>QGDG01000071.1:0-170383 GCA_003268315.1 Stemphylium lycopersici
CGCAAAGTTGGTGGGGTGCGGCGCTCGCTTGTACGCGGCGCTCGCTTGTAAACTATGTTATTATACGTATTATGCTTTTTAATTTTATATTTTTATATTTTAGAGTATAGTAAGTTAAAGTATAACTTATATTTACGCTTATTATTAGCTAAGTAATACTTATAATCTATACTAGTGTCCTATTTGGAGATAAGCTTATTAGGATAATAGTATTAAAGCTAGGTAACTTAGCTATCTAAAACTTTATGCTACGTAACTGTCACGGCGCTGGCCCAAATAGCCAACGAGAGCGCGCCAAGCTGCTAAGCGAGCAGCTGCGCGATCACTGAAATTCCCGCGCGAACGCGCCCCGTCGTACGCTCCTTGAGCTACGTCCTTGTCTCAACCTGACCCCGCCCTGTCAGCGCTACGTAGTGAATACACCGATCACGTGCACCTATCTCCCTGCCTGCCGACCCCGTGACAGTAACTACGCTACTAAAATTCTTTAAAATAGACTTTATAGGTAGTACGCTAGCTCTTATTTGCCTTTATATATAGCTAATAAGCTTATCCTCTTATTATAGGTTAAGATTTTGTTAATATTTGGCTGCCTTAGTACTCTAGAGTTGTTATAATTCCTTATGCCTCCATAATAACGTTGTTTAATTAACTCTAAATATTTTTGTAACTTAGTAGTATAAGAATTTATCTCTAGCCTTATGCAATTTAATATGTTTAATTGCTTCTTGAATTAGGTCTATGGTTGCGGAGTTATGACGCGTCGCAGTTGGGATGGTTCATGGGGTTGCGGGGCTTCGGGTGGCTCGTTGACTGAACTGGCTCGTTCGGTGCGCACGGACTGTATCCCGCATCACTTACGGACCCACCAGTTCGGCTGCGCAAGCGCAAAGCAGCGACTCTTCGCCTGCGCGACTGGACACCATACAAAGAACGCATCCTCGAGCTTTATGAGACGAAAAAATTATCAGAAGTGAAGCAGATCATTGCTAAGGAATCTGGTGGCATCTTCAACCCTGGGTAAGTTGACGCCATTCGCGTAAACCAGACCCCTTCTTCAATGCACTGACGACACGAATACATGCGTAGGAGAAGGCAGTACCAAACACGTATCAGTCAATGGAAGAAGAATAAGAATGTGCAGAGTCAAGAAATGAAGGTCATCGTGCGCAAACTTCAACAAAGAAGACTTGTCGAGACTGGCAAGGGTCCGCTCGAATTTCATGTGCGAGGTAAACAAGTGGAACCGGAGAAAATTACGCGATGGATGAGGAGCCAAGGCTTATCAGATAGCCTTCCGTATGCTCCTACGTCGCCGGCATGTAAGTGGACACGAAATAAACGTCCCTTCTTTTATTGATGCACCGTAGCCATGGTGTGGCGCAATGCCAACCGCTATCAAGTGGTGGGGCGCAATGCCCAAAGCAAGCAAAAAGAGTGAGGTATCGTACAGGTCTGATTCATGGTGTTGAGGCGGCTGCCGAACTATCTAGGTGACTCTGGGCCAAGGCGCTAAGCCTATTCCGTATCCGTATCCCGATCCTTCCATAACAAGCCACGCCATCCGATGTAGGATACTACACCATCTCCGGACCATGCTCTCCCGCAGCCTTCTCTGTGCACCCTCCGATGGCTTGGAACGCATCCTCTGCGATTTCTAGACCTGCGCTACATATTCCGCCGGCATCGTCGCCTACCCTGTCGATCTCAAGCATCATCGGATCACAACTCAGCGCTTTCGCCGAACAAAATGCGATCCCTGCGTCTCAAGCTCTAGTCCTCTACGAAGATGACTTTGCTTTGGGTTCTTCTGTTAATGAGCAAGAGGGTGGTATTGTTATACACTCTCGATAGAAAGCAGACGAAGAAAAGCGTCTTCGAGATCGGGTTTACAGTGCCGAAATCTCAATGGACGTCAAACCTTCAGTGGTATTTGAAATGCTGGAGTCCCTGGCCATACTACTTATGGATCAAGGGCGATACAGAGATGCTGAACCCATCGCCCGTGGGCTGGTCCTAAGATATGAGAGACGAAGCGGTAGTAACGACGATGAATATCTCGAGCTCTCGGCTTTGAGCGTTCTCGGCTCGTTGCTGATGTATCAAGGACCTTTTCACGAGGCAGAAAGGATACATCGGCGAGTGACGAAGAGGAGACGGGTCATCCTTGGGCTAGAACACCCCGACACCTTATCTAGCAGGACCGACTTGTCGAGAATTTTGATTCGTAGAGGCCATTACCATGAGGCAGAAACATTGGCAAGAGAAACACTGGTGTTGGCAAACAGATTGTTCAACGTTGACCAAAGGTGCACTTCGCATTACGCGAGATGTTTAGTAATCGCACTGTTGGAACAAGGGAACCACGAGGAAGCAAAAATCTTAGCCGAAGAGATGGTGAAATTAAGTGTAAAATCGGTGGTGATCGAGAACATGAACGTAAT
The DNA here is from genome assembly GCA_003268315.1 of Stemphylium lycopersici. Lineage (NCBI taxonomy): Eukaryota > Fungi > Ascomycota > Dothideomycetes > Pleosporales > Pleosporaceae > Stemphylium > Stemphylium lycopersici. The sequence continues at coordinate 2,445 of QGDG01000071.1, forward strand.
CGCGGACATGTGCAATTTGGCGATCATCTTGCAGAGGCAAGGTAAGTATGAGGAGGCAGAGGCACTGTACAGGGAGGCCATTGCTTCAGAGGCGGAAGTAATAGGGTCTGAGCATCCAGTCTCACTGTCAACTAAACACAATTTCGCAAATCTGTTGATGGGCACAGGCAGGGGTAATGAAGCGGAAGCATTGTTAAAGGAGATGGTATCCGCAAGAGAAAGAGTGCTAGGAACAGATCATCCAGACACATTAGAGAGCAGGCACAGCCTTGCGGTGGGTTTTGAGGTACAGGGCAGGTACATTGAGGCAGAAATGTTGTTGAAGGAGGTGATATCCACAAAAGAAAGGGTGCTGGGGATGGATCATCCACAGATGTTAAAGAGCAAGGACAGCCTTGCGTTCACCTTATGTACACAAGGCAGAAATAGTGAGGCAAAAGTATTGATGAAGGAAGTACTGTCGTCTAGGAAAAGGGTGCTGGGGCCCAATCACCCCGACACGCTTTTTGCCATTAGAATTCTGACAAAAGTATTGTCATAGTCGGGGAGGCATGGAGAGGCACTTCAAGTCGGATAGAAACATTTGGTAGGATCAAGAAAATGTAGTTTTCGTGATTTTTAGCGAATTGCGAACATGGTATTCATTCCTTGTCAGCGCCTCCAGTCCGCCATTACCAGAACCAACATGTAACAAGAGCCATAGTCTTCAATGGTCGGTATCCGCCCCAAAGCAGTCCGACGCTAGTCAGCTAACATCCGTTTCTTCCGGGTTTCAATTCTGGCTTCGCCTCTCTGGTACGAGTGAAATGAGTAAATCGATCAATATGTGATTCAGCGCGCCATTGAATGATTTGGCACCGCTCTAGGCAATGCGCTAGCCCGTGAAAAGCGAAAAAGTGCGAAAAAGCTTACATTGAATACATTTTCGCTGCCAGCTCCCACTCCATGCATGACGCTGATGCTGACGCTGAATGTGCAGTACCTACTCATCCAAAGCGACGACATACTCGTATAAGTACTCAAGGCTAGTGCGCCCACTCTGGAAGAAACATGGCCTAAAGGTCTGGATCTATTAGCGCGCTTTCGGCGCGCACCGGATCAGCGATGGCAATCTATACCATGTGGCAGAACATTTTTGAAGACCACGTGCAAAACGTGAGAGGAGGTGTCGGGCGCGACGCATGTGCGACTGCGTGGTCTTGAAAACGGGTACCCGGGACTGTAGTACCACAACGCCGCGCAGCAGCATGATCAATACGCACCCTTCTGATAATCGCACGTTCACTCTGCACACGCATCGCACTCTGATAAAGGCGCGATGCGCGATGCAACCTCCTGCACTCATCCCAACGCCATCGTAAGGATATCCTCCTGCGCCAATCAGAACATCTCGTCGGTAGTATCGCCCAGCATAGGAGATTAATCGCTTGCTCTGCAGAAGACCAGGTGGCGTTTTTACCCTGCCCACAAAATATCGTGTGCATCCTAGTACCTCCTGACCCTTTACCCGGGGAAAAGCAAACAAGACGATTTCGCTTATTGCGCTGCGCGATGCCCCGGCAGAATGGTTCCGGAACTTTCATCAGGATATCAACGATCTAGAAGAATGCATCAGCTTTCGATTAATGAATCTCGCGTGGCAAAAATACTCCTTGCATACCTCGATATTCCTCCCGCGAATGCGCAGAGGGCGGGAAATCGACAGACCCACCACTCGCGTCGCCGTTGTCGTACCCCCCCAATATGGCAAAAACACCGTATATGAAGAAGGGCCTGGAAGCGGAAGCCTGCAAGCGAAGGAATAAATTGGGGATAATGGGTGATGGGCAGTGAGAATTGCTGTTTAAGAAGGGTGTACGCGGACCGTTGACGATTTGAGTTTCTTGATGTGTTGGTGTAGGAAATCGTGTCGATCTGTATTTTACATCCGAACGAACGGACGAGATTGATCACGGAAATAAGGTCGCTCGCTACAGAAGCCTGGAAAAGGAAAAAAAGGAGAAGGAGAGCTTTGGTTGACGTCGGACGTCAAGATTAGGATCCGATCGTCGCGCACGTCGTTTTATTCGATACCATGAAGTTGGCAGTTGTTCTCGCGGTTGTTGCAGCGTCCTTTGCGCTTGCATCTCCTGCAGCGGTGCGTACCCTGATCATTTCACGCACACGTGATTGGAACTAACGCAAGATGTCAGGTCAACCTCGAGCGATCTTTCCGAGAGGTACAGAACGTGGACGGTAGCGTTACTAAGCTATCTTGCGTCGAATGTCCCTGCGATGGGTTTCTCGGGATATGCAAATGTGTATGTATGCCACGCGAGGAATATAGCGATATTGAGGCTGACGATTCAGATCCCGCATGGATGCTGCTGCGTGGATACACAGTGAAAGAGTCTCATCAGATGGGTTCGTTTCGGTGTGATTGGCGTTGATGGCTATGGTACAAAAGGGTGGGATTTTGTTGCGCACAAAGGGAGAATAAAGTGACTGAGTGGGGATGTAAGGAAAAGCCACAAATAGGCTCGTAGATTACCCAATTCCGAAAAGAAGGGAGAAACATGGAAACTTACATCCACTACCTTACTTCTCACCCCCTGTCTCTACATGCTTCTCGGCCTCCTCCTTCTCCTCCTCCGGCCTGATCCACTTGCGAAATCCAATGGTCATAATCCCCCCAATCGCAACCTGAAAAGCCTGGAAGATGATGGCCGGTATCTGCATCTTCGACTGATCCACGGGATCAATATTAATATACATGACCGATGTAAGCGGCACAACCATCGCCAGCGCCTTGGCAGGACAGCAATAGCAACAAGCAATGACATCCTTCTTGGGCAACCAAAGTGTCGCAGCCGTGAAGCAAATCGCCAACCAAACAAAATACAAGGCAATAGTGATGAAAACGATGAAGATGATGTTGGACGGCTTCACAGCTTCGAACGCCCCCGACGAGAAGGCCTGGTCGAATGTCTGCCAAACCATAGTAAGCAGCGCAACACTCGACAGCTTCATCAACCTCCACTCAAAGAAGATTTTCCTCGTAGCCCCCGGAAAAGCCCTCTGGACAATCTGCCCCACGAGCATGGGCAGAAAAAGCGACAAGCCCAGCTGCATAAACACACGCTGGTAAATCCCGGCATACCCCTGGCCCCGCTGCAGCACCTTGCTATACCAACTGCCCGTACTAAGATACATCTGCAGAATAACGGGCGTCAAGAACGGACACAAGAACTGGCCAATCACACTCTGCACCACCGTCAGCGCGGCGTTGCCATGGGCCTGGCGTGTCATGACGACATTGCTGCTCATCGTGGTCGGCGCACTGCCGACGAACAAAAACCCGATGAGAAGCCAGGGATCCATGAATTGCGGGTTTGTAGCGCACAGGCTTACGATGCCAAAGGTGGCGGCGGAGCAGACGAGGTAGCATTGCAGTTGGACGAAGAGGTGCAGTTTCCAGCGCATGTAGTTGGCCAGCATCACGCGGGTGTCGAGGGTGCACCCGTTTATGAAGAAGATTATGGAGACGGCGAGGTAGGTTATCAGTGTGCGCTTGGTTTGCTGTTGCGATGCTGGGACTTGAGCTTGCGACGAGATGAGGACGACGGCGCCCATGGCGAGGAGGAACCATTGGTCTTTTATGAACCATTGTAGCACTGAGAGGGCTTTTGCGCGCTTGGCAGCTCTCTTCGTTGTCTGCTCTTTGTCGGGTCGCTGGTTGTCGTTTAACATGGACTGTGTAGACGGGTTTGGAGGCTTGTGAGCGTCTAGTGGAGGGTCGACGTTGATGGAGTCCATATTCGTCGCCTTTGCTGTTTGAGCTTCTGCCGTCATATCCTCATCGCCATCTCTTTCCGCCCGTCTCAGCTCCGACCCATCATAACCCATACTCTTCATATCTGACTATAGTCCGAAACCGAAAGCCCCAGGTGGCATAACACGCTCGTAGACAAGCATCTAGCCCCAAGATATGTCTATCCTTGTCGGCAATACGCCGGCCATAACCGGCAAGTAGCCGAAGCCGCGCGAGGCAGCAAGCACATGATGACGCAGCCACCTCCACCCCCACTGTAGACCAGGCCCCGACTTCGCCCGCCCCTCCCCCACGGCGTCGCGGGCGCCAATTTTTTTCATGTTCCTCAGACAGAAGGGAATGTATCGCGAGGCCGCGAACAACCTCGTGATGCAAAAGTAGCACCGAGACGAAAATGCATAAAAGGTTCAAGACCAAGCCCAAGGCTGGCGCAACAAGCCTGCAGCTAGAGACAGACGACGGCGGCAAAAGCGTTTAGTCATCTAGAGCAAACACATCCGCGCCGCTTCGTCGCACGCCTGTTCAGGAAGAGCTCCTAGGCTACCTGTCGGTCATCGTTTACCCCCCCCCCCCCCAGCCCCCATCCCGCTCCACCCCAATACAGCCATACCTCGGAGCTTACACCCGGCTTCCGCCGTATAACCTCTACCGCACCCCCCCAAAATGGCGACGCCCGCGACGCCTCTGGAGCGCCGGAAGCTCATCTGGGCGCGCGTGTACCAGGAGCTAATTCAGCACGCCGTGCCAGACGCACGCTTCAACTACGACTTCCTCTCCTTCGTGCCCGACTTCCGCTCTTCAGAACTGGCCCTCACGCGCCTCACCACCCTGCCCTGCTATGCATCCGCCCGCTGCATCCTCGTCACCCCAGACAACAGTCTCGAAGCGCTGCGAGCGCGCGCCCTGCGCGATGGCAAGCACGTGCTCGTTGCTACGTATCGGCTGCGGAGGGGCTTTATCCTGCTACACCCGGGCAGAATAGACAGTGCGCGGTACGAGGTTGCTGCGAGTCTGGATGGTATGGAGAAACCGGGCATCGGGCGGCCGGTTACGCTGGCGCAGATGCGCGACGAGGGATTGAGGGTTGATATATGTGTTACGGGGGGTTTGGTGTTCAACGTGCAGGGCGTGACGATTTGGGAGGGCGAGAACCTGTTCGAGGTGCAGTGGGCGCTGCTGAGGGATATCGGCGCGATTCCTACACCCGAGGATACGCCGGTCGTTGCTGTGGCACATGAGTGCCAGGTTGTGGATGAGGTTAGGATTGGTATGGAGACTATGACGCCGGCCAGACAGGGCGAGGTCCAGGCTGACTTTGTCATCACGCCTGAGGCGACGTTCGAGGTGAATGGCGCAAGGAAGCCGGTGGGGGGGATCGACTTTGAAAATGTGGACCAGGATGCGCTGCAGAATATTCCGCCGCTGCAGGAGCTGAGGGGGATACGGATGATGGAGGGGATTATGCAGCGGGAGGGATTTGTGCCGGAAAGCGAGGATAAGAAGCAGGAATCGCCGTCTGCGGATGAGCAGATGGGTATTAATATTGTAGACAGGCTAATGCAAAATTATAAGAGTTGAGTCAAGGGATGAAACCCGCCATTATGTATATGAACGCCACCAGCATGTTTTGTTGAAGGTTGTCGGATCCCATTCAAGCTTCCTCTTTCCAGCACATCACACCCGTCACTTTCCCCACCTTGCCCCCGTCCACCAGCACCCTCTCCCCACCAACCCTTACAATGACACCCTCACTGCCCGACCCCAAGCTCGCCTTGCACACCACAGCCGTATCGTCCTTGTACACGTGTTCATCCTGCAGGCCAAAGCCCTCTTCGACGCCGACAATCTCCAGCGCCTGGACGTATTCGGGCCGCGCGCTCAGATCAAGCGATATGTCGATGGGGATGTGTATTGACCAAGCGTTCGTCGCCGTAGATGTGGATAATTGCGGGTTTTGCGCCGCGCCGGCCGAGTAATGCGTTGGCTCGCCGATGAGGGAGAGCGAGACGAGTGGAAGAGGTTGCGCAGCGGGCTTGGGAATTGGTGATGCAGCTGCGAGGGTAGCAACAAGGCAGCTGGCGAAGAAGGTGGTTGGCTTCATATCGGCGCCGGGTCCTTGGATGGAGCAAGGAAGGAGAGAGAGGTGGTCGTGAGGTTGAAAGGTCGACGCTGACGTGGTTTTGTGTTGCGATGCGCGTCGAGACAAGCAATATGCCAGCAGATGACTTGTTCGCGTATGTAAGCTGCGTGTCACTTGAACCTGCAGCTCCCATTTCCAGCCACACAGGCCGCCGGTACAAGCCTTCCTAAGTACCTACACCCTCTCTCTTACTGCGCCGTAATTCCTCCAACGACCCTTCCACCGGCGAAACATACCACCAGTGGCACAGCAACACCAAGCGGACTCATCCCAGCGCTTGGGCAATCAGAATAGAAACACACACACACACACCTTCCACGCCGCAAACGGGCTGCCCGTCCTTTCGGTCCGTTTGGGTAGGATTTGCGGAGAATTTCTGGGAGTGGTGATTGGGGCGGTTGCGGAAATAGCCGCTGCGTCAACTTTTTCTGGGTTTCGGGCAGGTGGGAGCGCTCCCGCTTGACAGGTCCAACTGCGCAACTGTGCCGCACGGACGCATGCATAAACAACGTGTGGACTGTGATCGGAGGGAGGTTTGGTGGATCGCAATCATTGCACATGCATGCACATGCATCGGTGGGGCGGTGCTGGAGATACTAGGCAAAGTCGCGAATCAATTTTGGACGTCTGCGTTGATCCACTTCAATGTTTTTTTTTAACGTTCCAAGCTGAGCGTGGGGTCGCCTGTCGTGATGGGGGTGCCGATTCGGCGTAGGGCGCCCAATAGGGCCAACGTGACATGCAAAGGGAACAGCCACTTCAGGAAAGAGCGTTACGCATCGCGAGACCGCGATAGGATTTCGCTGCGAAAACAGGGGGAGCGAAGGTTCCATGTATGCCCTTTGTTGCATTCGCAGGTGGGCAATTTGCCGTTAGTTAAGAGGATTCTGAGGGACCCAAGTACAACCGATAAACTATCAAGCTAGTGATCAGCACCTAGCAGTCACCAGGCAGGTGTGAAGAACTGCCGCTGCTGTGTGGCTGGTCCGGTAGAATACCAACGGCTCTAGTAATCAATCATGGCGCAGCGCGCTACTTGCCGCTGCATACTAGACTTTCACCTCTGACCCCGATTGTTAGTCAGTAACTCTTCACCGGACCTGGCCTTTGCTGGAAACATAACTGTCGCAGATAGCACAGAGTCTGTGGAGAGACGTGTGGGGGCCTCAGGCTTTCCTAGACGCTGGTCGTTGCGTGCACAAGTCATGGTATGACCGCAATCTGGTACCGAGCTCATTCCGCGGACACTGGTCTTCGTTGCGTCACCCCTGACGAATGGTTGAGATGATACAAGATCATCATAGCAATACTACGAAGATGCTCTGCATCTCAAGTCTGAGGTGGCTGGCCGCAGGGCCAGTGTCGGGTCTACCCAGCATCTCTCCGACGATCCAACAATGGCTCCCGAACAAGCCCGGCACACAGACGTTGGGGTATGTCATCGTCTGTGACATCCGTGGAGATAGTTCCCTTGTGCTTGACGTCTGTCTCAAAGTTAATCGATTGTGTGACCTTCACAATGAAGGAGACGCAAACAAGCTCTCTTGCTTGCTTGCCTGACGGCTTGAAAAGTGGGGATCCCTGAAGACAGCTTGTCGCACCTCTCAACACTGAAGCTCTCGTACTCTGAACTTTGAAGTATCGGGCTAATCTCCGCGATGAATGCGAGGCTCAACCTTCGGGACTTCTCTCCGCCGTGTGTCAGAAATAGTCTGAGGCGTGGGAACATGTTCGCCCGCTGTTTAAGCATAGAGTTAACAAGCGGGAGCGACGTTGAGCTCGGCTCAACGAAAGTTAGGAGAGGGGTTACCACCAAGACACGAAGCTCTGCGCAGTTATATTCAGCAGCTCGGAATAGCGACCGCACATGCTCGGGTGCAAGGACGGGCAATCGTTCTAGCCTGGAGCCCCTATCGACCTCGTATGTCGCATCCTATATCCCTGGTATTAAGATGGTCGTATGACTTCATCGCAGGACGCTCAAGACTAGGAATGCATGCCCGTTGCGTGGTGTACCAAAGTGCAAAAGCCGTTGGGAAGCCAATAATGGGCCGTCGGACAATTGTCTGTAGTCGGAGTTGAGTCCACTTCGCTGAACCCAAGTTTCAGTCACGAACCATGGATTGCTCGTGCGACGGTTCCTGCATCCCGGAGAGCATGGCAACTGGAGCCATGGGGCCACGGCCAGGTTTGCGCAATGCCTACACCAAGTGCCGATGGCTGCGATCACGAGTCAGCGAGCTCGTGCTCTGCGCACTTATTCGGGAAGCCCCTGCGGCTGACTTGGAACGTTTAAGCCGAGGCACACAAAGACTCTGGGCGACTTGTCTCTGCCATTCCTTTTCAGCGCCACCAGTCATGATGGCGACCTCCAAAAGCAGTGAGGATTATTCAGCTTTTTTGAAAAATCAAGTGGAGACCCACGCAGGTCCACGGAACTGCTGGGACTAACGGGAGCAAGTTCCCGGTGCCAGGTCGGCATGCCCGTTGCCTTGTTGAGAGCGTCGGCAGTGAGCATTGGACGGTTGATGGAACAGGCGGGTAAAGAGAGACTGCCTGATTCCGCATCAAGAAACGGCATCGGGAAATGTCTCCTATTGCCTTACGGAATGTGAGGACTGATTGTCAGTGTAGGGACGTAGCCAAGACGCGGCAGACACGGGAGATGCAGGAGAGGCAAGATTTTCGGTTACTAAGCACTTAAACCCGGCTAGCCTTGACATGGCCGACAACCACCGCGAAACAACCTTGGAAAAAGTGGCTGCGCGTCTAGACGACGCAAAAGCACGAATCCGATAGTCATCGTCACTACTCAAGCGTCACTTTTGAGTTTTGCTATGGCGGAAGCCATGTCTCGGGTAGCATGGGAAGTATGTCGCCCTTTTGTCATCGACCCGTGACGCTCTCTGCCGCTTGATGGCGTGCGCTGATCTCCAGCACCTAACCCCGCTCGTCATGATAGGATAATCTCGTTTGTGGGCACATCACCAGAGCCGTGACCATGTACGCATCCCCAGGGCACGGCATGAACGACATGCCGAATCCAAGGTAGGCCATCCTAGCTCCGCGGGTAAACGTCCCTCTTGGTAATGGCCATTCCTCCCTGAAACGGACCAGACCCTGGATCCAGTATTGGGAATCCGCGCAAGAGGACCCACATCAACTCGTGGCGGCATGCATTATGCGTTGCCTTGCTATAGCTCCACATCGGTAAAAGTGTTCTAGCTACGTAAAAGAAGGTGGCCCCCCTCAAGCACCGCGTTTGGGCCGATTCTGGGGGTCCCTTACTGCGTTGGCATCAAGTTGCTTCGACCTCATCAATCAATATGGCCATACCAAATCGAGGCCCTGAGCTGCTTGCAGTCAACGTTGCTTTCGTCACGACAGCGGTGTTGGCGTGCTTGCTGAGATGCTACGTTCGTGTGAGGATGGTGAAGGCTTTCGGCCGAGATGATTGGCTGATGGTTCTCGCAACAGTGAGTCTACATGAATGCTGAAGCTTGAGATACATCTAACACGACATTTAGTTGTTCTTCATTTCTTACACGACTTCATCCTGCATAGGCATCACCCACGGAACAGGACGCCACCACCGTGATCTCTCTGTCGAGGGGATACAGCACGCCAGACACGCTTGGTTCTTTTGTTATCTATTCTATTCAGTATCCATGATCTGCTCCAAGCTATCCATTGGCTTCTTGCTGCTACGGATTAGTATTCGAAAGCTCCACACTTGGTAAGTCACTTTGAGGCCCGCCTTTTACTGCACCCAATCTAATATTCGCAGGATTATCTATACGGCCATGCTCGTCTCCATTGTAGCTGGAGGCGCTTTCTTCTTCGTCTGCCTTTTCCAATGCTACCCCGTCTCCTACATGTGGGACCGCACTTCACAGGATGGCAAATGTGTCGACAACACCGTCATCACCGCCCTAGGCTACATCTACAGTATCTTCAGTATCATTTCCGATTTCACTTTCGCCATCATTCCCGGCTTCCTGGTTTGGCATTTGCAGCTTAAGAGGAGGACAAAGGTCGCTTTGATTCCGTTGATCACCATGGGATGCATCGCAAGTGCAGCCGTTATCGCCCGTCTACCCTTTATCCACTTTTTCAACTCCCCCGACTTCCTCTGTAAGCCCTCCCCCACAATCTTCATCATCTCCAGCCGCTAATCCATATAGGGTCTACTCTCGACATCGCCATCTGGTCATCCGTCGAACAAGGTCTCGCCATCACAGCAGGAAGTCTCGCAACCCTCCGCCCCCTCTTCTTCATCGCCATGCACAAGCTCGGCCTTTCCACCCGCAATCCCTCCGCCTACCGACCATCAGCCTACGGCATGTCGGCCCCCTTGCCCGCCAACGGTGCCGCCTCAGGCATGAACTCCAAGGCCGACAAGCTCCGCCCGGACATGTACAAGCTGTCCGCGACCGTACAAACACGCACCTCCGAGGACGAAATCACGCAGACTGGAAAGTTCCCAAAGTCGTCGAATTGGCACCACGGTACTAGTGCGCCACCAAACTCGAAAAAAACAACTCGCGTCGACCATTCGGACAACGACAGTGAACAGAGTTTGAGGCTGAAGAGTGCAAGAAGCAGTCAAGAAGAAGTTTTTCAAAATGGGATTCTGGTATCCAAGAGCTTTTACATCACGGATGAAGAGAGGGGATCGGTGGTTTCTGCGCCGTATAGATGACGTGGGACGGGGGAGAGGCGAAGTGAAATGACAAGAAAGTTTTTTTGCTCTTCATCCATCCATGGCGCACGACGTTCTTGATTCCAAGTCCGGCGAGCTCAACATGGTAGCCCTGCGCAAGCGATTGTCGCAACCGCCATTGTCGTTTGCTGCGGTACAGGCATGCGGTACACGCTACGTCGACGCCAGTTCGCCCCACGACGCGCAGCCACAGAAGCCCGAGAGCACCGCACGCGCGCACCTCGTCTAGCGCATCCACACGGCACATGAACCGCGCTTCACCACATCCCAACTACCAACTACCTCGGTGTGCAGCTCGCACGACGACACGACATTGCAGTCTGCAGCCGCAATATCCCGCGCGCCTGGGAACCCGGGTCAGCCGCGTTCTATTAGCTGACTCAACCTCGGCGGGACAGTCCCACCCCCCTCTCATCTCCGTGCCTGTGGCTTTTTTCCCCCCCTTCCTTCCATGAGTTGAGTGCATGGAGTGAGGGATGTGGGCGGCGCTTCGAGTGTGTGGCGCAACACCTCCCCACCCCCCCCCCCCCCTCCCATCCCCACAAAACAAAACACTCGTCATTTATTTATCCATCTCTCAAGCGCTACGGAAGCAAATAAGCAATTTTTCTTGTACACTAGCATTTTACGCGGACCACGGCCTTTTCTGCTTCTGCTTTTGCGAATTTACCGTCTCCTTTAGTCCTGTTTTGTTATTTTGCCAATGTCTACTTTGGTCCTGTTTTGCTATTTTGTCAATGTCTACTTTGGTCCTGTTTTGCTATTTTGTTGCTGTCTACTTTAGTCCTGTTTTGTTATTTTGTTATTTTCTCTGCACATATACCCCCCCTTATCATCGTCCTAGTTAGAGCCAGCAAGTCTAAGTTTATCTTGAAAGAAGCATAAACCTCGCGTCTTTTTGAAATGAAAAAAAAATAAGAGAGAGAGAGAGAGAGCCCTCGTTCGTTTGTTTTTTCCGGGAGCCTTGCCGTGCAGAGCGGATGAGTTTCGACGACGACGACGACGAGGAGAAGGAGGGATGGGGGGCTGGATTAGTCTAGTTCCAATGTCCAGATCTCGATAACTTCGAGGCTGCGACGATGGAACTAACCGGATACAGATGTTTCGGAAAACAAGCCACGGGTTGCTCTGCTCGGCCAGCCTGAGCGCAGTGCGCAATGTGCGATGAGTTGTAGCTAGCATGTGAATGTGGGAATAGGTCGATGGTCGATGGTCACGTGTAGAAAGTAGGCGCGGCTAATTGGAATGTTGTCAACGGTGCACGGTCTATACTACCAGCGACACGATTCCCCTCCTTCTCTCCTGGCACAAACTCAAGTTTAGACACTACACTTATCAGCCCCACACTCACCGGTCTCTAACCTCCGACCTCCATTTCTCAGCGACATTCCAAGCCCAGCCTCGCCCATTGTCTTCTCTGATGGCGTTGTGGCGCGTTGACTAACCATTCAATTAGCCCCCCTGGCATAGCCAACTAATCTAGCGTACCACAGCGGCACTTCACTAGGCCTTCTTAGCGCACCAATCTAGTCCACGAGAGAGACGGAGAGACGGGCGGCTTGGGATTCTAGATGCTGCGTCCCTCTCCCGTCTCCCCTTCTAAACAAGTGCGATGCGCGGTTTGAGAACGAGGCTGGTAGTGTATATGCGAGCTTGATTCAACGGGGAGGCGTCCACGGGTTGGCATTGCTGCGTGTCATGCAATAGCGTTGACGGAGGGATTTTGATTGGAGCTGGGTGTTGTGCGGGCGGTGGTTGGTCTTGTGCTAGGAACCGGCTTTTTGGAGTGATGACTTTCGGATCTGAGGGGGCGGATATGCTTGTAAGTCTTGGAATGTCCGATGCCCGACTTTGTACACGAGAATGTGGGTTTCGGATATGTGAAGTCGGTGCGAGTGATGCTTAGCAGTTTGCATCGTTGCACTATTGGAGAGGCTTCGCTAGATGAAACGTCGGAGGGAGAAGTCAAGTTGATGCAACATTATTGGGTGCGCTTCGAGATCAGGTTGTAGGGTTGTAGTGAGATGTTCACATATAACATGCCTTGTCCATACGACAACCCGAGTCCAGGCTCATGGGATCCTTTTCTGAGACGACATGCGCGCATCATGCTGGGATGATGCTGGGCGATGAGCTGCGGGTGATATATTCGAATGGTTGACAAACACGCGCATGTAAGCCGAGGTACGACGGTATGCCCCCGGAATTCGTGGACGGAATGAATTCTTGACTTTGGAAACACATTGCGAGTCAGATGATGAAGTCATCATTTTGGATTTGTTTCAAGTATATACAATAGCTGAGAGATACTACAAGCAGCAGGAGCAGTCGTTGCAGCTTGAGTCTCGGATAGTTGGAGGCGCGGCACACGTCTCTTGTGGCGTGTAAGGCAGAACAGTTGTAGGTGGCGCAGGAGCATTAAGAGTCGTGACCTTGACTAAGACGGGGATGGCGGATCCAGTAGCGAGCCTGAACTCACGGTGACCGAGCACTGAGACGTCGTTAGTACAAGTAGTTACTAGTGCTTATTGATACAATACTTACCGCGGAGCAGACTTCCAATCTCACCGGAGTGCGAGGTAATGGAGATGTAGGTGCTGTCATCGTTGGAGAAGATGTCATCAAGCACAGCCTTGGAACGGGCGTCTTGGTTGGCGCGCGGCTCAGCAAACAGCTCGGTCCAGTATGGGTCCTCCTCGGCAAAGCCCTTTTCGAACTTGAAGGTAGGGAAGTTCTCATGGATGTAAGACTTGCTGTGGCGGCGATCGCATGTATGCGCGCTAATACCCTCACGAAGGAACTCTTTGATTGTCGGAATAAATGGGGTCTTGCGTGGGAAGTCGATACCCTCGAAGTTGAGTCTCGCAGTATCAAGGCAGCGGTACAGTGGGCTTGTGTAGAAAGTCTGGGGAGTGGAAATCTTCTCATCCTTGATCAAGTGCTTCCAGAAGGCGTTTACGTCCAAGGCCTGCTGCTTGCCCACTTCGGTGAGCTTTGCGTCGGCCCAGGTGACGGTGCCGTTACCGTCTAGTTCAGACCAGTAGCAATTCCAAGCTGGGGTGCCAAAGTAGGATTCGGCGGCATTGTGAAAGCCCTCGCCATGGCGTCCCATGAACAGGATGCTGTAGCGCTCATTGCGCATCGATTTCTTGTTCAGGGTAGAGATGTAGTGGGCAAGACGCTGCCATTGAGTAGAGTTCTTGCCACTCGGGCAGGATGAGTCGCTGGGATAGGGACGATCGATCAACCCAAAGTTGGTTGCGGTGAAGTTGAAGGTCCAAGGATCGGTAGCGTTGTCGTCCTGCTGGAAAACGCCGGTGACGACAGTGTAGTCGATAGTCTTGGCGTGACTATATGCGCTGGCCGAGGAAGCAGCGGCCAAGAGGCCGTAGAGAAGCGACGAGGCAAACATGTCCAATTAGGGTGAGAGTATGCTACCGTTGAACGAATGCAGGGCCCGAATTCTGGTTCGGACGGCCGTTTGCCATCTTTTTAAAGAACTCGGTGAGGTCGGATGTCATTGCGCCGGATGCACAACGGTCAAGATGGCGAGGAGTCGAGGATGCCGATGGTAGCCAATCACTGGACAACGTGATTCGGCTGCGCTACTAGTCGGGGCCGAATGTGCGGAGAAAAGCCATTGACCTTCCTTTTTCTCCCATGGCTAAGACTAGGAACAATGGGTCGATGGAGATGGAAGGCTTGATGGGGAGAGAGCGTGCTATGGAAAATGCTTGCGATTGGGGAGCGGTACCTGTCAAAGGTGCTCACGATGCAGCACATGCAATGCCAGGGATCCACAGACGCGGTCTACGGGACTGGGCAATGATGTCGGAAGAGACTAATGCTGTTTGCCGCCTGTGAAGGTGGACACAGCGAGCGTGTTCATGTGGCGCCATGGCAAAAGGGTTGTGGAGTTGCGAATGCCGGCTTTCATGGTCGAAGCAACCGCGATACGCGGCATGTGAAGCCGTGTGAACGTACATGTGCATGTAGCGGTGATGCAAGCAGGAAAGCGTTGTGCGCAATGTACCTGCCAAGCCTTCCCGCTGCAGCAGCCACGCGCTGGGCCGCGGCTCCACAAAAATTGTTGAAGCTGTCGGTCGATGCGCTCGATTGTGCACCAGCCCAACACAATCACCACCACCATGTTCGAGAATCTGTGCGCGCTCCCGGTGGAGCACGACATCTTCGTGCAGGCAGTGCACCCAGAAGAGCCGCTCGTGGCGGTAGGTCTTGCAAACGGCGATGTGCACACATACCGGCTGCCCTCTGGCGCAAGCGACTACGACGACGACGACACGACGTTGGCGTCGGAAAACGGCTTCGGAACCATAGACAGGCTCTGGCGTACACGGCGACACAAGGGCAGCTGCCGCACGCTCGGATACAGCGTCGATGGCGCCTCGTTGTTCTCGGCAGGCACAGATGGCATCGTCAAGATCGCAGACTCGATGACGGGCCAGGTCACGGCCAAGATTGCCCTGCCACTGGATCCGTAAGTCTCTCGTCACATGACTATGTAGGAAATCCCGATTGACCGCCAATAGCTCCAACGGGGGCATCGATGCGCCCACGCTCGTCCATGGCCTCTCACCGCAATCTCTGATCCTCACCACCGACTCCGGCGCGCTGCACATCTACGACATCAGAAATCTCAAGGGCGGCGAAAAGGTGTCATTGAAGCCAGAGAACACGCACCGCCCGCACGATGACTACGTCTCCTCCCTCACCGCCCTGCCGCCGACGCGAGAAAGTACCAGCGGCTTCAGCAAGCAATGGGTCACCACTGGCGGCAGCACACTAGCAGTCACAGATATCCGTAGGGGGGTCATGGTCCGCAGTGAAGACCAAGAGGAGGAGCTTCTCAGCTCTACCATCGTGACTGGCCTTACCACCAAGGGCTCCAACGTGGGCGAAAAGGTCATTGTTGGTGCAGGCAATGGTGTTCTGACACTGTGGGAGCGCGGCGTTTGGGACGACCAAGATGAGCGCATCATCATCGACCGCTCCAAGGGAGGCGGCGAGAGTCTCGACGCCATCACCGTCGTGCCTGATGGTGTTGGAATGAGTGGAAAGCTCATTGCCGTGGGCATGGGCAACGGTAACATTCGCTTCGCCAAGATTGGGCCAAATAAGGTTGTCGCCGAGCTCAAGCATGACGAACTGTCTCAAGAGAGTGTTATCGGCCTTGACTTTGATGTTACAGGCAGGATGATCAGCAGTGGTGGCAAGACGGTCAAAGTATGGGGCGAGCAAACCTGGCAAGATGTCGATGACGAAGAGGAAGAGCCCACAAACGGCAAGCGCGAACATGAGAGCGACAAGAGTGACGACAGCGACGAAGACATGGACGACAGCAGTGAAGAGGATGAGCCCAAGCAAAAGCGAAAGAAGAGAAAGAAGAACAAGGGCAAGCAGGCCCCTGGGCACGGCATCATGCACTTCTCGGGATTGGATTAAGTGATCCTGTCGTTGGGTCGGGCCTGCCACCATCGCGGTGGACGGCAAAAGGCTGGATGAAGCGAGGGCTAAGACTGCAGCTTATTGGTATCGCTGTCAAGGTACGCAGACAGCCTGGTCTGCGACTCGGTGCAACGTTGATAAGGCGACAGAATAATGTTCAAGCGTATTTGTCTTACAACATGCTGCCATCGTTGAACCCTTCTCTGACAGCCCCCACGCCCTTTTGGGCCTAGCCTCGTGTCTCGCACTTGCTGAAACTCGGCAACGTCACCATTTGCCCCTTGACCAACACCACCGACACACATGGCTTACCCACAGAAATCCTATAAGCACATAGAGCATGCCTCAACGTGTCCGTGCGCCACAAATGCCCAAGGTGCGACATCATCATTGCGGCTGAGCTCCATCGCCTACTAACTCACCTCATCCAGCCGACTGCAACTGCTTCTTCTCTGCCTTGTCCAAGACGTCTGTGTTTGAAGCTGCTACTTCGGAAGGCCCTACTGATGCCAATGGTCATCTCGATGACCTTTCGCTAGATCACATCCGTGAGTTTGTGGTTGAGAAGCGATGTCGGAGGGTGGCGCAAGATGTAACTGCCTCGTCATCTCAGCTCTATCAATGCCTCGGTGAAGGTGAAATACGCGTTTTAGAGCTGCACGCCGGTGATCCAGGAAGTCCCCTCCAAGGGAGTTTACATACCGTCAGCATCGACTTTTCCCACCCTGCTAGAGAAGAGCGGTATACTCAGCCTTTCGATGACCCAGACAACACGAGTAGGCGAACCCTTACGTACACGAGACATACAAACCATGCCGTGTCCATTGCAACAGGAAAGCCCGTATGGTACACTGCGCTTAGCTACGTCTGGGGCGCCCCCGTATTTGATCAAATTATCCATCTCGAACATGGAGACATCAACATCCTCAAAAGCCTGGCAGGTGCTCTGCGCCAATTACGGTCGACCGAGAAAAGTGTTTTCGTGTGGACTGACCAGATTTGCATCAATCAACCCGATCTTGCGGAGAAGGTGCAGCAAATCCCACTGATGGGCATGATTTACACGCATGCAACCAACACTCTCATATGGCTTGGCGACGACGACAATGAAGAACCAATCCGCGCTCTCGACTTGATGGAGACTGTGTTCGCCCGGTTACAGGGGACGGATGCAAAAGTGACGCCAGCCGACTTTGGCAGGCTGGACTTTCCTTCCGTTCTGGACCAAGCCTGGTGGGCTGTGCGTCAACTTTTCCGTCGGCCTTGGTTCACTAGACTATGGACGATACAGGAAGCTGTTCTTTCGAGAAACCTATTCATCAGGTGTGGTCAGGCCGAAGTTTGCTGGGATGATTTCGCGGCATGGTGTTACTGCCTAGAAGAATCCGGTCTACTCCACTGGATCGTGAGCAATGCGGATCTGGATCGAGATCATGAGAAGAGCGAACAAATGGCACTCTTGCCACCGCAAGGCGCTGCTATTGTCGAATCAATACAGGCAGATCGCCTCCATGGCCTGACACTCGCCCAGAAAGAATATCTTCTCAATATTCTAGTGTCCACACGGTATGCGCGAGCAACCCAGCCCAAAGACAAGATCTACGGCGTTCTTGGCATTTCGGAATCCACTATCATTCCCGATTATTCGCCGGATCGCTCCGTGAGAGATGTTTACCGCGAAGCCTGCTTGACGCAGCTTCCCACATATCAGTATGAACTCTTGAGTTGCGTTGACCACGAGCAGCCATTGCAACCATCATGGGTCCCAGACTGGAGCGCAGCCCGAGTCACGGAGGCCCTGGCCTATTCGACGAAAGCCTGGGCACTGTACTGCGCAGGCGGGAGACCTGTGACAGGGAAGGAGCCACCAAAGATGGCCTTTAGCGAAGATAAGACGACAGTAACACTCACAGGGAAGATTTTCGACACAATCACCAGCTTGAGTAGTGTTAGCCAAGATCCCGTTCTCGATATCCTCGATCCGAAACGTACCAATCTTGACCTAGCATCCTACGTGGAGCTGGCTCTCAAATCGAAGCATTGGCACAAATATCTCATATCCGGAATTCCTGTCTACGAGGCCTTCTTTCATACTCTGCTCGCTGGAAGCGATGGATCAGACATCTCGGCGCCTTCTGCAGATCACAGCGAGGTTTTCGGGTTAATTCTCGACTCTACAACAGGTCAGACACCTTCACTTCCTGGTCAGACCATGAGCATCCGCCGGCAAAAAGGTTACTTTACGCTTGACAATCTCAAGACTAGAAAGCCGGCCAGGACTCTAGAAGAGCTGCAAGCGGCGCTTCGGGCCGCATTGAAGATGCGCCGCTTCGCTGTGACCAAGGAGGGCTACTTTGCGTTAGTACCAAGAGGCGCCCAAGTCGGTGATGAGATCGCGGTCTTCGATCGAGCTTGTGTGCCCTTCGTGCTACGACGCAAAAATGATGTTGCAACAGAGCACAGATTTGAGCTCTTGGGTGAAGCATATGTGCATGGAGTCATGAAAGGCGAAGTCATGGATGGAGAAGAAGTTGAACTTCAAGAAATAACGCTGGTATGAGTGCTTTTCGTGCGAATTCTCAGTAGAGCATCCTCAAGCAGCGGAAAATCCGGGGTGGCATTGGGCGAACTCTGAAATATGCACCGCCGCGATCTTGCACTTTCATGGTCGACTTCTTTCTACACCGCAACAAATTTTCGGCACTTTGGCACCAGCGGCATTATACAATCAGGTCACAAGCAAGCTTCCTCATATAAGACGGCACTCTATCCCCGGGCGCCTTGGCATCCCCACGCCCTGCAATCTACTCCCGGCTAAGCCATTGGCTAAAGTCAAGCTCGCTTAAAACATCGAAGAACATTTGGCACGGCTTCTATATTGCTTAATATAATGTCACTGTAGCTGCACCAAGCCGGCTTCGGCGCTCCGCCGCTGAAATGGAAAAAAGCGGGTGACACAACATGCGGTTGGTTGATATGAGAGAAATGCTCTGTTTCACTAGAGCGCCGAGTGTATGCCTACCCAAGCTTAGGAGTCCAAGTGCGACATCATCAGACTTTTGGTAAGCTTTCGGACCCTGGGTTTGGGTTCGAAGCTTGCATGGTGGGCTGGGCGAGTTGTTTATAAGGTGTTAGAGTCGACACCGTAATCACGTACAGTACAGCTTTCAGACCAAGAAAACCCTACCAGCAAAATGAAGTTCTCCACCCCTCTTGTGCTTGCTGCGGCAGCAACCTCTGCCTCTGCACACACAATCTTCGTCAGTGTCAACGGCGGAGCTGTCGGAGATGGTGTCCGCGTCCCTTCGTACGATGGTGTAAGCCACTTCGCCCACCCAACATCTCTAGCCCATGTCTAACCTATAACTAGCCCGTAAGCGACGTATCGACCAACTCAATAGTCTGCAACGGCCCTCCCAACGACACACCAGCCAAGACGAACACCGTCATCACCGTGCAAGCCGGCTCCCAAGCCACCCTCACATGGCGCCACACCCTCACCTCAGGCCCCAACGACGTCATCGATTCCTCCCACAAAGGCCCCGTCATGGCCTACCTTAAGAAAGT
Source organism: Stemphylium lycopersici (assembly GCA_003268315.1). Taxonomy (NCBI): domain Eukaryota; kingdom Fungi; phylum Ascomycota; class Dothideomycetes; order Pleosporales; family Pleosporaceae; genus Stemphylium; species Stemphylium lycopersici. The sequence goes on from QGDG01000071.1 coordinate 22,152, forward strand.
CAGCGACGCGAAAACCGACTCTGGTGTCGGAGGTGGATGGTTCAAGATCTCCGAAGATGCGTTTGACGGCTCGAAATGGGGCGTTGACCGTCTCATCGCCAACCAGGGTGTCCAGACCATTACGATCCCTAAGTGCATTGCGCCGGGACAATACCTCCTTCGCGGTGAGCTTATCGCGCTGCATGCGGCGAGCTCCAGCATGGGTGCGCAGTTCTACATGGTAAGTGACCGCTGCGATTGAGTGGAGATGAGGCCGTTTGAAAAGAGACTAACGTGCTGTGATTTAGGAGTGCGCGCAGCTCAACATCGTGGGTGGCTCTGCTGACAAGACACCTGCTACCGTTTCCTTCCCCGGCGCGTACAAGCAGAATGACGCGGGTATTCTGTACAACCTCTACAGCGGAAGCAAGACTTACACTTCGCCTGGTCCGTCGGTATTCAAGTGCTGAAGTGCGCCCGCAAATATAGGGCAGGATAGATTGTAACGTTAAAGTATCTGGGTAGTTGTGATAAGGATAGAAGCAAATAAGACTAGATCTTTTCTCTCGCGTAGAGTATTCCCGACGACTACAGAGGAGATGGATGTGCTGTGTATACTAGCCAGATCACATGTTCCCTCATCTCGTGCTGAATAAAACGATACGCTATGCTGATCCCCGGCTACGTTAGTACTATGGATTTCTGCCCTGTATTCCCTAAGCACGGTATCAGTAAGCTTGGTGTATTTCTTCACACAAGCCGCACCGCCCATCTACCTGGTATCGCTCTACAACATAGAAGCCGGCACTTCCAACAATCTTAGCGATAGACTTGTAATGGTATCCTAACTGACCAAGAGGCTAGACACCCATCTATCGCGTTGGGAAAGTATCGCGTATATCTCGCTCGAGGGATCATCGTCTAGACGATGACGGAGACATGGTGTCGTAGGCTACGTAGTAAGCTTCCATGCTGAGCCTATCTTATAGTGTACGAGGTAAAAAGAACAGGTAACATAGGGATTTGGTAGCAAGAGGCAGAGGCAAAATAAGGTAGGACTAGAGCCTTGTTCCGATGAGCTGTATTGCGTCATTAGCGATACAGCGCTGGGTGCTGGGATAGATGTAATGAGTCAAGACGACGTGTCGTAGGCATATTCGAAAGGAAATACAGGGCACTCGCTTTGTAGTAAGAACAAATGGCATAGCCTTTTCAAGAAGTGATTTGCACTAAAGACGGTGGACAGTAAAGTAGCGCGGATCTAGGAGAAAGTTAGAGAGACTTGTTCGAGTTTGTTACATGGCGCCAGTATGAGAATGCTAGAAGCAGGGGCGCATGCGCGACGGAAAGTCTTTGTTACATGTATTGCAGCTAAGGAACTTTTTGGCAACAGAGACGAAAAATCTGCTCTGGGAAAAGAGACAAGGGTGGCGTGGCTCTCGAGCCTCATCTTGTTTCCTTGCAAAGCCGCTGACTGTTTGGCTGCGATGCCTTGTGCGCCGCCAACCAAGCATCTGCATCCAACATGCCGCCGTACTGGAAATGCGGGCCTAGTTGGTTCTTGCGACTGCAGCCTGATGACGGGCGGTTTACCCCGCTTGTTGCGCATTTTTCTGCGCTTTCTCTAGCGTTTGCTGGAACTTTGTTTCGCGATCTGTTTCGAAATTTCCAATCTGATTTTGAATCAGCTTGAGAAGACTCTTTTCGGCGTCTATTAGAACGTAGGAAAATTACGGGACGCTTCTCGCGCGATTGGGCGGCTGTGCAGACGCCTGCATGCGCCTCAAAACGTCCCCAATGCAAGACGTGGCCAATCTGCTCGCAATGGCTCTCGTGGTGGTTACACATGTATGCGAGTGTGGCGCTCTTGGTAAGCTATACTTCTTTGGGGAAATGGCTCTGACGTAGTTTGTTAGGTGAGGGGCTAAAGTCGGGGTAAACATGGCGCTCCCTTCCTCTTCCCTCTTCCTCGTCTCCTTTACACTCACAAACAACTCTTGCAATATCTTTGCCGTTGATGTCTGTCTGTTGAATACTCTCCGTCGCGTTGTCCCTCTAGTGCACTGGATGTACAAATCTCTCTTTACTAGTATCGTGCGCGCAAAGGCTATACGTATATCGTCTCGAAGAGGTGTGCAGTAGGCAGCTATCTTTGGCCGTGAGTAGCGCCCAAAACACTCACTGCGACTACTCATCGTTTGACTTACTGGTTCATAGCTACGTTGTATCGTTTTCTAGTCACACTAGAAAGGAACGCTTCGAACCGCCCGGGCCCATCCAAATTTTCAGTCTGATCTATGCCAGAAAATCTTTATTGTGACCCCTGCCGTCGGTTTCTCTGCGGAGATGTTTTCATCATCTTTTTCAACCGCTATATGTATGAGTTCGATCATCATGTCGATTTCGAATCGTTTGAGAATGCTATGCGTCTACCATGCGCAATTTGCACTATAGCATATCCATACATCGAGACCCCACCGACTTTGCTTAGTTGGATGAAAACAAAATTACTGGTCAGGAGGCCTCCAGATAGTCTGGGGCTATCGAGTTTGATGTCCTCTATACAAAGCAACGACAAATCGTTGGAAATCGACACTTGGCTGAGATTGCAGGAAAATGACGGTGAGTGGCTTTCACTGCAATAAATTTTCATTGCTAAGGTAACCTAAAGGTGAACTTAATCCACAGATCGCAAGCGGACTATCATTGAATACTGGATCAAAGTCGGCTATTGATTTCCTTCTCGAAAAATATCGTGATTGCCGTGAAAACCACCAAGGATGCGATTTGCCACGATCGCTTGGCTCAGTTGCCTATCCTTCGAGGCTTCTAGATGTCAAAACTGGCGATGATAGTCTGGTGACTCTGCGTGATACAGGGAAAATGCGCCACGAAGAATACATCTGTCTTTCCCATTGCTGGGGATACGTAAGACCCTTCACACTTGAGGCAAAGACTCTTTCTGCCTTGACCACCGGTATCAAGGTGAATGCCCTACCAAAAACATTTCAAAACGCTATAGCTGTCACACGTTACCTACAGATTGGGTATATATGGATAGATTCCCTGTACGTGGCCGATCTTCTAGGTTCATACCAAAACTCATTGTCACAGATGTATTCTTCAGGATAGCGAAATCGATTGGGCAGCTGGATCCAGTATAATGGGATCTATCTATGCAGGGGCAGCGTGTACAATTGCCGCAACAGCGGCGAGAGACAGTAACGAGGGTTTGTTTTTTGACAGACGTCCGCAAAACATTCTGCCCCGGTTCATAGATTTCGACTGTATACCAAATATCCCTGGAACGGATAGCGAGGGTGCTAAACTTGCTTTAGTGGGGTCTTATCTCTGCGATAGGCTTTGGATTGCCAAAGAATGCATTGAGGGTGCTCCATTAAATCGAAGAGCTTGGGTGAGCCAGGAGAGACAGCTTTCACGCCGAGTTGTACACTTCACGACAAAGCAGCTGTTTTGGGAATGCGACGAATGTGAAGCATGTGAGGTCTACCCTAGAATTACTCCGGAATGGGCACGTGGAGACTGGAAATCGAATGCCACTGAACTAAAAGGCGCGCTTAGCATGATGACCGTTCACAAGGACGCCTGTGAGCTACCACGCTTCCCTTCTATCATCCCACCCAAGAGGCTAGACGACTACATTTACCGCGCCTGGTCCATATATCGATTTCAGTATACGAAATGTAACCTCACATACAGCACTGACAAGCTTGTTGCTATTCAAGGCATTGCAACGTGGGTCAGCCAAGTGACAGGCGACGAATTCGTTGCTGGCCTTTGGAGAAGTCGAATTATAGAAGAGCTATGTTGGTACAGGGATATTCCTGGAGCAGAGTCATCGCCGTGGAGAGCACCTTCTTGGAGCTGGGCTAGTTGTGATGAAGGAATACGCATGTGCGTGACGGCGCACCTCCATATGCAGTGTGCAACTCGACAAATTGAGGCAGAACTTGTTGATCTCAACGTCAATGCCAAGACTTCTGGGCAGCTAGAGGCAGCATCGATGAGGATCAAATGCAAGCTTCTGTATGCCCTTTTGATACCTCAATCTTCGGCAGAATGGCCGGGGGACCCACGCCACGATTCACTCGAACTGTTTTCTTCTGAAGGCGATCCTACAAACAGCAACCTGTCTAGTCGCTTGGCAAACTTGGATGTATTCTCTTATATTGATATTGATGACGGACGGATCCCCGAACCAGAGTACGGTTATGTATCGGTCATCCAGTACTGCGCTCACGCAAGTACGTCTGAGATACCCGAGGTCACCGAAGACTCTGATGAGCAAGAAGACGATGGAAAATATCCTGGGGGCAGATTTGAGGCGCTCTTCCTGAAACCATGTGATGAAGCCAGCCAAGCGTTTAAAAGAGTAGGAATCATCAGTCCCATGACTGCTCGAACGCTCCGTCTTGTTCTCAAAGCGCATCATATGGCAGAGGAACGGGTCATCATTCTCGTTTAGTCAACCCGGAGTGGACTCAGAGGCGGAAAGAAAAGATCTTACGAGAAGTTATTGGATTTTTGTAGCGTTACAAAGCCTTCTGAACCTTTTCAATGCTTCTGTTTGTTTTCTCGTTTCTATCATGATTTCCATATCTGAGCGATAGAATGTTTTCTGCAGGGACAAGGAATATAGTCAGATGTTCGTCTTCTTGTTGTTGCGTATCAATCTGAATGAACATGCAGGATCAGAAGGAACTTTACGCAAAAACGGCAGAACCACATTGCGTACCACTCGCCTAAGCGGAAAGACAAACTCTTCTTTCAACCCACACTGCCTCATCCAAAAAAAAAATCCCAAGCCTTTTGCCACTGTTCCTTCTTCAACCCCTCCAACCATGTCCTCACTGTAGACTGCGCCCTATCAACGCGAATAACCCTGTTCTTGATGCTCTGCCAGCCCCTGATCGCCGCTTTGATGTAGCGGTGATACGGGCAGCAGAAGCTAAACCATAACTCTTGAACATTTGCTGCCGTCTGATCCAGCCGTTTCTGGTGGCACTCTCGACAGAGATCATACTTGGAACAGGTCAGGTAGAATAAGAATGGCCGGCTCCAGGAGTCGATGAACGTGCCGCAGTCGCCGTAGCAGCCGATCTTGACGCCATTTTATGTCCTCGTCGGCTCTGGCGATGGGGGCAACAGGGGGAGCCTTGCTATCTAGGGAAATCACACATGTCGCGCATCGACGGTAGCCACTGCTCGTATCAGTGACGTTTTGTCAGATGTTTCCTTCGAGCTTGGGGGCAACATTGCGTACACCTGATCATAGGACTTGATTGCGTCAACAATCCGATTGCTCCAAGTGTACATCGATGCCCATGTGCCAATTTCTGCAACCTTTTGCAGCGTGTCTTCTTTCGTGAGATTGTCACTCTGCTCTAGGTACACGATAGTCGTGTCCATAAATCTCTTTTGGCGCACTTTTTTTGGGCTTCGGTATGCATACCACCTGCCGGGGAACTTCATTCGTCAAATCGTTCACCTCTGGATCTTTTAGATGCTCGCACCAATCCTGTATTGCGCACAGTGCAAGTTCGGGGCTTTGCTGGTTCTCAGAATCCTCGGACGCCTTGATCATGATTTCCGCACACATCAAGAAGATTATGATATGCACGGCAGTGGCTGACATCCAGAACCCGGTCGCACTATTCGCGTCGACATTCGCGTTCTTGAATTATTGCCGTAGAGAACAATCTTGAGGACCGAGAGGCGACCATTGATATTGGAACTCGCGAATGGTGCCATCGTCCGACCTATTGATACCAAGGTTCTCTTCGGTGTCATCTACACAGTCTTCATACGTTTTTCAAGGCTGATTGAGTTCGAGTCTTCGGGATGAACTTCCAACTACCTCCTATTCGCCATCAAATGTATCGTCAGATAACGTCAGCTGAACCAAACTCGTCTGTTCAATGAAGATAAGTGAGCGCTTCGAGAATGCAAGCCACGCGAACAATTTCTTCATTGCTTGATATTGCGCACCTGAGCGGCCGTGGCGACGTTCTCCTTGTCGATTTCCACAATGGAAGGCTCGAACACGCTGAGTACTACTGTTTCTTCTGGTCTGCTAGTTGCCGATACAGAGATGTTGTAGTTCTTGTTATTCAGATCCGACAAAACCTCATTCAGAGCCCCTACCTTTTGTAGGTAAGCTTCGTCTAGACCGTTCAGGACAAGAGAGAGACGGCCCATCACTTCTCCGCCTCCTGGAATCCTTGAAAGACCGAATCGCTTCTAAATCGAGATGTTGTTTGAATTTTCAGCGTTCTCCTTGATGTCGGCTGCTACCTGTTCAACATGTTTCGGATGAGTATCGGCGACTTGAATCGCTGCCGACGCTAATGCGCTCTGCCTTGACTTCAGATAAGGATCCTCTTCTTTTATATAGAAATAAGCTGCGCAGGAATTTTCATCCTGAAGCATTCATGGCACCACACGCGGTTTCCAGATTTTCGTCCCCAGCCCAGCACAAAGTCTTGAAGCAATGTTCTATAGACTATCAGTTAATATAGCGTTACCGGGAAGGGTGAAATTTTAGTCACACGCTTGTCTTTGTGATTGAACAAATGTTGAACACTTCCACAGACGGTGAGTTGCTGGAAAGACATTCGAACAATAGCGACTGTCATCGCATTGGGATCTGCTCAGATTTTGCATATCGCTAGTTATTCAAACAATCGCAAAGAGCGCCCAGAAAGAATCTTCGAGGCGGTCGTACTCCTGCTCTAACGACCGGAAACGCCTGCTGGACTTTATCACTTGAGCTGCACCTTCATTGATTTCTTCTGACCGATAGCAAGCCATTGGCGACCGTGAATATGAGACTCACTGGCGCAGCGGACGGAAATGCACCAACAGCATGTCCAATTGCAGCCATGTCATGAATGTTTTTCTGGATACTATCACGGTGATCTCCCAAAGCTTTCCGAAAATGAGACCCCTTACTGCCGCTATGTTGTGAGGCACCGAAACGTTCCATACTGGCGTTGACTTTCACCATCGCTTCATCTATGTTGCTGGCGCCCAGGCGCACAAGATTTTTTCCACACTCCTCTCGGTATTCTTCCAATGCTCGCTCCCAAAGTCGACTGGGGTCAGTCGAGCTAATTTTAGTTATGATGGGTCAAAAAAAGAGAGCCGAATGAGTTTTTCAAGCGACAACGTGCGAGAAAATAAGGATCCTTCTTTGGTCGTCTTTGTGTCGCGATGTGTAAAGGAGATGAAAATTGCAAAGCTTCCATCTCGATGATCACATCGAAAGACACGTCCTTCCTTGCACTATGGGAAGATAATCTTGAGTTTGGGCGTGAGTGGGTGCATCCATCCGATTCGTGGCCATGAAAGAGCCGCAGCGCCATTCTTGATAACCATGTCAGGATTTGAGCACCAATCATGGCTGATATGGGGGCGAACGGCGTGCGGTCGACGTGGTGAGAGATATGGTCCCACAGCATGCATGACGGGATTGAGTGGCAGACAGGTGTCAATCATGGATACGCTGATCACGTTTGATCTGTGCTATAGACCAATAGGCTTATGACCCCGATGTGGGTGCATGTCTGTGGAGAAGAGTGGAGTATCTTGTACTGTACCAGGGATCAGCGCAAGCGAGGCTGGCTGAAACGAAAGTGATAAAGTACCTACTGATGGTACAGTGCGATGCTGCGCCTCATTAGCATGCGCCACATCCCAGTCCGCTAAAAAACAAGCCGACCTAACATGACGCGCTGCTGCTTCCACAACATGATCGCAGTCGTCTTGCGCATTTCAATCAAATCCACTGGTAGATGCGATGCCTTGTGGTAAGAATCGCTGTTCATGGTCAATCACAGTTTATTCTACGCCCCAAACACCAAGAACATCTTTTCCGGAGCCGTCCTGCTCTCTGTTTTTCCGACCTTGCAACTTTCTCACTCTACGAACCGATAGACCAACGCCAAGAGGGCCTGCGAAAGTGCAGAGCATGATTGCCCAGGTGACCACGAGAAAGATATCCGAATCGCCCGAAGCGTCGTTTGTGGAAGAAAACACCCCCTTCGACTCGGCCACTCCAGATATTAGAAAGCCGATCTCCCCGCGGGCACACATTGCAAGACCCAGGATGAGCGGAGGGTGAAGCGAGAACGGTCTTGCCGGATCCGGTGAGCTATGCGACTCGCTGTTTGCCGTATCGGAAGGTGATGCATGCGCGGAATTCTCGAGAGGAGCTTGGGTTGGTTCTGAAGCGCCTTCGCTACGACCCCAGGCATGAGGCATTGACCGGGACTTCAATTTGTTGACCAAGCGGCTGAGCCTTTCCATCCTTGGTGGCATGGAGAATCTGACAAGCCAAAGTCCGCAGACAAGTTTTCCGAACGCCATCAAGCTGGTGTATACTACCCCTCGCCATACGATAGCCCCTCTAAACATGCGCGTGATTGGTATAGAAAAGCCTATTGACGCGAAAAAGATTGGCTGCAACATCTTCGAAACAGCATGGTGGTAATAGCGGTGATATATCGCCGGCCCGGATGTGTCTTCACTGTCGTTGGAGCTTATCGGTGAATGACTAGAATCGGTCTCTGGGACTTGGCTATCTTTATCCTTTAGCCTAGTAGTAGGACTAGTCTGGACGGGGTCTTCAACACCTCCAAGACCTGGATTTCGATGAGAAACACATGCAGAATCTTCAGTAGAAATTGGATGCTTCCTTTCGGGAGCGGAGACAGCCTGTGTAGCTCTGTCCGTATCAGGATGGGGCAGATCAGAATCCCACCAACTAATTATCGCTCCTGCAACGTATGCAGCAAATAAATTCGAGGTCCCGGCGTATGTCGCACCTGTGATCAGTCCAATCAGAAGTGCTGTATGGAGTGCAAATGCTGTTTGTGATCTGCGAAAAAGCCTATCAAGACCTCCCGTTGGATGAGCTTCGCGGTATCCGTTCATCCGCAGTGTGACAGGCTTGAGGACAAGCAGGCAGAAGATGGGCACAAAAACGGCAAATGCGATCGAAACGAGAACCGGGCGCACAACGACAATCCAACTGAAGTTTACACCTCCTAGATTGGAAATGACCTGGACCATGACCAGCCCTACAACGTCATCCATCATAGCTGCGCTTGTCAAGACAACACCCAGCCGGGAGGACGAGAGTCCACTTGACGTCAGGACTGTGAAGGTTGTGCCAAGACTCGTTGAGCACAGCGCAGCTCCTGCGGCGAAAGCCTGTACTGGTGTTGCGTTGAGTAGTCCTTGGAGAGGAAAAGAGAGCCCCACAGGGACAGCGATCCCAGTAAAAGCAACAGCAGAAGATAGAAGCAGATTTGCTTTGAGCGATTGGAAAGAAGTAGACAGACCACCTGACGATTGCTAGGTTAGCACATGTGGCTTGCTATTTATATATTAAAATCACACGTGGAACATGCCAACGAACCTTCATACACAAGCAGTATAAGACCCAGATATCCCCACTGGACGACGGTCTCTTCAACGCTAGCCGACAGCCATCCTGCGCCTGGCGTACCCCAAGCAATGCCGACCAAAATCTGGCCCAGAAGTCCACAGTAAAAAATTCTGTCAAGCGCAGCATTTACCACATTGAGGAACAAGAGGAACGAAGTCTGGATGAGGATGACTACAATACCAGGCTCGTGGTAAGGTAGTGAATCTACATCTCTAGCCATGGTGAGATGGAAGATGCGAAAGTGTGAGTTTGGCAGATTGTTGTTGAGGATGGCAGTGCGACCCCTTGTTATCCACAATTTCTGGGCCCAAGATCTTGGCGCGGCGCAACGTTGCAGATGACGATCACGTGATCCTCTAACGCTCGGACAGCATCTTTGGCAGGCTTTTGAATTCCTGAAGTAAAACACTAGGAACACAAACCATCAGGAAATCGGCGAAAAACTACTGTCAAATCTTCCTTCTTTCCTTCTTGTCACTTGATTTGTTCCTCTCTGAATGATTCATACGGCAACAACTATCGCACACTACAGCGTTGCACCACTAGTCGCTCTGTACTCTGTCCCGAACAGACAGGAATAACCACGCAGCCATCATACGCTTCTCAGCACATCATGACAGCATTTCTCCTTCTCAAGGTTGTAATTCATCACCGAATCGTCACCGGACTCTCTTTCTCCTTCTCCCATCCACCCGTAAGTTTTCCACGGTACATTCCTCCAATCATCAAGCCTATCTATTTCTTTCACGACATTCAACGTGGGCAAGGCGTCGCAGGCCCCTTGTTCTCGCACGTAGAACCCGTCACCCTGGGGCAGTAATAAATAATCTTTTGATCGTCAGTCCAATTGCCATCAACAAAGCCAACGCTAACCCAATTCCCCCATCGTTTCATGCCATCGCAACCCATCAACCTCCACCCAAGCCTAAAAAAACCAGGAAGAACAATGAGGAATCAGCATACCTGTCTACCATTGCAATAAGAGTTCCAACCACACCCGCTGCAGCACCTGTCATCCCACGGAGGGCTAGTCCCAAGATCGCCAGATAGCAGGCACGGCGCAGGCACTGGTGGAGGTAAAGTCATTATTGACTGTTGTGCGAGTGCGCCGGTGGCGCTGAGGATCGCAACAGCGATAACGAGACTGAAGGAGCGCATCGTGAATACTCGGTTTTCCGGTAGAAGAGGGCTGACTGTAGAATGGCCGAGCCTGCGGCGAAATGGAACGAGAAGTAAGATTTGTGAACGTCGTTCGTGACGGGGATATATATATGTATATATATATATATGCTGATATGATTACATATCAGCGAGAAGATTTTCCTCTATCGAGGCGGAGTGACATTGCGATTGCCTGCTCCTGTGGGTCTCTAGGGCTTATCGACGTAGCTGAAAGCCTGGCATGGGTTGGTGGCTTCGTGATTAGCTATGTGAAGACGGTCAGTTGTCTTTCTCACTACCAGTGTAAGCACTAGCGAGTCATGGTCAATCCGCACATCTCGGGTTTCGGTCTTGGATGGTCACCGCCACTATGTAGCACGCGTGTCGCTGTCGTAATTGAGGGCTATACATGTTCCTTGATCGCTCTCAATATTCTCATCGTTTTTTTTTCGTCTAGTTTCGATCATTGAGACACTACGTGATGTCATGGCGGTAATTAAGGGCAGACTTCATGTCTTGGCCATTATTCGGAGTGTTCGGCGAGTATACGGTGTAGGTCTCCGGGGTGTCGCCATATTCTCTATTCTGGTCCAATAATATAGCTAGCCTGAGCGAGACCTCCAATGCCTCTAAGATCGTGCAGTTAGTTCACGACTCATCTAGAGACATTCATAGAAGCATTCTTCTTTCTTCTTGCAAGTGGAAAAAAGCTAATGCATTTTTTCTTGTAATATAGCCGTAGTCGCTATGAACATAGTACTTTTGTGCCCAGAGAAACATACTTTTTTGTCTCTTGATTGTAGACCAAATTGCTAACGTTTCCCCAACCCCCTTTGACACTGTTTTAATAACATTATCCTGCTTTCACCATCATGTTACTCCAGTCAGGCTGTCGATGTTCTCAAGCTTCCGCCCATTGCATCCTCTACCACAAAACAGTACGAGAAGTAATTTGTTCCTGACAAGAATTTTAGCCGGCCAGCATGCACGTCATATTGTCTCAGCAAACCTATACACCAATCGAAAACTAGAGAACTTTCACTAAGCCATGCTCATCACAGTTCAGAAACGTCTAGCTAGATCCAATACAGCAAGACTGCAGAGCGCCAGATAGAGGAACACACTCTGCCCTCAGCGTGGCCCTATCCTTCAATATCGAGGCCAGGAACAAGAACTCGGCGCGAATTCGGCTCGGCTCGGGCTTGGACGGTGGCCAAGAGAGCGATCGCGAGGGAGACTATGAGAGCGCATCTCCGGCTATGTGAGTGCCTTCTCACAGGAAGAAGTATATGAAAACTTAGAGGTTGCGTAAGCGTGTAATGGAGCTCCGAGATTCGGAGATGTTGATTGATGAAACGAATGCTGCCGTTCGACGAGTAGGGTTAAAACATATCTGTAAACAGCAGGATTGCGTCTACAGTGAGAACAGATTGACTGAGATTTTGCTGTGATAGACAATGAGCACTGGGGGTTCTGTGTATAATTACCTGATCGTGCAGAGTGATATCCATCTTATCACTGAGATGAGGTAGGCACTAGCGAGTCGATACTTGTTCATTGCAGCTTTACTGTAGTTATGGGCATAAGTTTCGTTTGCAGAGACGCTAAAATTTGCAAATACGGTCGTACTTCGGATGGATCTAAACAACTTTTAACTCAATCTCACTCCCCCTCTCTGTCTCTCTATATTAAGATACACTACCTAGATTTGCTCAATAGGAGGCAAAGGAGCTACTAGCAGTTTTGTAGAGCTGTATTAGAAGCCTAGGTTTCTGTCAGGAATATGATTAGATAGATACTAGATACACCTAATGTCACGAATTAAGGCTCGAAATAGTCTAAATTAACTAGAGACGATTCGCTGTAAAGCTACAATAGCGAAGAGTAAGCCTATATAGGGCTCGCTCATTCAGCAAGACCGGTTCCGAGACTTCTGGCGCGACCGCCTAACAGTTTCTATTCTATATAAATACATCTACTCCCTAGTAATTACTATAGGAGACGGGTACTGCGCAGTAATTAAAGCTAACGGTGGCTATAAGGAGTTCTGAATAGCTAAGAAAGCTTCCATCCGAACCAGTAATAGTTAAGTCCGATCCCTGCTCGTGGCCTACATACATTACTTATACCTGAGACAATAGTAGCTGCAAATCATGATCTGTAAGAGGTTCGCGTATACAAGGTGCAGTTGGCTAAAGAAGCGGACGCTGTGATTAGCCAATGTCAGCTCCTATCCGACTGGCTCTCAGATCGCGGGCATTACGTGATGTCTGCGCGCACAGATCTATTTAGAACACTAGAAGTCAGTTTCTATCCTATCCTATCCTGTAGGACGGTAATTAATTACAGGCATTAACCTAAGTGTGTATATTGCTTTTATCAAGCGGAAGCTCTAGAACTGCCAGGAAATGCTCCTGCTGATTCAGCAAGTACTATATAGGCTTACTCTTCGCTATCGTGGCTCGATAGCAAATCGTCTCTAGTCAATGCAGATTATTTCAAGCCTTACTTCCTAACATTAGGAGTATTCAGTATCCATTATTCTATGATTCCTGTCAACCTAACTCCTATTATACCACCCGTAATTACATCGCAAAGCTAATAGTATAACTAATACTCATGATATTTTATATATATAAGACACACCTTTTACAGACTAGCCTTAGAATTAGAATATACTGTGGTGTAGTAGCAGGTCACGTGCCTAGGCGGCGTAGCGCTATAAATATCCGACAAACCTCTCGCAAGAGAGGACAGCTTCCTTCGACAACATAATCGAACACCGATTACCTCTCGGCTTCTCGTCTTTACTCTTCGTGATATACCGATTGCGGGTCGGAGACCTCCTGACATTGCTCAACGCCCTGTTGTGCTACAATACTAAGCAGGAATCAAGTATTTTTGTGCCGGTGCACAGGGTGGCGAGCGACCCTACTGCTAGCTTACGTGTAGATTACTTATGCAGCGGCTTAGGCCGAGGAGGTAGACAGGACGGTACGGGAGGAGACAGGACATCACTTCTTAACTATGCTTCTGAATGAAACGATTGACTACCTGATTTCTCCAAAAATAATTCTCGAAGCCGCATCAGCGTATAGGGACTACGGCACCTTGTCTCGTTCTTCTACGGAAGTAGAAGCGCAGTCCTAAGTAAAAGTACACCCGTACATGAAAAGGCTTATAGAAGAAAGAATATGTACTAGTCTTATAACATTTTGTATAGCGAATCTAGACTATTATAGTGAAGTGAGCCCCATCAAGAAAATATTGATTCATGCAAAGAGGTATGTTCTTTTGTGTATTATGTATAGATATATGTATATTTTTGTTCTAGAGTTCCGTCTTTCCAGCCTCATATGCTTGTCCTGCGCTAGCCTAAGCGCCTTTCGGCACTTACTTTATGCGCTGTGTGTATCCCCCACACTATATCTAAAACGGACCTTAACATGTCTACGCTTCCCTCTTTGTGCTCTAGGCTTAGCTTTTCCTAAGCCCATTACAATACACCACCACTAGTACAGCTACAGCTAATTTCTTTGGTGTACTTTACAAACCAACTTACTATTTTACCTTACTATAGATGCGTCATTTTACGAGTAGTGTTGATATGCTTCGCCCATCTCAAGAAACGAGATCGTAGTACTTATGCTACTTGCTGCAAAGATTGTGTCGGTATACTAAGGGCGCTAATAAACTCCTTACTGCCTATGCATACATCTAACTAGCAAAGCCCCGCCACACATTTAAGAAATATCATAGCATTTTCGATTCCTTATTTACCATCATAATTGTTAGGCAAGTTTGCCGAGATTCTAAAATGTCGTATGCTAGACCTCAGACTCTATAATCAGACTTGTGAATGTCATGACAAAGCCGTGCACTACTACGCCATGTATATAAAAAGCTACGTATAATCAGTGAACTGTTAACCGTGGCGCAAGATAGTATTTATCATCAGCCAGGCCTAACAGTCAACAGTCACGCTAGTTTAAGCTCAACAATTAAGTTGGACAAAAAGTGGAGTTAATTAAGCTAAGCTTCGATATTTGAACTCAAACTTTGCATTAATTGAGCTGATTCGCTCTTTTCTATTAATCATGTACTTTAACAGGCTAGCGTGTTTTCATCCCAGGAACTAAGTTTATTTGATTTATATCAAGCTAATTTTTTTATTTTTCTAAGAAGCCTATCTAGCTAAGCCAAGCCATCTCCCCCAGCTCGATTGGTTTGATTGTTGCCAAGTCCGTACATAATGGTAACAAATAGCCTATTCGTTGCCACAACTTTAGTCAAATGATATGCACGTGAAGCTATCTCAACAATCCCACACCCTCTTAAGTCTCTATGCAGGCAAAGACAAAGAGACAAGCAAGAGAATGAACAAATGCTGACATACCGCATCGTTTCTGGTATAAGAGAGCCTCAAAGTGCACCCCAAACAGCAACTCGGGCCGACACCAATTTCCATGAGAACGCATTTCTCTCACTCCGGCACATCCATAGGATCTACAGCACGTTGGGTGACTCCCGGGCTTGATCCATCCGATGGATTTGGGGAAGCGAGCACCTGTGTGCTGCACAAGAGTGCGATAGCGAGGGAGATGACGAAGGAACGCATTGCGGTGTTCGAGGCGATTTTTCGCGTGGAGTTTGTTTAGGGAGAAAAGGCGTGCGTGTGTTCGTGATGAGGGTTCTGAGGCTGTCGCGCTTTGCTAGATGATATAGCGAGATATGGTGTTCATAGATTTATATACATGTTGGTGGAGCGCAGCATCACGTGTTGAGTGGGGAATGCCAAGACAGACGACCGTAAAGATAAACGATACGTGGTCTAGTATTCGTCCTCGACACCACAAGATGTCAGCACAAGCATATCACTTGCTGTCCACCTATAAGAATATGGTTGTGCTACGATCTTTATGGTGATGATTGACATGCGTTATAGGCAACTGGCGCGAGTATCGAGTCTTATTTTTGTTGATACTATACTTGCAGTATCGGTATGCTAAGCCCCTAAACCGAAAGGCACACCGAAAGTATATCTCATGCTTTGCTAGAACCCCATTCCCATTCACCTACCTCTCAATCGTCAATTCCCTCATCTCTGCCCCAGCCTCTACATCTCCAGATCTTGTCTTCATTTTTTTCAGGTACCTCGATCGGTCCACGGCGTCCAAGTAGGTTTCATTTGGTGGTAGCTATACGTATTTTGCCAACCTCGAGAGGCTCATAAGAACATGCGGTGAGAGACGCAAACGTCAGCTGACGTTGCATTGATGTGACCCTTTAATGCCGCAATCTGCGAATGTACAAGATCCTCGCACCATGGCAAAGGGTTTCCAGAAACTGACAGGCGGATGTTCCGTAGGTATGCCTCCCTTTTTAGCCCCTTTGAGCATATAACCGGAACCATACCGTTCTTAGCGACGTGTGCGGTGAAGAGAATGCGCGAGATCCTTCCGTTGCCGTCACTAAACGGATGTATGCTTACGTAGTATAAACTGTCCCACGCTGCTTTGAGTAGGGGGTGGACTTGGGGGTCCTCCCCAACGAATTCTGACCACCGGACGAGATTTTGGGGTAATTCCATAGGATAGGGAAAGATGGCCGTAGGGTCCGAATGAACCTGGATTGGGACGGTGCGTAGCTCACCAGCCTTGAAATGGACTTTCATCCCAAGAAACAGTATTCTCGAGATTGCCCGTAGGTCTTCAATCCGCTCTTCGGGCTTCGATGCCCGTTCCAGGTATCGGCAAGACAATGCTGCTTGTGTTGCCACAATGTTGTTGCGCAACTCGAGATACCTTTCCGACATTGATACATCACCAGAATCCAGCCGAATCAATTCTTGCGCTGTTGGCAGGCACAATTTTATGGCCTCTTTGAAAACGTGGTCAGTCATGAATGCCACCTTTGGCATGGCTGACTTAACCCTTCTCGCGGTTGCTAGCGACAGAGGATTCTTCTCGATCGCGCAGCTTTTCCAAGAGAAGTTAGCAAGAAGTTTTCTTTGGTAGTTTGTAGCTTCTTGCATAATGCCCAACGGAGATCTTTCCTTGCCACCTAGTCGGGCCTTTTCCCGCAATTTGTCCAAGACGCGCAAATCCTCTCCTAATTTCTTCTGTGCCGCCATCCACGGCTGCTTGTTCTGAATGTTGTAGATGCCGTCCCAAACAATTCCGGACTCCGCAAGTTTCATCCACTCTGGTCCTCCCTTAACAAGACTGTTGAAACGTCCGTAGTGTTTCGTCAGAAGTGCGTTTCGTGTCGCGATGATCTCTTTAGTCCAAGGCATCTTCGTCACGTTTCATTTTAGGGGTTTGAAGTGTTTCCGTGCTTTTGTAGGTTACGAAGAACGTCTCGGAGGTTAAGAGGGTTCGCTTGTGTTTTGTGAGCAGTTACGCTTCCACGGTACTTGCAGCCTTGAAAATATAGTCAACCGTGGTTCTTGAATCAATCTTGGGCAGGTGTCGTGGGAACACCTACCGCCTCTTTCCGTTCCATCGCAATAAAACGAATCCCCATCCTCACCCCCATCCTACCAAAGCAATTAAACATTCCGGCCACTAATACCATCACAGAAAGGCAAAAGAAAAAAAAGAATGAGAAGGAGAAAGAGGAGGAAACACCAACCTCCCCTGGTCTCAGACAAGAACTCTTCATCTCACACCTACTACAGCACTCAGTCCCAATGTCGGCGTCTGGGTAGCCCGCTCGAGCCTCCATGGGTGCTGGAGTGACCTGCGCTTCGCTCGGTTGTATGTCTTCAAGTACTGCCGTTAGGTCCTGCGCGATGGCACCGGTGCTGATGCCCAGGAGGGCGACGAAGAGGGTGGTAATGAAAGTCTTACGTCACATTTTGGATGATTGGGTGGTCTGAGGGGTGGATGGGTGTAGGCTGCAGTTTGGGGTAGGTAGGTAGGTAGGTAGGTGGGTGTTGAGCGGGAAGTCGTGGGCAGAAACACAAGCTTTGTGTCCCGGGTATCTATACGAATTCCCCGATGAGTATGGGGAGTCTGCCTGTGAAGACCTCAGGAGACGGCAAAGGGAACTAAGGCAAGGGAATGCACCGCTGGTGACGTGGACTAGAAACTTTGAGAGAAAATACGGGAACCTTAGTGAGTAGGAATGTTTACCTGTTGCTTTCTCTCTTTCTCTCTTTGGCCAGCACACTACACTACATCCAAGTCTCAACCCTTAGACCTCTCCCCAATATCTAAGAAAGAAGCTAGGGGTAAAACGTCTGGATACCGGAAAGACGACGTAGCATCGAGGAACTAGACTTGTCCATTGAACTCTTGGGTTGGCTGGTAGAGCTTACATTTAGCACTTAGTCCCCCCGGGGCAGCGCCGCGCTGACGTCGTGAAATCGTACATGTGTGGCATGATACCTTCTCTCTCCGCACATATCTATGCAAACAGACACAACAGGCACATGTGCAAGACCAATGAAGTGAACATGGACAAATCAAGTTGGTGGAAGGCACATGCATTACTAAATTTTGAATGAAACTCCATACGCTCATCATCCCAATGAAGAAGAGGAAGAGTAAGCGGTATCACATATGTCCCTCATATAAATCGCCAAACCAACTTGGTTTCGATCCCCTGCCCGAGTGCAACTAACTGAACTGATTCTACTCTTACACGAAAAGACCTGAAGTATTGCAAAGAAGAAAAGAGGGGAAGAGCGAGAGACACAACGTTCCAGCTGAGTGCCGATGACTTATCGCTTCCTCTTCTTGCCCTTGTCTTCTTCTTCATCCTCATGAGCAGCCTCCTTGTCCTTCTTCGCAGCCTTTTTATCCAACTCATCCCAGCTCTCGCCTTCGGAGAACTCGTCCTCAGAGCCCTCGTCGCTCATCTCTTCCGACGCATTTTCGTCAAAGTCGCTCTCGTCAGATGACTCATCCGAGATTGCGAGTTCAGACTCCGAGACCTCAAAAGCGGACTCTTCTTCTTCTTCACCGTCGCCCTCGTCGTCAGAGTCGGTGGACAGGAACGACCAACCGCCGTCGGCGAAGAACTGATGCGGGTCTGAAGTTACTGTTTTCATGATGGTGGCCCAGTTCAGGTTGAGAGGACCCTCGGTGAAGGGGATGTCGACGGAGTCTAGCCAGTCCTTGACGGGGTCGAGAGACTCTACGGGGATGGTGTTGATGTGCACTGGTGGACGGTTGTAGTCTTTGAATACGACGACCATGTCAAAGTTCCTGAGACCGAACTGCACACGTTCAAGATGTACGATTTCGATCTCGGACAGTGTCAAGCATGTGAAAGGAGGCTCGGTGAGTTGGACCAAACAGTCTGTGGTGGGTTGCACGAGGACGGAAGATCGCGACGGGACACCGTTAAACCCAAGTTCGCGGTATGGGATATCGACGCTGACATTTTCGTTGCGCGCGGCGTCAGCAATCTTCTCGGCAAAGTTCTTGAACTCCTTGTCGAGAGCTGTACGCCGCCTGCGCTCCTCTTGTTCTTGTTCAAACTCCTCTTCATCACCGAACTTGTGGCGGCGCTTCCTATTGCCCGTCTCGTCGAATTGCATCTCAGTGGCTTCTCGGACAAACTGCACATCCTTGGTCTTCTTCTTGCCAAGCATGATTGGGTTCTTGAGGTGGACGTGGATAATGACGATGAGCTCGTGTTGTGATGGCTGGAAGAACAGGTGCTTCATATTGCTGAAGAGTACGTCGATCTTCGCTGTGCCGTTTCCGTGGACGTAGCGCAGACCGTTTTGGTGAATCTCCACACTACCGGGAATACGCTTACCGTCGAGCGCCGGGCGGATGAAGATGAGGTCGAGTACATGAGGTTTACGCGTCTTCAAAGGAACAAGCTTGTCCTGCTCAACGACGTCCTCCATCTGCTTCTTCTCAACCTCTCGTCGCACGACATCCTTCTTCAACTCTGTGATGTCTTTGGTGATCTGATCGATACGGTCGACGTCATGCGACTTGAAGGTTAAACTACGAATGAAGTGCGCGTTGGGGTCCTCGAAAGGCTGGTCATCTTTACGGCCTACACCCTGACCCGGCGATAGGAAGTTGATGCGGAGAGATGTGAAGTCGGACTCCGGGGTATGTGAGGCATTCTTGATGGTGTGGATGTGGAATGGTACCGGTCGGCCCATGATGGGGAGGAGGACTGTGAGGTTCTTCTTGTCCACGACAATCTCCAGGTTGGCCACGGCGTTGGGAAACTGGTTGTCGCGCTTGTACGACTCGAACTTTTTGAACTTCTTCTCTTCGGTGCCATTCAACGACTTTGCGCCCTCGCTGTACTGCTCGAGACCCTCCTGTTGCTTCTTCGCGTGCAGCTCCTTTTGATGTTGTCGCCGTTGCTCCTCCTTCTCCGCATCTTGATTGGTCGTTCGCTCGTGGCGCGTTCGGGTCTTGGTGATGTTTGTCTGGGCAATGGCGGGACGCTCCTTTTTGACCTTGGGCTTGGCCTCTTCCTCTTCCTCGTCGAAGAAGAATGAGACTGCGTCCAGATCCGAAGTGGTGTCCTTGGTGAAGACTGCACAGTCGCCCTGTCCAACACGGACGGTGTCGACGAGCACGAGCGAGTAGTTTTTGCTTTTCTTGTCCTGAGGCTTGCTGTTCTCGAGATCGGACAGGCCGGTCTGAACAACGAGCGTCATGCCGTCCTTCAAAACACGGGTGTTCTTGCCGCTCAGGAGAAGCGATGAGTCCTTGTTTTCGACACCGATACCGTATCCGAGGTTCTTGGGGAAGTGCTTCTCCCAGTCGGGCTTCTTGGACTTGAGAAGCGCAAGAGCCTTGTTGTAGACTTCTTTGGCCACCACGCCGTCCCGGAGCGACTTGATGACAGTGTCGTGAATGGCCAAAAGCAGCTTGTATGCGTTCTCCTGCTCCTTGTTGGGCCCGACCATGTACGTTCGGCCTACCATGGCGCCGTATGTCTGGTAACGCAGGCCAAGGACGGAGATGATGACGCCCGCGTGCAAGTTGTTCTCGTCGGGCTCGGCTGCGAACTTGAGGTCGTATGAGCCGCCGCTTTGAATGGTAGGCTGTAGGCACCAGTCCAACTGCAGCGAGTCAAACGTCTTGGAAACCTTTTGCTTCTCGAAGAACTTGGTGTCGTCAATCTTGTTGGAGACCTTGTCGGCGAGAGCGCGGTGGGAGATTTTCTTCTCGGAATCGAGGATGTCAGACATTTCTTCGACGAAGTAGTTGGTCATGAGGGCGCTCGAGGCTCGGGCGGCGTCGCGGATGGTGCGCAGCTCCTTTTCGTCCTTGACGGACAAGGCGGCGTTGGACATGATGGAGGCCAGATCGACCTGGTCCTCGTCCTTGAATCCAGCCTCGTCGAAAGCCGCTTTCCACTCGTTTGCGAAAGCGTTGTTGGCATTGTCCTTCTTCAGCACGGCCACCTTCTTGCCGGCCTTCTTGATCGTGTCCAGACATGTCTGGAACTGCTTCTTGTTTTCTTCCGCATCCTTGCCCCTCACGAGAATCTCAACGGGTACCTTGCCGCCCTTCAACGGCTCCAGGTAGGCAGCTGCATCACGCGCGTTAGCACAAGAGTCGCACTTCAGGCAGCCGCACGTGACTTACCCTTCTTCTTGGTCGTGACAATCTGGACGAGGTCGGGGGTGAGAACGAAGAGGGTCGCAGGGAACTCGTAGCCTAGCAACCACAACTATGGGCCTTGTCAGCGCAATGGCTATCAAATGCCAAGATGCGCAATCTCACCTGGAAGGCTGCGGGCTTGAGGTAGATGCCAGGCTCGCTGGCCTTGCCCACCAGCGTCGCGATGGAGCTTGCGCCCTGGAAAACCTGGTCGCCTGAGCGCTTGTCGGCCTTCCACTTGGTTACGAGGTTGTTGAGACGCTCGTGGAAGAGCGCCTTGTCGATGACAATGTCGTCCGCCATGGTTGAGGGTTCGCGGAAATGAACCTCCGGGGGAGCTGACGGGGCTGCGGTGGGTGGAGGAGAAAGAAGGCGCTGACGGGAAAAGTCGCGAAAGATGATGGCGACGACGCGAGGCAGCCTACGCGCTGTTGGAGGCCCGTGCCACCTCTCAACTCCACAACGGGGCTAGTCAATCTACTTCACTTGAACAAGTCAGAACGTTGGAATTGCGCTACAACCCCACATTCCGGCTAGGTAACAAAAGCTTAGGCATCCGTCTTGTAGAGTTTTTTTTTGGTTTGACCTGGATCATTTCGCCAATCGCTGAAAAATCACCAGTGATTCCAAGTCACTCACAGCCCGCTCGTGACCTCTGCACGCGGCGCGCCTTCATCTTATAGCCGGCCAACACCCCCGCCCATGCGCCCGCAGCCCTCTTTTACCTCCCATGTTATGCGATGACGACCGGCTCCAGTCTCCGCGCTGGAGTCTCTTCCCGCAGCGATGTCCCCAATGACAGCGTCCCCGAGACCCCGCAAGCGCCCAACAAGGCACCGGCGACGGGTGTGCAAGCCGCTGGCATGCGAGCCGTCGCTGCGAGAATGGTGGCCTTTTATTTCAGGGCACCGGTCAAGGCCTTCTTCAGGGGGAGGATAGACTACATGAGCTATGCTAGGGCCATCAACCCGCACATTATGGCCGATGCGAAGTGGTCGTGGAGAATGACCACCCCCGCCGTATTGGCGCATGCTATACGGACTGAGGGATGGGGCTTCATACCGAAGCAGGTCTTACCACCGCTAATGGCGAATACATGGTAGGTACAGCATATCTTTGGGCCCTGCACGTCTAACACGGTGCAGTATCGGCGCGGTGCTGTACACGACATACCTCCATAGTCTATCAGCACTCCACGAACCTTCTTCACATCAAACCAAGCGCGTATATCCGCCTCCCCCACCGTCTGTAACCTTCACCGCCGGCCTGATTGGTGGCGGTGTACAGTCCATCATCGCCGCGCCATTCGATGCCCTCCAAACCCGTTTTCGCACCGCCGACATTCTCGAGGGCAGGCACAAAACAATGTGGCACTACGCTGGCCACAAGCTACGCTCCATCGGTGTGCAGGGTATCTTCGCAGGCTGGACTTTGAGCTTTTTCAAAGACGCATTCGGTGCTGCAGTCTTCTTCGGTACGTTTGAAACCGTCAAGAGCCAGGCATACCTTGAATTCGTCTCGCGATACTACGGCAGTCGGACGCGCGACACACTACTGGAGAATTCCATACGCTACCTCGAAGAAGACCACGATGATCGCCCAGTAATACGACCGCACTATATGCTAGAGCCCATGTTCCTTCTTCTAGCAGGCGCCTCTGCATCTGTCACTTCTCAACTCGTTCAGCATCCCTTGACTGAGATCCAAGACGTACACTACCGCCGACTCGAAGCCCTCGATTTTCAGGCGCACCAAGATAACAAGCCCTCACACATCGTCCGACGCTACTACCATGCCTATGAGGAGACGTTTGCACAGTGCAAGATGCTAGCCAAGCGCGCTGGCGGATGGAGAAAATACCTCTACCGCGACTTCTTCATGAGCACTGTCAAACAAGTCCCCAGTACAGCCGCTGGCCTCATCGTCTTCGAAATTGTGCGACGGAAATACTCGTTCGAAAATGAGGAAGTCATGATAAATCACGAAGATGCACGAATCCTGTTGACATGACGACAATCCTAGATCTTCGTATCAGCTTTGTACATAATGCATCTTGTACCAAGACCGACGTAGATTTGGGAAGAATTGGGACGGTCATGCTTTCTTTCGCATATACTAGAGCTCAAGATGGACCACGATACCCAGGAGTGGCCGGAGATTAGCCATTAGACTGTACTATTACCAAACAAACTTCATTCATACCACACTTTTCAACCCTTTTTCAAAGCTTACAAAGCGGATCATATCTATCCTGCATGCGGACAGTGTACATACATGTACGTTTGACAATCGGTGAAACAACGTTGCTTGGTAGTTCGCGCTAGTATGCATTCGGTGATCAACCGACCAAAGATATGGAGTCAACGGCATGAATTACAAACTTTAGAGAATGACCAAGGTTGCGAGTAAGAGAAGTCTGGATTCCCACCGCTGCCGTGTCTTCGCAGCTTTCTTTATTTGGATTGCTGATTTACTCCCCGCTTACACCCTGTTACAAGTCCCTGCAGTCGTATACTCACCTCGACCATCATCATCAGCTCACACGACAAACCGAATCCATCTTCCTTCCAAGGCACTGCAATGACGCCAATCTACCTCCACCGCACCGGAATCCCAGAATCACTCCCTGTGATTCAGCTCTTCAACCAACGCATCGAGAATCCGCTTGCGGTGATGGATGAGCGTCCAAGGCATTGTGAGTGGCTGCCTGGAGAAGCGCTTTCGCTGGCGGATCTGTATGCAGTTTTTGTGGTTAGTACTATGAGTTTGTTTACGCCGTTTGCGCTGAAGTGGTATGATGGGGAGAGGAGTGCGTATAAGAGGGTGGTTGACAAGGCGAAGGGGGGGCCGAGTAAAGGGGTGTTGTTCCGCTGTTTTGTGAGGAGGTGCCTAGGACTATGGCAAGTTATTGAGGCTGGAGAGGAGACATTACGAGGAGATAGAGGGCTTGTGTAGATTTGTGTGTTCATTATTCAACACCGCGCATCGCCAACTTTATCCGTGCCTCACTTTAAGTACGACGTCCTGTCTTAATTTACAATTTGTATGGATAGCTAGCTTTCAGGTCCCTCTACCTACATGCAATAGATCCAAAATCCGCAACATGGCACGCACAAAATCATCCCCAACACCCCCCTCTTCTTATACGCCCACCATCCCCCTCTACCTCTCCCTCCCATCTCAACACTGCGAGCCTACACCGTTCCAGCAATAATAGTAAAAACGAACTCAGCGCAAGATAAAGCTCACAACCCCTGCTAGACCCACATGCAGTGGGATGACGACACTAGGCAGCTGGCCCAACTACAGATCCACTTTACCCGGCGTGCAGCGGGAGACCGAAGTGTCGGGACATACAGAAGCTGCGCTAGTGAGTATCCCCGCATGGCGTGATGCAGATGATGCGTCAAGGTACTATACTACTAGGCTATGTGGGATGCCCGACGGCAACTAATGTGGCTAGCGCTACCAGCGATAGGGCGACATCCTTGGACGGTAGTTGGTGACGCTTTCTCTTTGCCTTTGATCTGGACTATGACAGAGTAAGCGTTGTACGAAATTGGGGGTTCGTGGCGATGGATTGGAGCGATCCGGTTTGTAGCCGATGGCGGAGATTGGCGGAGGGAAGGAGAGGAAAGGTCTTGGCGTGTGAGTGGTGCTTCGCTGGTACCTTCCGGATGCGTTTGCGGGATGCGGGAGGGTAAAAAGGGTGCCTGGTGCATATTCGATGTGCTTGTATCGCTCTTTTTTTCAACGCTGCTTCTCTGCTATACCAACGCCCGCAAGAAGAGTTGCACTTTACCATGGCAGACCCTAATCTCTCCTCCCGCGACACCCACGCCAGCACAGTGGAAGCCAAGGAATTCGTACCTTCCCTCTGCCTCTCACTATCCTTTGCACACTTGGCAAACACCACGTAGAAGGAAATGTGCGACTTCTTAACCAACCTCTGACCCAGTCGCCAACCCATCCGGCTACGTATCCCTCGGCGTTGCCGCAAACAGCCTCATGCACTCTGAACTTCGCACCTTCCTCAACTCAAAACACCTCGTAGATGGCGAATCACGCACTGACCTATGGAGACGCGCCTTAGAATTGAATTTGAAAAGTGCGGCGTAGAATGTTGATGATTGGTTGGGGATGTTCATTGCATGCTGCGCGGGAGGGTGGTTCTAGACAAACAGGAATAGATCTGTAAAGCAAGATAGAGGCACAGGACAAATCAGATCAAATGGATAAACCCACACCTTCAGAACACGCCTACTACTCCTTAACCTCTCGTACCCTCCCAATCCCAGACCCACCGCCTAACCACGCCCCTCCCAACCCCCCACCAAACAAGCCCCCTCCCAATATGCCGCCCCCCACCCCTCAGCGCCAGAAACTCGCTCAAAAAATTCACAACCATAAGTCCTAGCACCATCCACCCTATATACACCGTATACCGCATCCGCGGCTCCGCAACTAATCCCCACGCAGACGACTCTTGCAGCCCGTCGGATATCGTACCGGCGCCAGTCGTTACGCTCGGTGCGTTTGGTAAGCCAGGTGATGTGGGCGAGGCAACAATCTTCCAACAGCCCATACCCATCGTTACGGGAACGGGTGTTTCTTCATTGCTGGGTAGGAGGATTGTGGAAGTGGAGATTTGCGGGCAGGATGGATCCCATATTATTGGTATCGTGTGCTGACCTTCGAATTGCAGAGGGAACAGTGGAGGTGGAAGAAGGGGTGCTGGTGTTGGTGTTGGTGGTGGGGCGAGATTGGGGGAGGGAAAGGTGAAGGATATGTCAGCTGCTAGCGTGGGAATGTTGAGTCTGGAGGTTTGAGATGCAGATGGCAATGGGGTGGCGTGTGTATGCGGGGATATGGTTGTTGTGGATGGGTCTAGGGGATCGTCGTGTGCGGAATCCTGGGGCGCTGGGTTGGCCGTGAATTCTTCGTTTTCTGCCATTGCGCCCGCTTCTGTGGAGACGGCTGCTTTGTCTTCAAATGGAATGCCGTCGGCCTCGTCGGCCGCTGGAAGGCTCTCGTCAGCATTTTCGGTAGGACCTGTGTCATAGCCAAAGTCTTCATTTTTGCTTCCAGAAAAACTCTCTTCCTCATATATATCTGCATGCTTTCCTTTTCCGCCTAAGAACGAGGGCTCATATTCTTCCGGATAGTCTTGCCCGTATGCATAGAACGAAGCATGCTTCCATGTTTCTTGAGGTGCTGCCGTCGATATAACTTGACCTTTCGCTTCATTGGCTAGGTCGTACCTATGTTCTGTCTCCGATAAGTCTATAGGGGCAGTAGACATTAAGTTAGAAAAGTCTGGAGGCTTTGATCTCGACTTGGCATATGCATGCGGCGCAGATGTGGATGTCTTCTCGCCTCTCGACGTCCCAGTGTTACTATCAATGCTTTCCGTATCAGAAAATCCCATTTTCATCTGACCGCAGAAATCCAACCCTGGCTCCTGGGCAGCAAATGGAGAGTTGGGATTTGTAACATGTGGAGACTTACGTCTCACGGTTTCTGGCGCTTCGGGTTCGTCGTCACTTTCATCAATCGACAACCTGATCTTGGTACTTGAAGCCGTTGATGTTTTCGACGGCGAGAGTTTGACGGCCTTTAACGAATTGTTTTTTCTGGAAAGAGCAGGTTCTGAAAACGTAGTCAGGGTCACTAACGGGCCTTCAGAGGATGAAGTTTCTCGCGTTGTGGAGACTAGTCCCAAATCCAGTGATTTCTCTTTCCCAGCTGGTCCATCGCTCGCTGCCCCGATGCCCTCTGCTCTGAGATAATGAGAACAGAAGCTGTTCGCGTGTCCTTTGCCCACAGGAATAGAAACTGTCTTGGTGGAGCCTTGAACAGCTAGATGCAGCTCAGACTCCATTGAATCCTCTAACCAGACAGCAATACTGCTCTCGCAGAAAGTCAAGGCTGTAATGTTAGGCACATATACCGAAATGTAGCCTTCTGATGCTAGATCTATTCTCAAGCTATAGAGATTGGCACTGCTGTCGCTGGTCTTATCTTCCTCGGCATCCGGTATATGGTCTCGCCTGGTGTTTATAGTAGTGAGAATATCCTCAACATTTGGATCGCTGAAGCTGACTATTATGCCAGTCAGAGGAAACTCGTAAGCCGTAGGTTTTTGTGCACGCGAATCTAACGATTCGCGTGTGTAGAGTCTTCGTACCTCGGTATGAGAGATTGTCTTTGTAATTGTAGGAGTCGCATGTCTGCTACGGTCAATAGAAGCCGCCAGGGGTACAGTAATACCGAAAACTCGCACGCTTAGTAGCAAGATCAAAGTATACAAGAAGGGTTTCATGGTTGAGGTCGCACTACGGTCTTTTGTTAGGGAAGGAGAGCAAAGAGACAGCAAGCTAGGAATTGCAACGCGATAAACGAAGTGGGCACAGAGTATTCTCTACTTGATGTATCACACGTTGTAGATGATTCTTCAAAGATATCCCTAATGAATGATTGCATCATGGCTTGATCTAATGAACGAAGCGGGACGTGAAGTTGTCAAGAGTCGCGGCGCTGATGGGAAGAGCGTAATCCGTCATACTGTTGATCCTTGCAAATCTGAAGCTTGCAGTGAACTACAATGGCATGGAGTGAAGTTTCGACGTAGCAATGCTCCGGAACGTCAAGTGAGTTAGTGTCAATGTGTCTGGGAACAATTTATAATCACAGCTGGATGTTTATGTGTGAAGCAAAGCTTTGGGAGCAGCCAGATAAAGTTGGCCCGTTGGTTAAAACAAGAAGCAGTGGCTTGGTGTTCGCAGAGCAAGAATGCTAGGCGAATAACGTTAATGCCAGATTAGTCAGCCCGCCTAGCGCGTCATCGACGTGACACAACGACTGACCCTCATCACTCGTTCCGTATCACAAGTTTCTCGGCTTCGTGTATATATGAATGTGGCGATGCAATTGCACTTTGCTCACTTCCTGGATGATCGCTACTACGATCTGATCACGGCGATCACGCATGTAATCATGGTCGTACGAACACAGAGTGCAGCCCCTCATTTAGACCCGACGCCAATGCCGAAGTAGCGATGCGTCGACTCACTGTCGCATATTTACCCACCAGAGATCTCTATAGACCTATTCGATATCGCACTACCATTTCCTCTCTAGACAAGTTCCCTAAAAGGCTATTCTCATCATCATGTCATCCCAACCGCCAGTCAAGCTCGCCGTGCTCGACGATTACCATGGCATAGCAGCGCAGCACTTCTCTCATCTCGACTCAGCAAATATTGATATTACAGTCTTCCATGATACACTACCTTCGTACTCACATACAAAGACCTCCGATGCCGAACGTCAAGCCCTCGTCGATCGGTTGAGGCCCTTTTCCGTCCTGTCAACGCTGCGCGAACGCACTCCATTTCCGGGCGACCTCCTCCGCCAACTACCGAGCCTCAAAATCATCTTTGCGACTGGCGGAAAATTCGAGAGTTGGGACATGGACACTATGAAAGAGCTCGGCATCAAGGTGTATACAGCACCTGGGAAAGGGAGAACCGATGGCAAAGGTAGCGGACAGTCACCGCGATCGTTGCCAATCAAACAGGGTGGTGGACATCCCACCACACAACATGTCTGGGCACTCATACTTGGACTTGCGCGCAACATTGCTGCAGATGATGCAGTCGTCAAGGGCAAAGGTGTTCCAGCAGGTTGGCAGACGGAGCTTGCAATGGGCCTGCAAGGGAAGACTCTAGGATTAGTTGGTCTCGGCAGGATTGGTGCGCACGTAGCCAGGGTAGGCGTGCTTGCTTTTGGTATGAAGGTCGTATGTTGGAGTGCCAACCTTACGCAAGAAAAGGCCGACAGTCTCGCTGAGGAGAGCGGTTTGCCTATCACAGGTGGAGGTATGATTGGAGAGAAAGAAAAGACGTTCAAGGCGGTCAACAAAGAAGAGCTTTTCAGGGCGGCGGATGTGGTATCCGTGCACTATGTGCTCAGTGACCGATCGAGGGGCATTGTCGGCGCACAAGAGCTAGAATGGATGAAACCTTCCGCGCTACTGATCAATACCTCTCGCGGTCCGCTTGTTGATGAAGCTGCTTTGCTATACACGCTCGGAAACAAACGAATACGTGGTGCTGCACTCGATGTATTTGACATTGAGCCACTTCCAGCCGACAGCCCGTGGCGTAATGGAGACTGGGATGCCGAGGATAAGAGTAGGGTGCTGCTGACGCCGCATATGGGATACGTGGAAGAGGGCACTTTGACGACGTGGTATGAAGAGACAGCAGAAAATCTGGAAAGGTTGATTGAAGGGAAGGATCTGCTACATCGAATTGTTTAATGTTTCGATTTCCAATACGAGCGCATATCCTTTTTCGGATTGAAACAAACTCTATCAACACAGGAAAAGCTACGGCATGAAATTTGATCTTTTGCGTTCACCCAATTGTATGCTTCACGATCAGCAATCCGAAGCGGTTGGTCCCCCGACTGTAAATTCATCAATCACACTGCGTGGCTTGCTGAACTTACCGAGAGGCTTGTACTCCAGGTCATCAAAGCCAAATCCCTTTGGACCACCAATTTCTAATCCTCTTTCAGTCGATGTCCACTTTTCGGAGGCAGTGATGCCTAGAACAAGGACAGCCAGGCCATATCGGTACTCTTGGGTCCCGAGAGCCTCGCCATTCTGAGCATCAAGTACACAGACTAGGTCTGGTACCATTGCAAGGATCTGTATTTTGGTCAGCATGAATACAGTGCATGTTCGTGTAGGGCGACTTGGGGCGAGTATCTACCTTGCTTTTGCCATTGGCATCCTCTATCCTTGCATAGATGTTCTCATTTTTGAATGGGATGACCATCCGTTCTTTCGTCAAACTAGAATCTTCCGCCGTGGACTCGATGATGACCTCACCATAGGCGTGCCCCATTTTCAGGACGCGCTCAACCCCGATGATCTTGCCTTTGAATAGGACAAGAGCGGAGTCAGACCCACCAACTTCAGCGATGATAGATTCTGCGACTGTATCGACAGACTTGGTGCATCTGGACAGAATCACGGCACGACCGATACGCCACGCTAGGGACATGGTGTTTTCAATGACCCACTTTTTGGTGTTTTCGCCGCTTACGGGACCTTTCGCGCATCCAACATGCGATCCCATCTGTGACAAAGCTGCGCGAAGAGCTCGTTCAGCGTCCAATTCTGTTGGTGCTTTGGTCATAAACTTGTCTCATGGTTAGCGAGGTCTAGCGCTAACGTCACCCCGCCGCAACGTTTACCTACAATGATCCTTCCATTGCCGTCAGAGATACACGTCGGTATCATCATCGCTTTCTTTTCATATACCACGGGAGTGGTCTGCCACGATACTGGGTATGCTCTGCCCATCCAATCGCCATCTATAGCCGGGATGTTCATGGCAGTGGAAGCACCTATGATCAGACCTTGGAGACCGTTACCCCCGCCAATCTCGAGGGGAATGACCGCATCCGGAGTCTTTTTCAGAAATGCATAAAGTTCGCGCTGGGACTCGAGTATTCTATAAGGTCCTGTCAGTGTGCTATTCTCTCAAGAATGGCTGGCATCCCTCTTCATGAGTCACTCACTCGTCACCGTATGGCTTTTCAATAGAAACCTGAGGGGATCCTTTGGCGCCACCACAAGCGACAATATCGCCATCTTTCAAGTCTCGCGGCGAAATCACGCGCAAGACAGCGCCGGCCCGCTTCATCTCGCGAAGGCGAAGGAAGTGTTGGTACGGATTTCCTCCGCCTCCAGTACCTAAGATGTAGCAGCCGATAGTGATAAACTCTAGATCAGTCTCTGAAAGGAGCCATTCTCTATCGACGACTTCCGGTTTGTAGCCCATAATGTAGTCTTTCGTGTAGACGATGGATTCCACTGAGTGGTCCAAATGGGATTCGTCATGGCGCTTTGCTTTATTCCCCGCCGGCATATCGAGACCGTTCCAGGTCTCATCAATAGGACCATCCAACAGTAGCTCGTTTTGCATATTCGTTCGTGAGTAATCAAAATCACCGACAGCTTTGATTATGATGCGTGACTTATTGGCGATGTATTGAAGCGGATAACTCTCCATCTCCGCGATGGTCACAGTCTCCCTCAACGCGCCGTTTGTGACGGCTTTGTCGACGGCTCTTTTGGAAAGTACCTCCATGACTTGAGCTTTGGTTTTTGTCTCTGTACTCTCCACTGAATCGACAACTCCGCTCACACGAGCTGTCGCAGCGCCAATAGCGTTTGCCACGTCTGCCCACATCGGTTTGACTACCTTGCTGGCGCCGGAGAGCGAGTCTGGGGCGATCACGGCGCCCCCACCTACCAGCACCACAGGAATGTCGTCAGGGGACGTCTTCATGGTATCTATTATGCGTTCCAGCATGGCCTTAACTTTGAGCTTGTACTCCCGTAGATTGTTCGCGATGTCTGATCCGATCAGGTTTGTGGGTTCTCCAATCATCAGATTCTGGTCCGCCAATACGGTGTAATCAGTAGCAGTCGCAATGCTTCCGCCAAATAACAGCGCCTTCTTCGTAATCTCATAGCCAACGCTCTCGGGTCCGACAACTAGTTCACCACTTTTTTCGCGTCGCACAATGGAACCCCCGCCAAGGCCAATACTGCGAACATCCGGGTAGGAGAAATTGGTTCGCACTCCAGCAATATTACTATAAGATGCTGCTTGGCGCGGAAAACCGTTCTTTTGGAGTATCCCAACATCAGTTGTGGTACCTCCGATGTCCACGACGACCATGGCTTCTTTCTCTTGATCTTGGATCAGGAAAGCAGCACCTCTCATGCTATTTGTCGGACCGCTCGAGAAAGTACGGATAGGAAGTCGTGCGGCCATACTGGCTGGAAGGATAGTTCCGTCATTTTGCGTTACGAAGACTGGGCATTTCAACTCCAGACGAGACACGGCGTTTTGGAAGGAATGAATTGTTCGCCGGGCAAAGGGTAAGATTGATGCATTCAAGATCGCTGCATTTTCTCTCTCCAAAAAACCAATGTTGGCCACGTCTTTGGAGCACACGACGTCGGCTTCCGCGTACACTTCTCCGATGATTGCAGCCGCGGTCTCTTCTTGCTGAAAGAACACATCAATGGGGCTGAATATACCGACGACCGCGATGTTCTTGATACCTTGAGATTTGATAATATCGCATTGGCGCTTGACTTCTTCTACGTCGAGCTCAGCAATCAAACTCCCGTCAATCTCAAGACCACCATTCACAAGCCCTCTATACCGGCAGATTATGTTCCGGAGTCGAGGCGGCCAATCAATACCAATGGGAATGTCTTTGGAGAAAGGGCCACAGAGACGAATCACTGCAACTTCCGCAAGACGTGCTTCGTTCATCTCTACAACGGCGTTGATGAAGTGAGTTGTTCCTATTGTGACGCTTGCGACATCATTCGGGTTTACGTTGGACTGAGCAAACATATCCTTGATGACATCGTTGATGCCATCGCTGGGGTTGGCAGTCGTGCTGAGCTTTTTCCAGGCTATAATACCTTTGTTGGGCTCAGAAGACTGGGAAAGATCCAGTATAACACCATCAGTGTTTGTTCTGGTGCATCGGTCAGTATGGGTAGTAAGGTGAATGGCTGATGGTGAGCGATTCTTTTCTTACCCGCCGACGTCGACTCCAATTCTGAGTGTTGGCGCCATAGTTACAAAGCTTTCCTAAAAGTTTAGGACCAATTTTGCGAAATTGAGCAGATGTAAAGTCAAAACATTTGCTCAAGTGCCGTCCTGCAGCGCCAGCCTATGCTTTCATTACTTGGTACATGTCAGAGGCCCAAATCTCCCCGTCTCAGGAACTTCGGCCGTCGCACTCCGCTTGGCGGGCGGCCGAAAATGGATCGAAGGCAATCCTAACCACTGCTCGTATCGTCAGTAGGGCGTATGGCTCTACCACCCTCAGTTGATAAGGAAGCGATAAGAGCCCCGCACGGCAACGGGCCCCAGCCGCGCTAACGAGAAGTTCGGCAGTTCCATTTCAACCGATTCAATCATGCATGCATCAGACCTGAATGTCCGAATCAACACACTATCGAAGCAAAGAATGCTCGGCGGGACAATACACCCGATGAATTGGAGCTCCGCGTCCGACCGGCCGCCAAGACTCCGAACAATGGTCCTTCCATGACCTACATCCGCAAGGATGGGGGTGAACCCAAGGAGCGAAGGCGGCACGTTATCATTTCATTGATAAGACGAGCTCAGCATTTTTTTGATCGCCTCATGGCTGTCATGTTGACAATTTCTCACGCCTAGAACGTTAAAGAATGGTGCCGCTCGCTCTGTTCTACTCCCCGCTCGCTTCGCCTCTTGCCTCGTTTACCTGCAAATTACCGGCACAGAATGGGTGGCATAAACTTCAGAAAGATAAGAGAGGCCGCTATTCTCGAGGCAGACGAAAATCGCAATGAAGAGACGACCGCATGGTGCAATCGTGACCTTGTTCCATTGCCACCGTCGCGTAGAACATGGGGCTGGTTCAACTTCTTCGGTGCAGGGAGTCTGTAAGCTTCATCCGACACGGTATGACCGATTGCATGATATGCATACTGACAAATCTTTGCTGCTCGCAGTGGCGCTCTAAATGTAGCGACATGGCAAACGCCCAACACACTCCTGACGCAGGGGCTGTCCGTAGGGCAAGCCATGGCTATCATAATCGTTTCCAGAGCTATTGTTTGCCTGTTCTCATGCATCATAGCATGGTGTGGGCTCACATGGCACATTGGCTTTACTGTTCAAAATCGATTCACATGGGGCTTGAGGGGAGCTTACATCCCTCTCGTTCAGCGATCCTTGCTGAACTTCATCTGGTGTGCGATACAAAGTTGGAACGGAGGAAGGCTTGTCACGTAAGTAGGAAGCCAAAACTACTACCTGTATTGTAACGGCTATATTAACATGCCACTAGGGTTTGCATTACCGCTATCTGGCCCTCTTTCCAAAACGTTCCCAACACGTTAGCCCCAAGCGTTCCTACAACAACGCAACAAATGATTGGTTTCATTATATTTTGGATACTCTCCTTCCCTTTCCTATTCATCCGACCAGAGCGCTTCAAGAAGCCCTTCTTCTTCTCCAGTCTCGGCTGCGGCATTGCAATGCTATCGATGATGATATGGTCGCTCTCAGTTGCCAAAGGCGTCGGTCCCGTGTTCTACCGAGGTCAGAATGTACCTCACGCGTCACGGTTCAGCGTCTCTTGGCTGATGATGGCGGGCCTGAACCAGGCTATCGGCCAAAAGGCTGCTGGCATGACGAACGAGAGTGATTTTTCGCGATACGCCAACAGTCGTCTTGCTTTTGTTCTAGGAACGTGCTCGGTGCAGTGGCTAGTCGGTATCTTTGTCTCACTAGGTGGCCTAGTTACGACAGCTGCATGCCAGATTATCTACGGCGAGATCTTCTGGAACCCTCCCGATTTGATGGAAGTTATGATGGACAGTAAGTTGAAAATATGCTCATGCTCATTTGGAGAGAGAGACTTACATACAGCTTAGATGGAAATGGCTCCTCGGCATCGCGAGCCGGCGTCTTCTTTCTAGCTCTTGCATTCACCTTCGCCATTCTCTTCCAAAATGTTTGTGGAAATGCAGTAGCTGGTGGAATCGACCTAGCCGGCATCTTTCCCAGATATGTCGACATCCGCAGGGGCGCAATTATCACATTCACAGCAGCTTGGATTATTCAACCATGGCAGCTTGTCAACAAAGCCGCTACGTTCGTTACAGTACTCAGCTCCTTCTCCGTTTTCCTGGCACCTCTGATGGGTGTCATGGTGTGCGATTATTTCTTCATGCGTCGACAGAAGATCAGACTAAACCACCTCTATCGCACCGAGCCCTCGGACTACTGGTTCAGTCGCGGATTCAACTGGCGTGTCATTCCTTGCTGGATAGCCGGCTGGGCGCCGACCATCGGCGGCCTCATTGTTAGCGCTGGAGGTATATCCGACGCGCCAAAATCGCTATTCCAGCTTTACTATACGTCCTTCTTCACTGGCTTTAGCATATCTTTCATTACTTTCTATGCAGTTACCTTTTTCTTCCCCATCAAAGGCGCTGGCGAGTTTGACGAGTACGATGACTGGGCAACTTTCTCGCCCAAGGAGGCCAATAGACTTGGGGTAATACAAAATGACAACGCGGAGGAATTGGTGCATACGCGTTTTGGCGCTTCTGGGTATCGTAATCGCCCATCGAAATATCCAGAAGAATGCACAAACGCTACGAAGAGTCCGGTACCAATGGAGATCACGGTCGAACCCGAAAAGTGATAGAGATGAATGCCAAGAACAATAGATAATTTGCAAAACGATCGACCTCCGTAATTGAGCTGCCTACAGATCGGAAAAGATGATAGAGAAACACGGTATAGCAACTCAGTCTACTCAAACAAGGCTCACATCGTCCTTCTCGCACCTGGCTTCTTTAAAGATTGTTTCCCTCTCACACTCCTACTATGTGCCTTCGACGTAGCCTCTGCCCGAGGCACCGGCCTACAAACCTCTTCGAGGGTATCGAGCATCTCAGGCTTCAGCAACCAAAGCTGGGTTTTCTTGTCGAGCATATAAGGGTCTTGCATGATCCATTCTTGCCACTTCCGCGCGACTTTGACAGCATGTACTTCGTTCTCGCGGAACCACTCGATATGAGTCGTTCCGCATCCTTCACATTGCCTTTGTTCGCGGCACTCCTTCAGCTCAACGTGTATCAGTCTCTCAACGCGTCGCACGTGCGGCATGTCTTCCAGGCTCCTATCGTCATTGGAGAGATAGCTATGCGTTCTCCCGCACTGCCTATTCCACGCCTTTAAACGTGTCGATAGGTCTTTCGTGAAACCGATCTTCAGCCTCCCAAAATTCTCTTTGTCCCAGAAAATGTATATGAAGCCGTTGCGATGGTCGCTTTTATTGAGCGGTTTCTGAATTTCTTTTACGAGAGCTTCGGCTACGGTAAGGTCCCTGGTGCGGTCCTCCAGGAAAGGCATGAATTTCAATGAATATGATGCTTGAATTTTCTGCAGTGTTTTGTTCGGTTTCGTACTGGGACGTGGGGCTGCGTTGACCTTGACGTTAATTCGACCAGACGGCGTAGGCGAGACAAATAAGGGTTCGACATGTTCTATGGAGGCTTCGTTGTTGCATATGGTATCGATCCATTGGTCAATCTCTGGAAAATCGTCGCTCAATGCACCGGCAACATCAACGAGTAGCTTCCACAATTGGTCGATCCTGGCTCCTGCTTGGGGCTGCTTCAATGCGACATTCTGATGTGAACCACACATGGTCCTCTGCACAAGTCTCTCAATGCGCTGAATCATGGTATCATAGCTTCCTTCCTCTTTGCATGCTACCAGTCTCTCGAACTTTCTACGAGAAGGGTTTCCACGGCCTTTAGATTGGGAAGCACATCGTTTAGATGGATCACCCCCAATTGTGGCAACGCAGCGGTACGGGTTCATACGTAGCCTGCCCTGGATACTGAATGGCAGGATAAGCTCAAGTAGTTTCTCGAGCTTATTATAGGATGGTTTGGTCTTCCAAGGACCATTGGAAACGGGGCATTCCTGAGCATTGTCCTTCGTTACTTGGCGAGGACAGACACCGCCGACTTTGGAACGGGTTCGAGAGCTGATGGGCTTTGACTCTTC
This sequence comes from Stemphylium lycopersici, assembly GCA_003268315.1. Lineage (NCBI taxonomy): Eukaryota > Fungi > Ascomycota > Dothideomycetes > Pleosporales > Pleosporaceae > Stemphylium > Stemphylium lycopersici. The sequence goes on from QGDG01000071.1 coordinate 59,045, forward strand.
GAAAGAGAATGACAGGGACGGTTTAAGACAGAGCTTTATCTGGGCAGTTGCGGTGTTGGCATTAGAGACTGGAAATATGTCAGCTGAGCTCATGATTGATTTTGACTAGGTGGAGACTTACTTGCTTCAAGCTCCTGAGTGAGATTTCGAAATATCTTCCTGGGTCGAAACTCCTCGTCGTCGAGCCGCGTCTCATTCTCATCGCTCGGTAGGCAGTCGGAACTCGTTGGAGTACCCGATGTTTTCAACACCGCTACTTTTGCAGCGGTTTCAGTTCCAAGTGAGACACTACGGGGAGTCGGTGGCGTAAAGGATGTGAAAACATTTTTAGAAAGCGTTGGGTTGGATGAACGGCAAGGAGTTTTTGGCTCATTCCGGTTGTCAGTGACAGATCCTGAGGTAGAGCTGAGTGATGTAGTCGTTGGGGGCGTCAACCAAGCGATGTTTGGCGAGTGGAGCAAAGACGTCAGGCCTGGACCAGTGTTGACTAGACCAATACTCGAGGAAAAAAAGGTCCACTGTTCGACCGATGGGTATTTTCCTGCCTTTGGGGTATGCTGAGAGTGAAGCGATCGCTTGGACCCGACAGAGTTAGCTTTCGTAGGGCCCTGGCCCTGACCGAACTGGTAAGCAAATGCGCTTCCATCACGACTGCGTATCGTATTGGCCTTTGGCCTGTCGGCGTGTGGAAACATCTCAGAGATTGTATGAGAAATACTGAAGGCCATGCTTGCTGTGGACTTAAATTGAAGGGTGCAAAATAAGAGTGTGATGGGAACTGTAGAAAGAGATGGGAAATGCTGATCTAATGGTCGTAATGATTAGCCCAAGATCCTTCACTTATAACTTCAAATTTGTGTAGGAAGAGATCTCTTACGAGCCTTGTTCCATCATCTCAAAGTGCTCGTAGCTCTGAAGGCTGGGCGTCGGATCTCAACTGCCGTTTCGATCGAACCATGGGGGTAGCCAAGAGGGCTGTGTAGTCTTCGCATTGCAAAGCCACATTGCTGCTGTTAGCATGTAGGATCCGCTCTGAAACGAAAGCCATGGGGTACGTATACATTCGGCGATGTGTAGGGTCAGAGTGGTCCAGGTGGGCTGGGAGCCGCAGGCCGTGCCGCAGAGCCGCAGGCCAGCGGCTATCCAGCGGCTCCCGCGATCTTGGAGATCACTGTTATCAAATCATGCTGGAAGGTAAGTTTGTAAAACATGCTAGTAAAACATTATGCGTGATAAGTCGTCGATGTATGCTCCTGCTGTAGAGAATATTCTAGCGTGGCCCGGCACACATCTAGGTGGCGCTTCATTCCTATCGAGAGCTATTGTTATCAATTTGGCCCCATCTAGAAACATACGCACAGAACATATCCCACGTTGTTGGCCCATGCGTTGTGTTGGGGCCTGGCACGTCGCGCGCTCTTTACCAAGTCAATCTTGTTTCGAACTGGATCCTACGGACCACGTGACGTAGGGTACTTGGCTCGTGTTACTTACCATTGCCTAATTTCTGAACCTGACGTGGGGTCGAAGCGATCCTCGTAGTCTTACAAAGATAATGGATCGCGCCGACGGCATGAGAGGTAAGGTGAACATTGCTCGTGACGTGCCCCGGTAACTATGGTCCTAGAAACAGTGTTCAGGGGTTGTGAGTTCCAAATGTAGAATTGGCGAGCCTATCAGCTGGCAACAGATCTGCACAGCGCCCCTGGAAGGCCTCACCTCGTGTCTTCAGGACGATTTATGACACCTGCCATGTTTCTCTATGGTGCACGGCGAGATTGAGGGAGGGAAGCTTTTCACCGAGGCGGAGATGTGGTCATGTCAGAAAACGTGGGTGCGGAGCACGCTAATCACCCCACACGGAACGCCGGCAACGGTGCCTAAACGCTTGCACCTCCATCCCATTCCAAACGACACCTTTCGCACACAGTACACAGATCTCGCTTTTAAATTCATGGCATGCTGAGAAGAAGCAGATGGAGAATTTCACTACGAGCGTGTGGTTCACAAATAGCACCAGTCAGGGACGCTTCTCGATGGGCTCGCTATCAGCTACATGGATCGATTGATTGAGCTCAGAAAGGCGACCGAGAAAGCGCACTCTTCCATTACAAGAATCCTTGGTTTGGTGTCTGTTTCAGTCCCAGCTGCCTGATTGTATCTCGCTCATGGCATGTGCGGGAAGCGGTTATCTGAGCCGCTCAGCCTCGCACCCACGAACTCCTATTCCATGCAGCTACAGCCTGGGGTTTCAGACACGCGAAGGAACGTACATATCCTCTGTTCATTCATGAGATACTGTGCTTGGCACATCAAACGCACTTTTCGAGTTATATGTCCGTTCGTGCAGCAGCGTGTTTGACTTTACGGTAAGCTAGGGGAACTATCTTTGCCCAACTCTACTGTCTGCTGCGTCCCTAGGCATAGCATACAAGTATCAGTCGCTTTGCTTCATTGTAAGTATCTTCTATCATATCTCATTCTCTTCAGTCTTGACTGCGCCAAATCCTCCCCTCACACAATGGCTCGTCGGACCTCTCTTGCTCCCAGTGTGGCCGAAAAAACCGAGGATCGAAGCCGTAGGCGGACTGCAGATGCTCGTCTGGAACCTCTCACTGAGCCTCTGAGCCCTCTTACTCCAACTCCATCCAGCAAAATGGGCTCCTCACCAGCAACACCCTTGATCATATATTCGGATGACGACACGGATGACATAGCCCATCCTCGGTCACGATCGGAACAGAAAGCTTCGAAAAAAACACCAGCTAGGAAGCTTGCTCATCACAGCAACGAAGCTGAGTTTCGGTGGTCGACGCATAGATCAGTCACATTTGCTCTCTCTCTCTCTCTCTCTCTCTCTCTCTCTCTCTCTCTCTCTCATGTTCAAATCTCTTTTCCCGGCCGATGGTTTTCATGTTTTGCTTCTTGTGGTTATTGTTACATAGACATGGTGGCTAGTTATTAGAGTTGGTGGGGTGTTCGCAAATTTAAAAGTGTGTCTTATGATAGCTTCCATTCCCGATTAGCAAAACCTTCATTCCTCTGTACAGAAACAGAATTTTGCGCGTCATAGGTCCCATGGAGGAGTCATGTGTTCTGTTACCGTAGAAATGGCCATAGCTTTCCCACCACATACACAAGCGCACCAATTACCTTTCGACTCTTACCTCTCCTACAGAAGCAATATTGAGCAAATTGCGAGCCATTGCGAGAGTGACATTGAGGGAGGCACGCTGCTGGATCAGAACGCTTTGGTCCAGCTCCATTCTGAGAAAGCCGCATACACAGGTAAATTCCAGGACCACATGCGAGGTCCGTGAAGCTGATCACCCGGGGGATGCCATAGGGCTAACCCTATTTGTCTTAGTGGATTTCTATCTCCGTTGCAGCCCGAGCAAAGTGAACAAGCAGATACGTCACGCCAGGCAGAAGGCATTTTTATCTTATGGAAGGAATTGAGTCTATAATCATTCAAGATCTAGTCTATCATTCCAGCATCTAAAACCCCGCGACTCCAGCCGCTCATCGGAAGTACGTCGGTGCAGTAGCTTTGGAAGTCATCCAGGCCTCGTCCAACGCCTTGACAACATCGTCAGGGAGGGGTCCCTTCTCTAGATCCGCAAGGTTTCCCTCCAACTGTTTCATGCTGCTTACGCCAATGATAACACCATCGTTGCCGCCTTTGGCACGCGTCTTCAACTCTGAGTGATGGACGCACCATCTCAATGCAATCTCGAGAAGCGTCAAGTCGTGCTTTTGTGCTGCATCTTCGGCAATCTTGAGGGCCTGGAATGTTGCATCTTTAAAGTAACGATCGCGGTACATGCTGCCGATGCCGGCGGCTTTTGTTCCGAAACGACCGTCGTCGGGCTTGATGTCTTTGGACTTGATCTTGCCGGAGAAGAGACCGCCCGCTAAGGGATTGTAAACGACGATGTCAATTCCGTACTTGCGGCAGGCCGGGATGAGCTCTGGCTCAATAGCGCGGGCTAGTAATGGTCAGTCGATGGTTTGATGCAGCGAAGAGCTCGCTTACTGATAGCGTTGTACATAGCCTGGTAAATGGTTGGCTTAACCCATCCTCGCTCTTTGCATATGTTGTAGACCTCTGCGACTTCCCAAGCTGCGAAGTTTGAAAGACCCAAGTTCACAAACTTGCCCTGCTTGTGAAGCTCATTGACAGCCCCAAGCGTCTCTTCGAATGGTACGGAATGGTCAGGCGCGTGTAGGTAGAAGATGTCAACACAGCCTGCGCCCAGCTCCTGGAGACTTGTGTTGAAATGCTCTTTCAGGTTTTCAGGCTTATGGACTCCAGCCTCATAAGGGTACACCTTGGTAGCAAGAGTGAAGCCGCGATCTTTCCACCCAGCCTGGCGCGTCCATGCCTCTTGCTTGCCGCCAACATACATACGCGCAGTATCAATTTCATCGTAGCCTTGCGATTGGAAGTAATCGAGATGCTTGGTAAACTCATCGAAATCCGTTATCCGTGCTCCCTTGGTCTCGTCGGGACCTGCGAAGAATTAGTCTACGCACTTGGGCCGGTATAAGAGGAGCCATACCAAAGGTCATCAACCCGAGGATGACTCGTTCTTTCGGGTTCTGGGCGATTAAAGGCATCGTGTTTGTTTACGCAGATGTTGTGTAATAGTGGATTGCAGCGCGAAGTGGGAGTTGAGAAGCAATTCTCCGTCGCGAGGTGACGCCTGCGGGGTGAGTGCCCCGCTCGGATATAGGCTCTGCTGCTCTTAATTCCGACATGTTCGCTCCATATACACTGTCAACCGTTCTGAACTCATGGCATAACTAGAACGGGCACTCTCGACCAAGAACGAAAGTCAAGTGAGGTCGGCATGGCATGGACGCTGGTTGTCTGAAGAGGGTACATACTCCTGCCAAGTCGTGCTACCAAAACCAAAACTCCGATGCGAATCTGTATCTGCAAGTGCCGTCGAAAGTGTCGCGGCCACAGTTGATCTCGGGTTCTGCCGCAGGGTCATTTCTCTGATACTTGATCTATTCGCAGTCTGTGTTGGACGCTCTGCGGCATGGCTCAATCCACGTCGTCTTTCGATAATACGGCCCCGCCGGTATCGTTCCCTTCTCCGCCCTTGATGCGGCAGTTTCCACGGTAGATGACTCCTCTTTGCCATCAAGTGTTGCCCCGGTTCATTGGAAGCGCCACAAATTTGTTGGTGAGGAGGCGGTTTCGCGTTGCCATTGGCCGCCCCTTTCAGAGCTACCACGGCTCCGTGAACTACTCGCAGCTAGGCGTCATGGCGGAGCAAATGTCTCACGAACGACGTCTGTGCTAACGTTGTCAGAAGCAGGAACATGCACATCTCCCGTGGCCGTGCGACCCTTGAGGGCCGATGATGAGAGATGGCTGAAACCTTGTGCAGGATCAAAAGCCAACATTCACGCGTCGTCTCAGCCGATGGGGCCAGCTCGCACCAATGACGTCGACGAAGAGCCGATAACGATAAGAGACCTGGCCAAAACCCGCGCCGGCTAGTCACGCGCGCATCACCATGCAGCTAGCATGCACCGTCATGCACCAGCATGCACCAGCATGCAGCTAACACACCCATCACTCTGCTACACGCGACTAGAGCGGTCTTCACATCACCGAACTCTGCACCCAGGATCGTCCCGCAACCGTCCCGTCGTTCTCCTGTACAGCACAGGTGCCACGTAGCAGCGATGCAGGTACACACAGAAACAGCACACAAAGAAGCATAAGCCGCCGGCAAGAGATCGCTGGACCATATAAGGCTGGCAAGCAACCCTGTGTTACATTTCCAGAGTTCTACACTCCATTTCACAGCAGACTGACGGCTGCAGCGCGCCGCAGTATGAGTCGATCAGCTGGAGCCCGAGGTGTCATGTGGCCCAGTAAGCCACCCTTTGCTAACTTGCGAATCAGTCTTTCCGTCGCACACCATCAACCGAGACCTCGTATGATTGGAGCGCAAACTGTCGATACAAGGTACCTTGATTTGAATCCTTTCTTGTTTTAGCTTCAGGCCATGCGCTTTATTGGAATTTGGCCTCCACGCCGCGAATGCGGTGCACTTGCTCCCTTGCCAGGCCCGAACACTCTTTGTCTTCACATGATATCATAATGCTCAAGCCCTCTTTCTCTTGTCAAGTGTCTTGTCTTGCGACGCTAAGTCCCTTGCTCCATCCATTGATCTGCATTGTCTGCCTTAAGTAGCTCGTTGCGTCCCTCATCGTAGACACTTTAGCTTTGCCGCCTATTCCGAACTTCGGCATCCTCATGCATGCTACTACCAACACGCTCAAATACCCTGACCGGACTCAAATACTAAGCGCATAGCGATACAAGAATCGCATCTTGGTCGCTATGTGCTGGTCTTTCAACTTTGGCTTTCCTGGCAACAAGAAGCCCAAGACATCGTCGTCGTCTGACGAGAAGAAGAGACGGGATGCGCCGGCGGATAACGCGCTTCGAGGAAAAGGAAGGCCCATTTTTGAAGAATACTCAGAGAAAGGCGATTCGAAAGAATCAAGCAGGAAAAGAAGGTCTGGAGACTCGACCCCGCGTTCGCCGCGCTCCCCGCGGCGTGAAAGAGAAAGGGAAGAACACCATCCGCGCTCGCAGCGACATTACGAAGACGCCTACAGGAGTCGCGAGCACTACCGTCCGGCTCTGAACTTGGATGCACCGCAGATGCGCCAACGTTCCGTCGAGCCGGAAAGTGTCAATTCATCCCAAGAGACATTGCTAAACCCACGACCCCACCGAAGTCAACACCATCGACGGCGGCACCCCAAGCAATCGTCTCAAAGCACCTTGCGCGGGCGCGGAGCAAAGCGTGATCCTCCACGACATTCCAAATCAAAAAAGAACATCCGCCCTGAGCCATCTCGCGGATGGTCTCTCTTTGCGCCTTCTCCACCAAGAACACCAAGGCGCGAACACCGCAGCTACCAGACTTTGGACTCTTCGCCGCGTAGCCATCGCTCATCACGTCAGCATCATTCTAGTACCAGTTCTCAGGCAAGTCCTGAGTCCTCGCGGTCTCAGAACCGACATCATCGTTCTCGTCAGCATGAACAGTCAGCATCGTCCTCACGCCAAGTTCGTTCTCGCGCGCCCAACACCACTGCTCGCCGCGTGCCAGACAGACGATTTGCCGTACTTGCCGCCACAAACCAAGCCCTCGAACAAGTTCGGCAAGAAGCGTTTGCGCAACCTTCTCCTCCACCAAGACGTGAAAGGCTGCGTCGGTACGAAGGTGTTACCATACCAACATCTCAAATCCCTTTCAACTGGGATTGCGTAAGCAGCTCCCAGACATCAGCTGGGCATAGTCCAAGGGGTAGCGACTCGAGCAGTCGTCAGAGGCGCTCGCGTCGGTGATGCACAACTAAGTCAGCAGAGGAGCATCGTGTCCCGCATTGCACGTTTGACTGAATGCAGTCGCAATAAGGCTGACGTTGGTTTTTCTTTGTGGCGCATTACCTGCATCTCGTAACGCATTACCTGCATCTCGTAGCGATTCGTTTTCTTTTTGCGTTTGTCGATTTTCTCCGCATTCTCAAAGTAGGATACCCCCCGCATAACCGGTCGTTTAGGCGTCGCATCACTACTGCACCAGGGCTTGGGCTTTTTTTTTCTTAGGCGTTTCAGTTAAGGCAAACATAATGCCCCCCATTCGTATCATCATCCTTGTCCCTTGCGCGTATAGCCAGATTTCGTTTGTGTGTGTTACCAAATATACTGAAGCAAATACACGAAACAAATACTACCAAAAAACCCCCCAAATGACAGCATAAGTATTCATGACTGCTTAGAAAAAGCTCCCCGGTGTCTGGCGCACAGCACCGCATCCCCCATACCCAGAATTTCCCGCCTCGGGCGCGTATGCAGCCGTGTGGGTCTGTTTTGCCCTCGGTCAAAGTCTTCGAATAAACGCGGTACCGTGCCCTTTTTTCAGCCATTCCGCGGTTTCTGGCTGTGTGAATACGAGTCAGCTGGGTGGATTGACGTGGGTTGGTTACTGTTTTGGGCAGGTGGCTAAAAGGGTGTTGATGGCTGTGGTCGGTACTCCGTGGCCAGTTAGAGGAGGGGATGGGAGGTAGAGGGGAGGCGGGGAAGGTGTAGAGGGTGCACGTGCACGTGTACTTGTTGGAATGGGATTGTTAGTAAGGGTGTGGTATGTCTAGTTGGGTTGGGCTCAGGTTTTGTATCCTTTGGATAGTTTTAGTATATTCTGAATACATGTAGTACTGTTGCAGGATGGCTAGACTACGTATGTTTGTCGTTCGCACCTTTTGGGTGGGAAACAAGGACGCGCTGGCGAAGACAAGAAGCCGAGATCAGCAGGAAGAAATGGAAGCTCGACAAATTTCATCGTTATGCAATGAGACACTTGAACCGTCGGAAGCGAGTAACGCTGATCAGGAAATAGTTGCGAATATCTCTGCATCTACAGCCGATGCTGAAGCGGTGCTACTTTATGGGATACCTACTCGTTGGCCAAGCGCACAAAGCCGCGGCTGAAATGTTAGCATGTGATGACGCCTGCGGTCGTGCCGTGTAATTCGTCTCCTTGATGTTACTCTTTGCAATCTGTCCGTATTCACCATTGCACGCAATGAGTCAAAGACATCTTCGGAATATCTCACCATCTCGGCGCTCGCTGTATGCCGTCAGCATGGAATCTACTAATATCCATTCCGATCAGCATCGGAGTGGGCCTTGCGCTAGTCCGGTTTCGGCAGGTGGGGCAATGACTATATGTCACTTGTTTGAGAACCTCCTTCCACTTTATAATATGAGCATATCACACGGTGTAGCCCATAAGATGGCATTTCTTGGCTTCTCGTAAGCAACCCCATGTAGTGAGAACTAATGCTGGGCGTAAGCGCGAGCCGTTGAAGCTCGTGGGGCAATCACCCAATGCGGGCCGCAGGATTCAGGCAACTACAAATGGGCTTTGTATAAAGCTGTCTTATTCTTGAAAACGTCTGCAATCAACTTTCTCATCTGCTGAAAGAATCTGAACCTTGCACCGCAACAATGGCGCAACAGAAAGCAGTCTTCATCAAAGTGCCCACCGACCAGGTGGGTTTCCAAACCATGCCTGTGGAGCCTGAGAGGCGCATGAAAGACACTGAAATCAGCGTCAAGATATGCACTGAGAACGACGCAGAGAAGATCGTAAGTTAACTACCGACATTCGCTTCCAACAAAAGAACTCGCCTGAACTTCCACTAGGCAGAAGGTCTCTACGCTTGTTTCCCCGAGGACTGGTGGGAGAGAAAAGAGCCAGCAGCGCTCCGCCCAGCCCAGCACATCCGCGTACAACGCCTAAGCAAACGTCTGATCCCGTGTTTCTCGCACCCAACCTTCACCTTCATCAAAGCTGTGCTTAACTCTACCGGCGAAACAATCGGCGTAGCCGGCTGGACGCATCCCGAAAACCAGGGCGTTCATACCGTCTTCCGCCGCAGCGCCTTCGCTCACTACGGCTGGCAAGAGCGCCTGGGCTGGAGCGACGCCGAGCTCGCCGAGCTCTTCGAAGCCGTATCTAACAACTGGAACGAGCAGTTTGCCAAGGACGATGAAGAGAGAAACGAGGTTATGAAGGGGGAGCCGCATTGGTATCTCGCGCCACTGATTACTTGGCCAGAGTTTCAGGGGAGAGGTGTCGGAACCAAGTTGTTGAATTGGGCTATCAGCCAGGCGGATGCTACCGAACCGGTTACGCCTATGTATCTGGAGTCGAGACCGAGTGCTAGGGCAGTGTACATGCATAAGGGGTTTGTGCCGGTCGGGCAGTATAATATGGTTAGGAGGGGGCCAGCGGTTGTGAGGGGCTTGGAAGCGGAGGAGGAGGAGGAGGAGGGAAAAGAAGTTGGGAAGGCGGAGAGTGTGGGCGTGCAGATTGTGGCTAAGGAGACAGGGGCCGAGACTGTTGGATGAGCTTTCGTGGTACGAGATGAGTATTTCATACCTATTCTTTCACTCGGGTCAGCGTCGTGTTCTGTAATGGTATAGGTTAAGGTTTTGGGTTAGGATTCTGGGTGGACTAATGATCTTTCGCAGTAACTAACTGGCGTTTTCACCAAATAAATTCGGTTGATGCATCTTCTTTTTAATGCTCGTGTAACTTTCACTCTCTTAACATTCACTCAGACTCGGAAAATGACGAGCGTTTCACAAAAAACGCTTTTAAGATGTTCGTGCACGGGTCCTTACACCGTGCATCAACCGCGACTCTTTTCTAGTACTTCTACCCTTCTTCGGCTGAACACTCTTTGATCACGCTCATAAATCATATTCACCGCCAGAATATCCATGGCCGAGGTTCCAGCTTCGACAGTCCCAGTGACAGCAGACATGACGCACAACGTCCACGATCGCAAAAGCTTCCTTCGCCTTTTAGGTGGTAAGTACCCCGCGAATGCATCAGAGTCAGAAATTTTAAGCTAACAAGAAGCAAGAAATCCGCAACCTCATTTACGAATATTGCCTCTCCGATGAGAAACAGACGGGCATATCACCCCTGGGCCAAGCTTGCCGGACCACTCGATTAGAGTACATGCCGATGCGCCTTCATATGAGGGAAGTTTACGTGCGATTACAAGACGCTGAGCGGTTCCTGAGAAGCTTCTATTCCGACGCTTCGCCTTTCCCATCCCCGTCCCACTGCAGGATTCGTGTATGCCTTGAATTGCTCGATGGGGCCGACAAGAAATCCGTCCTCGATGCAAAGCGGCTACCAAAGTTTCTGCTTCGATACCCCGGCATCGACATCACCTTTGATGGATTTGTTTCCGTCTGGGAAAAAACTATGGATCTCAACAAGCTGGTCGATGCCATCAAGTCCAACGAGTCGGCTTGGCGCGTGGCGCTCACCAATATCAAGTCCATGTCACTCTGGACACGTACTTGGAGCAAAGGTTTGGAAGATTACCCTCAATGGGAGCTGCTTCTTGCCATCGACGAAAGAAAGACAAAAATTTGGCCCGCAGGAAAGACCTTGAGTGAGAGGGAAATGGAAGATTTCATGGCAGGCTTGGATTTCCAGAAGGAGAATGAAAATGTGTGGGCACGCATGATGGTTTGGTTCAAGAGGGGATCAAGAATCTCCGAAAATCACTCATTTCCGTTGTATCTCCGATATATGCTTGTGTTTGACGTGTAACACTCGGGTTGCGAAGATGAACAGCGGTAAGGGATGGTAGAGCTGGATGGCATCTGGAGGTAGTTGTTAGCGAAAGCTTCGGTTGTAGGGCTCAGCCCCGTAGTTGAATGTTACCCGAGCCAAACCTTATTCTGGTCGTATGCCTTACCCAAACTTTAGTGTGTAAGATGGTCTTTTGCCGCATGCTTTCGTATGGACGCATAGGAGCATGGTAAGATGCAATCTTTCTGCAGATCTGTCTATGACGTCATCACATCTAATTGTGCCACACACACACAGGATAATCTCGAGCATGCGATTCAAGAATGCCGTCAGTCAGGACACGTCGGTGTAGGGTTATCGTAATGACGAAAGAGTGGAGGCGAGCCGCGGAGGCCGCAAAAGACGGCCGGCTAGCCGGATTCGAGCTCGTACTAGCGCCAATTTCGCGCGTCAAGCCGGCCCTCCCCAAACATGGCGGACGATGGCAGAGCAACACCACCGCCATGATGGTGCGATTGACGCCGCTGCGCCTGCTGTGCGCCGCGATAGCCCTATTCTTCTTCTTCGCCACGTTTCTGATCCCACGGTTGTGGCGGGGCGAGCGTGGTTATGACATTCTCCTCGAGCGACCCCCTCCCGCCGGGCCCGGTTCTGCACCCAAGATGGTGCCTTTTGGTGAGGAATGCTCGCCATTCACCGCCGGCGTCATGGAGGACGTGACCATCGTGCTGAAGATTGGCGCCGGCGAGGTCGCCAATAAGCTGCCCGCCTATATCAACCGGCTGGGACGGTGCAAGCAGGATCTGCTCATCTTCTCCGACCGCAAGGACAGTTACAACGGCTTCGACATTGTCGACCCCCTCGCCCACCTCCGCCCCGAGTACCGCTTTGACAACCCCGACTTTGAAATCTACGACCTGATACAGACTACGAATACCACAAAGGACAAGTCGCCGAATGGGTGGAAGCTGGACAAGTACAAATTCTTGCCCATGATGGAGTGGACGTCATACATGCGGCCCGAATCGGAGTGGTATGTCTTCCTAGAGTTGGATACATACGTCAACTACGACAACCTGTATCGCTTCCTCTCCAACTTCAACCCGCGGACGGCCTACTACTTTGGATCGCCAGTCTGGCCCAAGAAGAAAGCCAGCTTTGCGCACGGCGGAAGTGGTTTTGTGCTGTCACGCGCAGCCTTGAACAAGATCATGGCTCTTGGCAGAATGTTTGGCGAGAACAAGCATTTCCCTGGAACGCATTTCTTCGGCGTAGATGTGCAAAAGCAATGCTGCGGAGACGAGATCCTAGCCCAAGTACTGAAGAAGAGCGGAGTTCCACTTCGGGGATACTGGCCAATGTTCAACGGGGAGAAACCATACACTATGCGCTTTGACAACGAACAGTGGTGCGAAGCCATCATGACGATGCACCACCTTAACGAAGACGACTTCACCAGCATGTCGCAGTGGGAAAACGCCCGACCGCACCCCGAACGACCGCTTATGTTTGAAGAGCTTTTCACAATGATCGAGCCCCATCTGCAAGAGAAGGCAGACGACTGGTCCAACATGTCAGAAGACGTCACCTACAAGAAGAGCAAAACAGCCTCCAAGTCCTTCGAGAACTGCCAAAAAGCTTGCGCAAAAGACAGCAGCTGTCTACAGTTTGAACACACTGGCACGGAATGCCTCCTGGGATACTCCATCCGTCTTGGCCACCACCAAGACCGTGACGGCGAGCGACAAAGAACCTCAGGGTGGATGCTGGATCGAATAAGAGCTTTCAAGCAAGCTCGGTCACCCTGTCAGGGCGCACGCTTCGTTCACTCGAATCCTTGAGTGGAAAAATTATCTCGATTGGGGGAAGGCGAGAATCATGGACGACGATATGAAATGGTACATCTTTTCTAGACGATTTTCATGGCATTGTAACGGCGTTAGATACCCATAGGCGTTTTCGATTGGCCTTTCGTTTTGGCCGTGTATACAGTGGTTGGGCTCGTTTTTCATGGTGTTTTCTGGGGGCGGAAAAGAAATGGGAGGTGAGAGAATGTGTGCTAGAGAACAACACGACGTAATACCAACTATTCTACACAATTACAGTTGCTGTGGCTTTTCAAGCACCGTTACGTTTGGCTAGAGGTCGTCCATCTGGAAGTTAGTCGCGAACAGTAGCGCGCCACTTGCATCGTAACGATGGAATCACTATACCCTTCTCTTTGCTTGCGGCAGATGTTCATCGCCCCTACTTCGATTCTCATGGCTACTACAAGACGCTAACACAGTCATGAAACCCTTGAGCCTTGGGACACTCTTTACCAGTCTAAACGATCAAGATGCGCAGTCGTATTTGCTTGCTAAAGGAACAACGGTATGAATAATCGCCCATTATCGCATGCTGCAGTAGCACATACCTTCCAAGGAGGGGTGAAAGGCAAGCTCGATCGTGTCAGACGGGAGGGCAGGTCTTAGGTACCCGACCTTGGGTCCACCATTAATCATCGCATGTGTAAGAATCTACTTACCTCGGATACCAGCAACTGAGGACATTGAACTACGTACGCGCCTGGCGAACTAGGCCGGCATCACATTGCCCTGCTTACATGCACTAACGTGGGGCTAGGGTCATGCTCGCTCACGCTACGCCAGCTGCCGTGCATCAGGGCTGAGAATCATTTCACCACTTTTGCGAGGAAAGCTCATCTTTCCGTCTTCCCTTGTTCCCGGAATTCGTGCGTATATACTGTAAATCAAGGAATACGAATTCCCACGCATCTGAGACCTTCCAATACCCGTACCTGTACTGCCTTTGCAAATGCTGCAGTACTTGAAGCATCCCGAATTCATTGCAGAAGAAGAGGCGTCCATCCTCAACCAGCTTCCAGAACGAAATTACGGCGAGATATGGGCGACTGGACAAGTACCAGTTGAGGGGTGGGACCCATATCATGAAAAGAACTGGGACCTAAGCCTGATCATTGGTGTTATCGCTGGTACAACGACAGCCTTGAATGAAGCACATGTCACAGAAAAATAAACCCAGCGGGTCAATCTCAGTACTGCATTCCGGACAACACATCTAATACCAATTCTGACCCCTCCGCTGACGACCCGCAGATGAGCTAGCATATATGCCTCTTTTAGCCGTTCGTGTGCCCATCCTACAAAGACCTGAAAGATGCTGTACTCCAGCTAGCACACCATCAATGACCTGCACATCCTCGCCCACCGCCTGCTCAACAGCAACTTTCATATTCGTCATGCCCGCACATCCCAGTGTAAGGGTATCCGCACCTTCTTCAACAAGCTGCTTCGCTACACCACACATGAGGTCCAAAACTTGTTTCTCTGGCTTAGATTCCAACTCCAACACGCCGAGGTTGCAGCTGCGTACACCAGCACAAAAAGAGTCCAGACCATAGTTCTTCACAGAGTCCGCCAGGGTATACTGCGAGCGCTGGGATGTCGCAATTATACCGAAGCGGCCGCCTAGGGTTCGAGCGGCGAATAGTGAAGCTTCCATGATACCAACGACGGGCTGAGATAGTTCTTCTCTCAGCATTTTGGTAAGCGCGTGATCGCTGTAGCAGGCTACGAGGAACGCGTCGTACTGGTCCGCAATGGGTATGATAGCGCGTGCTGCTGCTGCGGCAGACATGATGTTGTCAAAATTGCCTTCAATTGCCAAAGGTGCGGGCTTGGGCGCTGTGAAGCCGTACACGGTGACGTCGGGCGGTAGGGTTGGTTTGAGCATTTCTAGACAGGCGTTGGTCATTGATGCCGTGGCGTTAGGGTTACATAAGAGAATGCGGATCTGCTTGGCCGATTCCAATTTCTCCACAGATCGCATCTGCGTATCAGGATTTAGGTCCGATGTGCTATATGCCGTATCATGATTATCGCCGGATATTGTAGGGAGCACAGGCTCAATCACCCCCGTTTGCGAGGTAAGGATGCCATAATGCTCTGTTCGACGATGTCTCTCAAAGTCAAACGTTCTCGTCTCGCCAGGCAAGCACCGATCAAGGTCGCAATCGGCAATAATGACTTCATCCTCCTCGGTTTTGCTCTCCGCTATGATCTTTCCGTCTGGCCCGACGATTGTGGAGCCACCGATCAGGTCGTACTTCCCGTCGTCTAATCCACATCTTGCCGCGCTGACCGAGAAACAGGAATTTGTATACGAATGCGCCTGCATGACCAGCTTATGATGAAAGACGGCTTCAGTACGCGCATCCTCTGGGGTCATATCGGCAGACGATCCCCACATCTGTGGTGCGAAGCCCGCCGTGTTGAACCCGGTGAGAACGACCTCAACTCCTTGAAGGCCTAGACATCTCCAAGCCTCGGCCCAGCGTCTATCATTGCATATCATCATCCCAAAGATGGGGGTGTCTTGGGAAGATAAGGCATCGGATATACCCGGCACACGGAAGGCCTTGAAGCCCAGGTTGCCTGGCTTGAAGTACCGCTTCTCAAGTTGATTGACAGCATCGGGCTCTGGAAAGGGCTCAAAGTCTCCTGGCAGGTGTATCTTTCGATATTTTGACAGAATTGATCCTGATTTGGCGCTATAATAGACGCAAGCATTGTAATGCTCGCCGTCAACAGTCGCCTCCGCAAAACCGATGCATATGTCAACACCGAGCTCTTTCGCTTTGTCGAAGACGGGTCTGGTGTTTTTGGCTGTGAGAATATCGCCATGCTCAAAGAACGACTCAAGCTCTTCATCATCGGCGAAAAGATAGCGTGGGAAGAAGGTCGTAAAGGTACATTCCGGGAATAGTACCACTTGCGCGCCTTGCAATGCCGCTTTCTCGAGTAAGGCTTCAAGCCTGCTGAGCGTATTCTGACGGGGATCGGTGCGATGGACGGCGCCTACTTGCGCAGCGGCAATGCGGATAGTGCGAGGCATGTTGTCAAAATTTCGTGGTGATATCAAGTAGGTAGGAGGAACACGTTGTTGGTTCGAGAGAAACCCCTGCGATTATATTCCATTCTGAGAGTGGGATATGTTAATTGTGGATAAGTGGTGGTGTTGAGGCTTCGTCGATAAGGGCGGGGAAGGTTGACCATCCTATGTAAGTTTAGCGTCCCCCCCCCCCCGCACTTATCAGTACCCTTATACTCGACTCCGCAGCGCTCATTGTCTCCATCTTTCCTTCACTCCGACACTGGGGTTCTTCTGCTTTTCGGCTTGGAACTGTCCTCAAGAGACACAACCGCCTTCGCGAGACCGTGTGCCAACAAAGATCGCGTCTCCTGCCTGTTTCAGCACCACACACAAGAGTCCTGAGCGTGCCCAGCACAACTTCAAACAACAGAACGCCCATGTTTGCGCGGTGTATTCAGGGAAAAAATGGTCGGGGATTTTCTGTTGTCTCGCAAAACACTGCAGGCTGGTCTGTCTCTCCGCGACCATACGGAAACCGGCTTGCTTGTCGGCTTCTGAACGATGCGCATACGATGTTATTTGAGGGATCCCAGGCTATTTTACCACCCAGAGCAGTATATCGACACTGGTGTTCTGGAAGGCTTTTCAATCGCAGATTCCCGGGTAAATCTTGGGGATCGCGACCACTACTACTGCGTCTATTCCATTCCGGGCAGATCTCAAAATGAGCATTCAGGATCCTATCGCCAATGATGGAACATCGCGGCCACTAGTACCTTATTCCATGTAAGATAGAACGCCTTTCCTATAAAGTCTCTCTCAGAGTGTCTCCGCGAGCCGCACAATGTCGGTAAATCGGACCTACGCGGTGATCTGCAATGTAAAGCCAACATTGCGGGGCGGATCAGCCGCAATACCCGTTATGGCGCACGTGATGTCTACGAGGACCACTCACAAGCATCAATTCGCTATGCTAACTTGCATGGATCATGAGCTCAGTGTGTTGTCTACAAATCAATGCAGAGGTAGTACAAATTGATACAAGGGCCAAGACCCAGGTCGGTAAGAACGTTGCCAGAGTTGTTTTTTTGTGTTGCATCATTCGGTAAGGCGTACCGGTTTGCTTCGCGTAGCGGCGCAGACAATGGGATTGGATAAGGATGACGTAGACGAAGGGGGCCTTATGCAGTTGTCACACCAAGGCGTCAAACAAGCAGAGCATAAAGAGACATTGTGAGCTTCCATCCCGCAGTTCTTCCGTATCCACATATCTTCCCCAGCGTTCAACAATAACCTAATTTCCCTTTTACCATGTCGTTCTCAGCCCATCGTCTCAAGGCCTTCGTCTTGACAGCCACTCTCTTAGCAACATCAACAAGCGCACAAAATACAACAAACTCGACCTCCGAGCCCGAAGGCTGCGGCATGAGCAAAGGCTACGACATCCCTGTCAACGCTTCCGGCTCAACCAACGCAACCGACGCATACGTCTCCGTCACCCTAGGCGACTACCGCGACAACAACCGCACCTCCTCCCCCTGGCTCTACGGCTACCTCAGCGTACCAGAAAACAGCACGCGACAAACATGCATGTACATGTACGCCCCCATCCCCGGCACCACAGAAGGCGATGAGTCCAACGGCTGTTCCGGCATAATCAGCCAGGACTGCATCGACTACATGAAGCGCCAGCTGCAATTTCCGATCTGGGCCAGCGGTTCTTCGTTGCCCGACAATACACCATGTCCCAGCCTCAACCGAAACAGCGAAGAGTTTGAGGATGTGTGTGGCGATGTTGGGTTTGGATCGAGTATCGTGAGCAGTAAGTATTGTTGCGTTTTTTTCTTTTTTCTTTTTTGCCCCTTTTGTGCGAGCATGTATTCTAGGCCGGATCGCTTACAAGATGTACAGCTAACGTGCTTAATACGACGAATACGACGTGTACTTACTCGGAACCGCCCAAGGGTGTCGATTGGAACCTTCCCGATGGCTTCAAGACTTTTCTCATGTACGGTATTGGTGTTGAGCCTTACGATACTGGGGTCGATAACTATACGGATTACGAACGCGCGGGCCAGACACCGGTTCCGTTTGTAATTAGTTCCATTGGCGAGGATGGTCAAGGTCCGTGGGCGGACGTTGTTTGTTTGGCGCCTAACAAGGCTATAGAGGGGAGTCACGAGGTACCGGAGTCGGCTGGTGCGAGGCTGGCTTGGAAGGGGAAGAGTGAAATGGGCATGCTGATGGCTTTTGTTGTGGCCACATCACTTATGATTGTCTAGTATCCCACAAGATGAATGATAACGAGTACTTCTTAACCTCGACGTCTCTTCGTGGAGCTCTTGGTGCTACTTTCCATTGAATGGTGTGTCGGTCGGACCGAGAACAGATCTGCAAAGACCGACCTAGGGACTCAATTAGTTCGATACCGCCCTGACTGCGATAAGTCTCCTCTCTTTCTGGTACTCATCCTCATCATCTCAAACAGAATCCTGGTTGTCGAAACGTTCCTTATCTCCGTCCCTGTTTCTAGCATTTTCGTCTTCGTCGTCATCCAAGGTCCTCTCTAAACTCCAGTGTACGGACGATACGGACGAACCATCTAAGAGCTAGAAGATTGGTTCGAAGACGGGCTCTCGAGGTTCCTCGAATGTCGAATCGCTATCTGGATTGCCATGCCGGGCACTGTCTCGTACTCTGTTTACGTAATACAGTATGCTTCTCCGTCCTCGTCTAGATTAGAGTCCTCTTCATTCTCTCCTGGACTGCTATACCGTATCCTGTCTTGCCAGCGGAGATTTTCTTCACAGTTAATATTAAGATCTCAATCATCCAGGTTAGAGTCCTCTTCAACCGCAGAATTCCATCCCATCTCTGCCACAGCCTCTCTCACACGCTGGGAAGTCCACTTTCTTCCTATTTCGTAATAGATCCATCATCTGCAGCGACCACTCCAGCGCTTCTCTCACATTTTACAACTGCACGCCTGTCTTGTTCATGATATAGTCTCCACCTTCTTCTTCTGCCCTTTTCGGGAATGAGATAAGTAGCCTGCGTTGACCTGCGCTGAAGCGGTACGCAACACACTGCACTGCTTCTTCCTCTGACAAGCTGAATTCCGTGTAAAGTGTTTGAAGCAGTGTGAAGTACGACCGGCAGTCTTGCCAATATGCCTCATGATGAGGGACCTGGTGCGCCTACGGATTCTGGTGCTTACAGCTTTGAAGATGGAGCGTGCAATTTCGAGACGGGTGAGGTGCCACTATTTGGTGCTTTCTGTGATTTTATGGCCGTCAAGGATGAGTTGGGCGAGATATGTGAAGTCTAAATCATCATCGTCGCAAGTCTCATTATCCTTGGCACGCCACTTTTCCATTATGATAGCAACCTTGGGTTCCAGTTTTTGTAGTACTCTCAACGGCTCGCAGGCTGCTTGGTGCATGACGCTTAATTCTGTTACAGACTTATCGGCTTCGTGCATTTTGACACATGGCGCTTCCGCGCGAGCTTCTATGCCGAAGCGGAGGAGCTCGGACCTGCAGGAGGTTCCATGTAGTCGGTGATCCATGTGCAGATGCAGTCTCGGTGGGCTGCAACGCCATCTTCGATATGGCCATGGAGACAAGAATAGTAAGATAAGGAAAGCGCTCAGTGAGAGTGAGCAAGCGCTGGTGTGAAATTTCTGCCGGGGTATTTAAAGTGTCGCGAGTTTCTGTGCGTGAGAGCGGATGACGCGCCTCCAAATCGCGTGTAGCAGGTTCGAGAACGCTCATGGGTTCACGGTGAAGGCATGAGGATATTTATAATGACCGCGCACGACCTTGGCTTTCACCGAGTGAGAAGCCATGAATCTGGAAGATATTAGCTAGCCCGACCACAAGTCTCATAGAACAAAGCATAGGTCTTGTTTTGTCTTCGAAAATTTGGTGCATCCGCTCCTTTGTTACAAACTGCCAACGAATATCGCGAAACTGGGATGATGAGAAAGGTGAATTTTTGCGGTGTACTCAACGCCCCGTCCAAGTCAGATCGTAGATTGCGGTCCGAATGGAACAGTCGACATGGGTTAGTTGGAGAGCATTGTATAGCGACGTCGTGAAGACAATTGAATTGCAACGTTGCTACGGCAATTTCCGAGCTGTTTTGAGGTTGGCTCCCGGTTCTATCTCTTTCCGTGCCATGATGCCCATCACAGGATATGAGATGTTTCATGTTTATGCCAGGCCATGTGTATCTCGATCGGCGGCCATACACTAATGTCGACAGGGCAATGACAGCCTTGAAAGAGTGTTTCTCCAAAGTAAAACAATTCCCCTCACAGAGAATTGAGGGCCGCCAATGGCTGCCGACAATATAGCCGTATTGTCGAATGTTGTGTTGTGGTCGAGAACGGCGGTGTCGAGTCGCGGCAATCTGCCCTGTTTTTTCGCGCCCAGCCTCCGCGGCGTCTGGGCAGTCGCGAATCGCGTCGTCCCCGCCAGCTCACAGACCTTCAGCTCCCCAGCAGCTCTCAGCTCTTCCCCCCATCTCATCTGCTCTCTGCAGCAACCCACAACCCCAATTGCACCCTGCGTCTCGTGAAGACCGGACGCGTACTAAACCCTTCTACTTTCCGTTTCTGCGGTACACCTGTGGGGCTAAGCCAGAGCTGTAGTGAGCTCCAGGGTCATCTTGCAGCACCTATCAACCACAGCTCCAGCACTCCCGATTAGCCGGAATCCATCATGCCTTCCAACCACCATGGGCATGATAGCTCGCATAACGTGTCGCGTGTGCTATACGACAACCACCGCAACAACAATTCTGAATCCACGCCTTTGCTAGGAGCCGTCCACAACATCATTCCCTCGCACATCCATCCCGACGGCGAGAGCGGACGCAAGGGCTTCCATCCATCGCATTTCATCAATGTAGCATGGCGTTCTGGCAGCAATGCTGCCAAGTGGACTAACCTCCTATGGCCTTTTGTCATTGTCGCTATCGTACTGCACTTTGCGGCGCCAGGACTGCCCATTGCGATTTTCGCTACGAGCTACATTGCCATGGTGCCTGTGGCCAACCTTTTGGGCTTTGCGGGCCAAGAGTTTGCGAGGAAGATGCCCAAAGTTTCTGGCATTTTGATTGAAACGGCTTTCGGATCGATTGTGGAGATTATTCTCTTCATTATCCTGATTGCGAAGCATCATTCTGGCGATGGATCTTCGGAACATGGAAATCTTATTCCTGTTATTCAGGCTGCAATCTTGGGATCTATTCTCACCAACCTGCTCCTTTGCCTTGGACTGTAAGTCCCTCGATCTAGGATGCTGGATACACGTGCTGACATTTTGTGACAGTTGTTTCTTTGTTGGTGGATTGAGGCAAATGAGCCAAAAGTTCCATGAGTCTATCAGCGAGGTCGGTAGTGGTCTGCTGCTCGTGGCTGGCTTTGGTCTCCTCATCCCTTCCGCCTACTACTCTGCACTCAAGGGCTCAGCTGTTGACAAAGCCTCCAAGCACCATGAGTTCACCGAGAAGATTCTGCAGCACAACGTCCTGAGGATCAGTCAAGTCACTTCCATCTTGCTGATCATCGCTTTCTGCATGTAAGACAGATTCTTCCAAGAAACAATGTTAGCCACTAACCCTTTTCAGTTTCATCTGGTACAATGCACGCTCGCAACACTCCATCTTCGACGAGGTGCTAGAGGCTGACGAGCACCGCGATCTGGACCACCATGAAGACCTTGCCAAGCCCAAGTTCACCATGACCGAATGCGCAGTCGCGCTAGTCTTGTCCCTTGCCCTCGTCACCCTCCTCGCCGTCTTCCTCGTGGAGCGCATCGAAGACGTCGTGGAAAACGGTGTTCCGGACCAATTCCTCGGTCTGATCTTGCTCCCTCTCGTTGAAAAGGCTGCTGAGCACTTGACTGCCATTGACGAAGCCTGGGATGGCCAGATAGTGAGTCTAATGCCGCCATCTCATCGCTTTTCTCTGCTCACACGTTCCAGAACTTTGCTCTCTTCCACTGCATTGGTCCTTCCATTCAAACCGCCCTTTTCAACGCTCCCCTTGTCGTCATCGTCGGCTGGATCATGGGCAAGGACATGGATCTCAACTTTGAGATTTTCATGATCGTCTTGCTTGTCCTTTCCATCATCGTTGTCGGCAACTTCCTCCGCGATGGCGCGTCAAACTACCTCGAGGGTGCCATGCTGATTGTGAGTACCGTTACTTGATCAGGGAGACGATGGAGGGCTAATTTACTGATAGATTGTCTACGTCATCGTCGCTGTGGCTGCATGGTACTACCCCAACCCCGACGTTGCAACTTCGAATGGTGCAGAGTAGGGGTGGACAAGCACTCTGCACGTCTCACTTTGGCGAATCTACCTGTCACGGAAACCATGCGATTTGGATGGATCTAATTCCAGCCAAAGAGGTCAAACGAGTTTGCATTATAATCCGGGATCACATCGATTAATGTTGCTATGATTGAGAAGATGAATGGAGTTTTTGTGTTGGTTCTGGTTGATTTCATGTTCATCATTGCATCTGCACGCTATATAGAGCATGGACCAAGTCGGAGCATATCGTATGGCATGGCATAGCATAGCATTGCATAATGTAAGCTACATGTCAAAAGCTATCCTATACACACTTCCTCATATTGCCACTGTTCCATATCTCTCTCAATAATGGCCATGGGCACCAGCCAACTTGACCAGCTTAGGGAAATCCGGGGTACCAAACCCAGTAATCGGATCCCAGCCCTCGGTGACGGGGAAGCCTTGGACATTACAGCCATGGCTGAAGCCCTTCGTAATATCCGTCAAGCCCTTGTAGCCCTTCTTATACAACCAGGGGTTCAAGAAGCCCAGCGCCGGCTTCCCACTCGCAAGCAGGGCGTCGTTGACCAAGGCAAAGATGCCGGCCGTGAGCGGGCACGAGGCCGAAGTACCGGAAATGGTGCCCTCGGTGCCGTTCCAAAAGTAGGCAAAGTACAGACCCTGGGCCGCGAGATCGGGGTAGCCCCGACCCGACTTGTTGTACAAGCCTTCGTACAGGTCGCCAAGCGAGTCGACGTATGCGGGTACAGCACCGTCCTGGTACCACGGGCGGGGGAAGTAATTGCTGAAGCCGCTGCCACTGCTGTACAAATCGCGGAAGCCAGCGCTGGTGTTGCGAGCAGCGCGGTATGCGCTTTCTTCGGGCTCGAAGTTCATAGTTGCGCCGACAGTGGTGACGTACGGGCATGAGGCGGGGAAGGCAGGCTGGAACTGATATTTGTTGGCTCCGTCGTTGGTGTAGCATGTATCTGTGCCACCGAGGCCGCGGTCACCAGAGGAGAAGAACAGGGTTGTGCCGCGCGCGCCGACTTGGGCAAATTGGCGGCATACACGGGCGGCGTACGAGGGCGGGATGGTTTGTTCGGGCTCGCCGTACGAGGTTGAGATTATCCTCGGAATGGAGCGTTGGGTTAGCAGCCAGTTCACCCATGCGAGGTACGGTTCGTTTGTGTTTGTGGGCGTCGAGATGTCCGGGACGAATGGGGGTTGGCCGCCCGTCGAGTACGATGTTATGGGCGTTTTCCAGCTTATGCCGCTGATGGCTTGCACGTCAAGGTTTGCCTCGCGGCTGATGCCTTCGACGGTGGATTGGTTGTATGTTAGGGGTCCGTCCTGGACTGGGCCATCGTCGATGGAGATTTGCTTGAAGGCGTAGGCTTGCGAAACAGCTTCTGGGCGGTATTTCTCAAGGAACATCTTGGTGTCGGGTCGGATGGGGATCTCGCCAAGGTAGTTTGTGAAGCCGATGCTGTTCTTGCGGCTCGCTTTGGTGTGGTACCATTTTGTCTTGTAGAGCGTTTGGAAACATTCTGGTGTCACGGAAGTTACATTGCAAACGGCCGAGATGGACGAGTTGCTGGGTGTGTGGTAGCTTGCGGGGACCTCGGCGGCTTCGTCGATAAAGGTCGCTGCGTTGGCGGCACCGCGGAAGAAGGAGGTTGTTGGCTGCACGGTATCGATGTGATCATGGAGATGGCGCGGAAGAGACCATGCTGTGGTGCGAGCGACAATTGAGCCATCCTTGTGCTTGTAGTTGTGGTACTCGGTGTCTAACAGACTCTCGACCATCTCAATGGGGAGATGGACAATGACCCAGTCCTTGGCAGAGCTGTAGCCCAGGTCGTCGGTGTTGATTCCGCTCTCGCGAAGCCACTCGTGGACCAAGTCGTGGGTCTCTGAGCTAGGCTTGACAAGGTCATCGACCTCGTCAGCGCTCAAATGATGGCCATAACGAACATGGTCAGGGTCAGAGACTACCAAATGTCAGCTTTGTTCTCTTCACCTTGAGCTTCAAAGTCCTAACTCTGAAAACATACCCTCATGAAGATGGCGATCAAGCTCATCAAAGCGTCCCTGCTTCAATCCAATCTGCAGCTGGATCGTCTTTCCACCATGCGCACGATCGAGCTTCGTCCACTCTCGGGGCACAAAATGCGTCTCCTTGACCACATATGGTGAGCGAGCCTGAATAGGCGAGGCAAGCGCCTCGCGCGCGGCAACAGCAACCAGGACAACAGATGCGAGGATCTGCATGGTGTGCAATATTTGGAGAGGTGGTGGGTCGAGATGCAAAGAAGCAGCACGCCCAGTCACACCAGCAGTCTCGACAGCTATTTAAGCCTTTGCAAGGAGTGGCTAGGGCTGTGCCATGCCCCTCTCTGGTACCTTGGCACCTCCAGGGCGTGGTACTACATGAGGAAGGTTGATAGTTTGGGTGGATAGTACGTGCATGTCGATCATCGTATCGTCAGGGCAGACATTCCTATCGTCGGGTGTCGAGCAGCCTTGGCTTTTGCTTCCGCACGGCACGCATATTTGCCAAGTCAAGACCAATCCTACACGGCCGACAAATGCCATGTCGCGATTCGCCCGTGTTACGGGTGACGACGCAATAATGGCGATGGTGATGGTGGTGGTGCGGAAAAGAGGAAGTGGCAAGCTTGGTATGCATGGAGGTTGTTTAGCCTCGCGAACAGTGGCGCTAGCGCTCAAAAGGGCAGCTGCGAAATCTCGACATCATCGTGCCGTGATAAACAAGCTCAACCAAGACACTAGTATGCTGCTTCTTAGCTGCTCTTGGGAAGAGCTTGGTTTCTTCTTGGAAGGTGAAGGTGTGCATCGCGTTCTGGATGTTGTTTTGTGCAGCGAGACCCAGCCATCAGTTTCCATGGCTTTTCCGGTAGTTCTTATCTGGCCGAGGGCGAATTTGCAGGATCAGAAAAGTGTAACACGGACGTGTTTACGACCATTACACCTGGTAGGATATTTAGTATTTCTCATATAGCTTCCGCATCTCGACGCGTCGTCTAACGTTTCTTTGATAGAGCTTCTAACCAACAGTCCTGTACACTGCATCTTCGAAAGCCGTCAAAAACTCGACCGTCTTCTTATCTCCATGCGGTCTAAGCTGCGATAGATAAAGACCCGCAACGCCCTTCTTCTTATCGATCCACTGCACGCACGTTAGAATCTTTTGCATTCACCCCACAAAGAAGAAAGAGATGCACACACCCAATAGCAATTAGCTCCCCCCGACCACGCAATACTCTCCTTGCTTCTCCTCCCCTCGACATCAACCCCAGGCATCAACCCACCCAGGCCAAAGTTAATCAGCGATCCCGATGGAATCGTGCCCAGCACGGCACGTGAATACGCATTATCTGCATCGAAATATGCGTCCAACCCCTTGGGCACACCCGCCCTACCGTCTCCAGGTAATTGTGGCGTGAACAAGGCATCGAGAGATTCGGGGCGTAGAATACGTTCATCGCGGCGTAGGATGGCGGCGTAGATCTTCAACAGCGACGAAGCTGTCGTGTAGAGTCCTCCGCCACCAAAGTCACCGGTGATGGGGTCTTGGATGATGGTTTGCAGGGAGAACAGGGAAAGAGCACCGGTTGGGTCGTCTCCGTTTCGTATGTACGCTGGTGGAATGCGGGCGCGGAAAGCTTCTGTGTGCTGTTCGAGATGGAAGGTGGCGTCGTGGATGTCGAGGGGTGAGAATACGTGGGTTTGGAGGTAGGAACCTAGTGTATGTCCGGGATTGGCTCGTTCAACCTATCGGGGGGAACGCGTGAGGTTGACATACTTATGCACTGACGAAATGCGATATGAGAGGCATCATGGCAGGTAATTGACTTACCATTTTCCCAGCAAAATCGACGCCAGATGCGTATTCGAACTCCGTGCCGGGTTCGCGGATGAGTTCAAAGTGGAAGGCATCGAGTACATCATCATGGAGAAAAGGCTTGCCTTCTCGAGCTTTCGTCTTGGGTAAACGGTTGAAGTTTGGGTTCCAATTCGACAGGCCGCCCGTGTGCGTCAAGAGGTGCCTATATCCAACTTGACGTTAGCGTGGCTCATATCATCGTAAACTGCCATCATGCCTACCTCAAAGTAACTGGCTGCGAAGCAGGTCGGTAAACAGGCTCTTGCCCTTCCTCGTGAGACAGCAATATCCTGGGATGCTTGAGTTCTGGCATCACTTTTGCCACATCGCCATCTAGTTCCAATTGACCACGCTCAACGCACTGGAGTACGGCGATGCAAGTGAGGAATTTGGTCATGGAGGCAATCCAATATACAGGCTCTTTTGCCTCGTTTGTCTCGTTGGGAATTGCGGTGTGGAAGGTTTTCGTGTAGTTGAAGGTGGCTGGGAAAGGAAAAGAATATCAGCAGTATCTTCGGAAGGCTTCAATCGAAAATTTGCCGTTTGCTTTGGGTCCTGAATGTACCATCCCCATTGGTAGCACCAACAGTCACCGTCGGCGGAAGAGGGTCAGGACTGGGAAAAAAAAAGGCGGCAGCGTTCTTCTCAAAAGTCTCCATTATCGCTCGTCTTGCACGTGATGTCTGAACTAGCTGGCGAATATATGGTGCTCGATGTATGTAAAGCAAGTGATGAGAATTGCGAGATGCAGCGAGCGATTTGGTGTAGCTATATAAGCTGTACGAACGACTCATAGTCTCCAGCCCATGCACCGAGGACAAGACCGAACCGTGGCTACAAGATGTAAGCTGCAGGTACTTTGAGTAATGAGGCGATCTATGCGCTTACCGGATCTGGTCAATATATTCGCCGCTACGGCAGGAGCCATGTCCATAACCACTCTTGGAGACGCCATTCTAGGCTGCAATGTGCTTTGTTACTTGGCGCCGCAAGGCGACGTCATCACCGAGGATCTGAGAAGTAAGAAATCGGACTTGATTGACAGACGCAGAAGAGATGGAAAGTGCAACACATTGTCAAATCATTAATTAAAGAATCAAGGCGACCCCAGTATCTGCTCTTAAACGCACACGTCGACTTGCAACGAAAACAACCCATACTCCAAAGCCCGACATGTCCCAGAATGAAGACGGTGACGCGAAAAGAAAGATAGTAGCGAGCTCGGATATTGTTCTGGGTAGAGGTGTCGGCTCATTGTGAGACACGACGACCGGATGCACGCGGTATACTTAGTGATAAAACCAAAATGTACGTCTAGCAGTTGCAGCCTCCGGGACCCTGTGTCTGGTTGGCTTCCGGCCTCAGGTTCACGCCCTGTCGTTGCTGGCCGGGCCTCAGGTTCCGTGGGCCGGCCTGGTCAATGGGCAGCTTCTTTGCGATGGCTGTGAAGAGTTCCTTTACATTCTCGCTCGTCTTTGCTGAAGTCTCGAAGAATAACAGGCCGGCCTCACGGGCGTATTGCTCGGCATCGGCAGTGGAGATGGCGCGCTTGTCGGGTGAGTCGGTAACAAGATCGAGCTTGTTTCCGGCAAGGGCGATGATGATGTTCTCGTTGGCTTGGCGTTGGAGTTCCTTGACCCAGGCCTTTGCCTTGTCCAAAGATGCCTGCGGCATGTCAGTAGGCAGTCCACGACGACCGCTCAATGGTACGTACAGCCTGTGTAATGTCGTAGACGACCACGGCGCAGTTTGCGTTTCGGTAGTACATGGGCGCCAGCGACTTGTATCGCTCCTGGCCCGCCGTATCCCAGATCTCAAACTTGACGGTTGTGTTCTCATCGAGGGCGATGGTCTGGGTGAGGAAGGCGGCGCCAATGGTGGATTCCCGGTAGTCGTCGAATTGGTCCTGCAGAGTCAGCCTTCCATCGGGGCACAAGCGCGACGGCTCTTTCCCACCTTGACGAAGCGCAATACGAGAGACGACTGCGGCAGGTTAGCTTGGACGGCACATTGTACACGGCTTGATAGGCCGGCGCACCTTTCCGACGGCGGATTCACCTGGCACATGTTAGTCGTGGCAGTGTGCTGATACAAGGAGCAGCCATACCCAGCAACACCAGCTTGAACTGGGCAAATCTCGAGCCGCCGGGTCGTTGGCCTTGCTGCATCCTGCCTGCCGACATGCTGGGGGGGGGGGGGGGGGGGGGGGGGGGGGGGTCAGTGAGGCGGCGCTATCGGGTCGTGGTGGTACGGGGGAGGTGAGGGTGAAGGATGCGGGCAACTAGACGGCAGCGATGGTCGGGGCTATCTGTTCGGGCTGGGGCGGTCGGGGCAGGGGAGTGTCGGGTGCGGGTGCGGGTGGGTGAGGGCAAAGGTTTGGAGCTGGCTGCTGCTGTGACGAGGTGCCTGGGTCGAGGTGCCAGGTGCCAGGTGCCAGGTGCTTGGCTCTAGCGCACGAGTCGGGCATCGGGGCCCTTTCGCCGCAATGGCCGCCATGACGAAACACCGGCCCTTGTCCACGGCTGCTGTTGGAGAAAACAGATTGCGCCAGACGCTGGGAGTCAACACCACACGCCGGATAATCTTCGAGGCCGACCCTGGCACCCCTTGACTTGTCGAGCCCCGACCCCGCCGCCCTCACCATGAGCCTCGCGCTCCCCTACCGCGACATCAATGTGCACTCGTCGCCCTCGCACTACGCCTTCTCGTCCCCGTCGTCGCCCTCGGCCCCTACGCTCGTCGTAGACCGCCCGTCTGGCGACATCCGGCTGCACGATGGCAAGCTCCTGGGATCGAAGCGCGTCTCGAGCATTGCCGGCATCCTGGGCATGATCAAGCTGCGGCTAGGTATGCACTCCCTGCCCACCAAGGGGCCGACACGCGAGCTGATGCATGTCAAGACAAGTACATCATCGTCATAACCAAGGCCCAGCCCATGGGCAGGATAAAGGGCCACATGATCTACAAGATTGCCGCCACCGAGTTCCTGTCGCTGCGCGAAAAGCCGCTGCACGACCCCGACGAGGACAGCTACCTCAGCCTGCTCAAGACGCTCCTGAAGACGTCCCCGCTGTTCTTCTCCTACTCCTTCGACATCACCAACACCTTCCAGCGCCAAGCCCACCTCGACCCCTCGACGCCCCTCTGGAAGCGCGCCGACGACCGCTTCTACTGGAACCGGTTCGTGTCGAGCGACCTCATCGACTTCCGCGGAGGCCTGAGCGGCGGATATGGCAGGCACGCGGGCGGCCACCAGCCCGCCGCGGACCCCTACATCCTGCCCGTCATGTACGGCATGCTGGAGATCAAGAACACGTCCGTCAAGGGCACCCCGCTTACCTTTATCCTCATCACCCGCCGGTCGCGCCTCAAGGCTGGAACCCGATACTTTTCGCGCGGCATCGACGAGAACGGCAACGTGTCCAACTTCAACGAGACGGAGCAGACCATCATCCTGAACGACAGTGCCTCGGGTGGTCCAGGCGGCTTTGGCTCGACCCAGAACGGAGCTGCTGGCGCCAATGCCGGCCAGGAGACGCAGGTCCTTGCATACGTCCAGACCAGAGGCAGCGTCCCAGTCTACTGGGCGGAGATCAACACGCTGAAATACACGCCCAAGTTGCAGGTCCGCGGAGTCGACAATGCCCTACCAGCCGCGAAGAAGCATTTCGCCGAGCAGATCCGACTATACGGCGACAACTGGTTGGTCAACCTCGTCAACCAAAAGGGCCGCGAGCAGCGAGTAAAGGAGGCCTACGAACAGATGGTCGAGCTTCTCCACACCTCTCCCGCCGAGAACGTCCAGGGCGACAGAATTACGTCGGAGAAGTTCCACATTATCGATCCCGCGCGTGCTCAGACTGTATACGACCGCCTGCATTACGTCTACTTTGACTTTCACAACGAGACCAAGGGCTTGCGATGGGACCGTGCGAAGCTGCTGATGAACACACTAGAGCCGCACATTCTGAAGCATGGCTACTTCTGCGGCGTCGATATGCCTGGCGACGCCGGTGGTGTCGAAGTGCGCCGACACCAGACGGCCGTCGTCCGGACCAACTGCATGGACTGCCTCGACCGCACCAACGTGGTGCAGAGCATGCTGGGCCGCTACGTTCTCTCGCGCATGCTCATCGACGCCGGGATAATGCGCGAGGGCGAGAGTGCCGAAGAGGACCCAGCATTCGAGCACCTCTTCCGCAACGTGTGGGCCGACAATGCCGACGTAGTCTCCAAATCCTACTCGGGCACCGGCGCCCTCAAAACAGATTTCACCCGTCTCGGCATCCGCACCAAGCAAGGCGCTCTCCAAGATCTCAACAACTCCATCACCCGATACTGTCTGAACAACTTCAGCGACGGTCCGCGCCAAGACGCTTTTGACCTTTTCCTTGGAAACTACCTCCCCAGCGACTCGGGCATGGGCGACCAACTCCTCTTCGCCGACCGCAGGCCCCTCTTCATCCAATCAATACCCTACATGCTCGCCGCGAGCATCTTCCTCATCCTCGTCGGCAGCTTCACGCGCCGCGCCCCCGACGCAGCAGTCTGGCCTCTTCGCCTGCTTCTCTTGCTGTCCCTCATCACGGCTGCCATCTGCTTCAATTTCATCTGGAGTAATGGCACTCTTTATGCAAGTCTATCCCTCGTATATCACGATTGTTGGAGTGTCGTTCTTTTTTATTTTTTTCGCTAACATTGTTGATAGGTCAACTGGCCCAAACTCAATCGCCAACCTCCACAAATGGAGGCGTTTCAGGATACTCTATCCAAGGTTAGCCAGAGCAGTGTTGTTGGGCCGCTGGTGGGGACAAAGCATGAGAGGGGTAAGAGTGATGCGCGATTACTTGGTTTGGAGGAGGGGAAGAAGAGGATTGAGTAAAGTATGCAAATTGGGAGAAGAAGAAGAAGAAGAAGGAGAAGAGAGTAAAAAAAAGAGAGAGCGTTGTACATGGTCAACTTTTCAAGTCTTTGCTTTGTCAAGGGAAATGGGGGATAGATGGATAATTGCGGGATAGGGCAGGCGGTGGGCGATTTTTATTTTCTTTCCTTTCCATTGTACTTTTACCTCTTTTTTTCTTTTTTTCCTTTTCTTCGGATTTCTTCTAGATTGGGGCACATTACTCTTAATACACATGCATACTTGCACACATACATGCACACACACACACTCACTCACTTTCTGAATTTGGCAACCAAGCTTTTTGATTTGCACTGACTGGTGGTAAGCAAAAGACTTTTTATTTCGCCTTTTTTATCATCCTACTTTTCGCCCACGGCGTATTGCACCAATCTCCAATGGACACCGGTGAAGACGATGCTACAAAGCGAAAAAAGAAAAGAAAGCAAGAAAGCAAGAACAAGAACGAGGAAAAAAGCAAAAAAAAGGACTTGTAAACAAGTCAGGTGACGAGGAAGGGGGAGGGGTATCGTGGTGTAGAAAGGGCGGTATTCGCTCAACAAAGCAAACCAACACCACCAACAACAACAAAAAGACATCTACTCAAAAGCAAACTCGCCATTATCCGTTATCCTTCATCGTTGATATGCTAATTCATTCATCCGCCATCATGACATGTAAAAGTCGTAAAGTAAAATATAAGAAAGAAAAAAAAAGGTAAAAATCGTTCCTTTGGGCTTTCAATCTCAACACCCCGCTTCTATAGCCGATAAAACAACGACAACATCAAACTCCTCATCGAGCCTATCCTCGCTCTGACACGGGGCCTGCTGCTGCACGCCATGACTCTGGCCGGCGAATCTCGCGCCAGCAAAGTCCCAGCCCTCGGCTTCAAGACGGGCGCGCAGGCGCTCGAGATTGGATTTCGCAGCGCGGTGGAGAAACGTAGACCATTCTTTGTCGGTGGACAGGTCGGGCTGTTGCTGTGTTGATTGCTGGGTAGGTGTCGCAGGCGAGGATGAGTATTGTAGCGACGATGATGATGATGAAGAAGAAGACGAAGAGCCTTCAGTGTCAGAGTCTGCTTCCCAGTCGTCCAGCTCGGGCAACATCCACATTTCAGACTCGGTGTTGTTCTCCGACCCCGCCGTGAAGTTCAGCAACACACTCTGGTGGACGGTAGCCATGTTGCGCAGTTTGTTGGCCTGAGGAGACAGCCAAGTCGGGGTCGTCGCGTTCGATGTGCGGTTTGGAGAGATTTTCTGGCGACAAAAGTTCAACTCGATTGGCGTCGTGGCTTTTCGCTTATTTGCAGTTTTTGCAGTTTTTGCGGAGGTGTGCGGGGATGGGGCACGCGATCTTCGCGGCGATGTGGAAGTTGCGCATGATGGAAACTGGCCGTATATGGCGTTGCTTAGATCGTAGCTGAAGTCTGAGTCGTCACGCGTGCGCGTGGTGCGGTTCGGGCCGGCGGGTTCCATGGCTGGGCCGCGCGTATCTTTTGTGTAGGCGTTCCTTTTTGCGGTGAGAGGAGGGGTGGCAGGGGCAAATTTAGTTTGCGACTTGAAGCAGGCGTGAGGCGAACAAAAGTTTTTTGTTTGCGCAAGTCCAAGTTGGAGCCGAGGACAGCCACAAGCTCAGGTCAAATGCCGAGCGAGGGAAGTGGGTCGTTTTTTTTTGCAGTTTTCAAAGTACCTCGGGTGTGTGCATGTGGGAGGTGTGCGTTGGTTGAGCTGGTAAGCGGGTGGTTGTTGGCTTGTGATGAAGGTGATCTGATGACGTTGCAACTTGGTGACACGAAGGCTGTGCTAACTCGCCTTGTTTCAGTCTGGGGGCGATGGGCCTATTTTAGAGGGAAAAGTAAGATTGACGGAGAGTTGTGGAAGCGGTGTGGGGAGAGAGAGAGACAGAGAGAGAGAGAGAGAGAGAGAGAGAGAGAAAGAAAAGACTGGCAGGACGGCAAGGAAATGGTGTGAGCATAGATGAAAAATTTCGGCGTGTGAACCACGGATTGCAACTGGCACAGTGGCAGTTGGGTGAACACGTCCGCAAACCTCGTGGGCCTCAGGTGACCATGGTACCACGGATGAAGCTGCTGTCAGCACGAGTGGGAGCACGTTGATCTGAAAGAGTGGCGGCCACGCCGGGTTAGATATGCAAGCTGTGCCTGTTTTTGGGCGGACGGACAGGTGCGGTGGGGAGGGCGGGTGAAGGGGGGTGAAGGGAGCGGACGTGGGCAGGGCCTTGTGTAGTGCCGACGTCCGTGCGGCCTGACGTGTGTTTCCGGCGAAGCTCCAAATCTTCATGTTGGCTGCTGGCAGTGGCAGAAGGATAACGACCATCAACACCCCCGTCCCCCCCATCTTCATCCCCGCCATCCGGAGGCAGCCCACAATGCTGCGCGCCTCCATTCTTCGGGCTCGGCCAGCTGCCAGGCCATTGGCCCGTGCCGCCCGCCCGCAATGGCTCGTCGCCCAGCGCTTCTACGCCGACGACAAGAAGAACCTGGGCGAGACGGCCGTCCCCAACCCAGCACCGACTACCGACCCCTCGGCCACTTCATCCAGCCCCTCGACCGCCCACGATGGCGCCATTCCCCCTTCAGAGGTCCCGAGGGCGCCGCCTGCCCCCGACAGCACGGTAATGGCAGGCGCATCGCGTGATGCTCCCACCGCACAGCCCGCCACAACACCACCCACCGGCGCCGGTGCCGCGAGCGTAGCCCCCAGCCCCGCCCCGCCCAAGCCCAAGAAGAAGAGACGGATCTTCCGCAAGCTGCTTCTCTGGCTGACCGTCCTGTCCGGCCTGGGATACGCTGGCGGTGTCTGGTACTCGCTGGTCTCGGACAACTTCCACGACTTCTTCACCGAGTACATTCCCTACGGAGAGGACGCCGTGGCCTACTTTGAGGAGCGCGAGTTCAGGAAGCGCTTCCCCGGTCGCGCTGGTGACCCCAGGCTGCACACGCAGATCTCGGGAGAGAACAAGGTAACCATCCCTGGGAGGAGCGGCCTGACTGCCCGCCCCGCCTCGGAGAACAGCAGTGATCTCGGCGGCAAGGGCCCGCACCTGAGCGCCGTTGGCGACAACAAGAAGCAGGACAAGACCGAGTCCAGTGGACAACAGCCCAAGGTCTCCTCGGAGGAGAAGAAGCCCGCCGCAAAGGAGGCGAAGAAAGAATCCTCCTCCTCCTCTTCCTCCAAGCCCATTTCCCAGCTTGACCACCTCAGCGTGCCCTCCGCGACCGAGCCTGTCGTCCAGGATGTTGTCAAGATCGTCAACGACATCATCACCGTCATCAACGCCGACAGCGCCAGCGATGGCAAGTACAACTCAACCCTCGACAAGGCCAAGAGCGAACTCGCCAAGGTCGTTTCCGACATCAACGCCATGAAGGACGCGCTGGAGAAGCAGTCAGAGGACAAGGTCAGGGCTGCCCATGCCGAGTTCGACCAGGCCGCACGAGAACTCGTCCAGCGGCTCGACCACCAAATGCAGGCCCAGGAAACGCAGTTCAAGGAGGAGTTTGAGAACGAGCGGGAACGCCTAGCACAAGGATACAAGCAGAGGCTTCAGTCTGAACTGCAAGCTGCCGAACAAGTTTACGAGCAAAAACTCCGGAACCAACTTCTCGAGCAGAGCATCAACATGCAAAAGCGCTTTACTGCCACCGTACGGGAACGTGTTGAGGCGGAACGCGAAGGCCGTCTGGGCAAGCTGAACGAACTCTCCTCATCCGTCCACGAGCTCGAGAAGCTCACCGCCGAGTGGAACAGCGTCGTCGATTCCAACTTGAAGACTCAACATCTTGTCGTTGCCGTCGAGGCCGTCCGATCTGCCCTCGAGACTCAGTCCATCCCTAAGCCTTTCGTTACTGAGCTCGCTGCTCTCAAGGAGATTGCCGAAGACGACCCCGTTGTCAGCGCTGCCATTGCCAGCATCAACCCCGCTGCCTACCAGCGTGGTATCCCCAGCTCAGCACTTCTCATCGACCGCTTCCGCCGTGTTGCTTCAGAGGTCAGGAAAGCCGCTCTTCTTCCCGAAGATGCTGGTGTCGCTTCTCACCTCGCATCTCTCGCCATGTCCAAGGTTCTGTTCAAGAAGTCTGGTCTCGCAGTCGGTGCTGATGTTGAAGCTACCCTCGCACGAACAGAGGTTCTGCTTGAGGAGGGCGATCTCGATGCCGCCGCACGAGAGATGAACGGTCTGCAAGGATGGGCAAAGGTACTAAGCAAAGATTGGCTGAGCGAATGCAGGAGAGTGCTTGAGGTCAAGCAGGCGCTCGACGTCATTGCTACCGAGGCGCGCCTGAACAGCCTGCTCATTGACTAAGCTTTTTCCCTTTGCTGTATCCGTACGACGGTCGATAGACTAGGATGCCGCCTTCTCTTTTGTCTTCATAGCCAGTACTGTAGCCTGTACGAGTAGCTCAAAGAAACTTTGTTCATGTTCATTGGTCTGTTGCCCCCATCACCGTGCTTGAAGCAGAGGCGCCTATTTGAGAAAATCAAATAATCGTCGAAACCACGGCTCACGGTATACCGATTACGGTATACCTCCACCTGATTCGCCAGGTATTTGTTATTCACAGACGACCCTCATGAAGTGGGGTAATTACCTCTTTCACCTCACCATGCACTGGCCTGAGACTCGAGGCTTCACTGCGCCGCTTCGCCCTACTTCAGGCAGCTCTGTACCACGCAGAAAATATTCATCTCACCACCACCCCAACGAAAAAAAATGGCCTCCTTCCCCAACGCACCCCTACCACTTGTGCCCGCCTCATGTTGCACAACCTGCACCTCTCGACGCACGTGCGCGGAATTCCTAACCCATCACGTCAAAACACCTGATTCCACGTCCGAACCCATCTGCCGCATTTGCTGGCAGCCCTTTGGCTCACTCAACCTGCGTCTCGGCAGCACAGACGATGCGTGCCAAGTTATCAACATACCAAATTGCGCGCACGTCTTCGGGTCTGCTTGTCTGCGCAATCTAGTGCAAACAGGTAGTACCTGCTGTCCGCTCTGCCGCGCGCCATGGTTCACGTCTGCGTGCGGCTCGCCATATGAAAGCGAGGCACAGAAGAGGCTCTTAAGCAGCCGGACGGCGGCACGGCTACAGATTGACGAGGAGGCCGCGCGATGGTTTCACTACCAATACCAGTGGAGGGGCTACGGCAACGAAGGCGAGCCATTCGACCAAATGGACATGGACGTCGAAGATGGCCGAGGACGAGGAACACGAGAGGAAGTAAGAGGCATGGAAAATGTCCCAGCCCAAACTCGACATCTCACCATCAGACTTTGGGCATCCTTTGAGAATACCGTCAAGACGGTGAAGGAAGCCTGGATTCAGGATTTGATTACAGACTTGCAAGACACGCAGCCTAGTCCACTCGATCATAGGCTGTTCAACCGTGTCACCGGGCAACAGGACATCTATGCTGAGAACAATCCCTGGAGCTTTCGCAATTGGCATCAGTCTGATATCAGCATTAGCACGGCCTTGTTTCGCGCGCTGACGTCTGTGAGTGGGGAGAGGATCAGGGACATGTTGGAGACGCGCTTGCTTAGGGGTGAGAATGGAGTCGGCGGCTGGACGGGCGACGGGCGCAAAGCGTTACTGGCGTGTGTGGAGGAGGAGTGGGTAGCGTGGTATGGGGACGAGGCGGTTAGAGGCATTTCGAGAGTGGTGCTTCATGTGCTGTTTTCTATGAGGCTGATTGGGTTTGATTGGCCTTAGACGGTTTGCGGAGTCGGGAGGGAACGGTAGAGGTAAAAGGGGGTGAGAAAAAAAAAGATCGTGTGCTGACATGGGATTTCAGTGGTAGTTTTGTCGCTCTCTTCGTATTTCATCTCAAAAGTCTGATTGCGAACTAATCTAGAGATGAATTGTCAGGTTTCTACAGCATCTTCTTTATCGTTATACACGCCATTATGAGCATAGCATGAATACCTCCGACGCTTTGTAAACCAGTGAAAAAAACATTGTGAAAATCGTTCCAGTTCGATGACATGACCATATCACTTCACAAAGCTTCTCTTTGTGACTATTTCAACCCTTCCACTCCAACGACAATATTTGCCCCTTAAAAGAAAAGAGAACCAAAGCCATCCATCACAATCCCCATCACCACAAAAAAAAATCCCTCCAAAAAAAAAAGATGCCATCTCCACTCCCCACACTCTCGGAATTCCTCACCCATGGTCTCCAGCCTTGCTCCCCCACCCACCCCGTCCCCCTAGACTACACCTGCTGCATCTGCACCGACTCCTGTCTCCCCCACGAGCCCATCGTAAGACCGCTGACATGCTCGAAATGCTATTTCCACCGCGACTGTCTAGAATCCTGGCTAATGTCCTCTGCTCCCAACCACTTTACCTGTCCGCTCGAACGGACACCGTTATTCCGTGCAAACACCAAACCTGCTTATGACGCTGAGACTGAGACTAACAGCGTAGGCATAACCACATCGCAACTCCACGACTTATTATTCCCCTCGCCCTCCATAGAAGAAGACAGGGAAGAAGAAGAAGACGACGACAACGAAGAGGAGACAATACACACATACCAGCTACCCACGGGCGAAATGCCAATCTTCCTCCTGACGCCCTCAACACCAGCCGAAATCACAGCCGTATTCTCCGCACGCGCAATGCTAGAAGCGCTAGAGCACGAGCAGTACGCCGCGTCCACGCCCAGCGAGATAATACGCGCGTGGCACCGCGCCCGAAGTTTCAATCTCACCCTGACGACGGCCACCACCACCACCACCACCGCGTCTGCCTCGCCCTCGGCAAACATATTGCAAGCCACACTCGCTAGCCTCGCAGAGTCGCTCGTCGTCAGCCCCCCCGACTCCGAGGCCGTCTGGCTTGACCTCGCCGCTGTCCTGTCCTGTCTCCAGCGCCGCTTCGACCGCCTTCGCGCCCGCTACCTGCATACCGTCAGGCGCAAAGTTTGGCTCCTTGTGCGCGCCCTGCGCGCAAGGTTGCGGCTTGTCAGTGTTGAGAGTGGTTCTGCGGCGTGCGGCTATGTCGATGAGCAGATTGCTGAGATTGAGGCGTGCATGGCTGCGGTGGGGATGGGGAATGAGGGTATGGCGCGGTATGTGCTTGAGGATTGCGAGAGGACGATGGATGTGTGTGAGAGGTTGGAGGAGAGGTTTGGGCGGAGGAATGGGCAGGGTAGGGTGGTGTAGTGTAGGGTTAAGGGAGATTGGTCCTGTCTTCGTTGAAATGGAAAGATATCATCGCCCACTACTTTTTTTTTTTCACCAACTCGGTCAAGAGTACGTTTTTTTGTTTCTCAAACACACTAGAAACGCTGTTTTCCATCTATCGTGACATCTCCTCCCCTTCAAGCAAAGCTCGTTCCAATAACCCATGTCACGTCAGCGTTGAATGATGCCGCCGCATCAAAAGTGTGTACGCCGCCGTTGCTCGCAATATACCCCACATTATTGTAATGCCGGAAGAACCTCGTCGGGTACCCCCAAGCTCTGATCGAGTTCCCCTGGCCACTCAGCCCAGCCTGCGGACAAAACGTCGCATCCTCTTTAAACGCCTTGGACCCGTCATTGGCAGCAACCTGGAGTGCAAAGTCATAGTGGCGAATATAACTACCGGCGGTATCCTTTGACTCGAAGGAAACGCACCCGCTGTTGGCAAGACCCGTGCGGACGGTCCAGCTAGCCTGGCGCTTGAGCAGACTGGTGCTGGACGACGACACGACCTGTGTGTTTACGGTTGCGCCCGTGTGTGCGAGGTAGCGGTCAGTGTAGCCAGATGTTGTGGCTCGGAAAGAAATGGAAGAGCCGACGGTTACGGCTGGGCCGCTGGTTAGGGATGTAGTGGCGTACTTTGCGGCGACTATGTTGGCTTGCACGGCATTCTCCGTCGCATCCGAGGGGTAGCCGTATGTCATGATGCCCTCGTAAAACGTCCCCTGCGCGCCGTTACTATTGTCGCCACCGATTCCGAGGATTATGGCTCCCTCTTTGCTCATGGGGTTGTAGCCGTTGGCGTTGGGGCGTACGCCGTTGTAGTATGTCGATAGGGAGCCGGATGCAGCGTTTCCGCCGCGAATCGCCCACTTGTTTGGCTCGCCCTTGAGAATTGTGGTCAGGAAGCGGGAGGAGACTGTTGGATCGGCGGGGTTGTTTTTCGGGTTGGCCCCTGAGAAGAGTCCATTCTCGAGATCCGCCATGATCCAGGGACCGCTGCCGGCTCCGGAACCCCAGACGGTGTTGTCGCCAAAATAGATTGCTTCCATGTGGCCGTTTCCTGACGATTGTTAGCCTAGAATCAGAGCCCTTCTCTCCAGCACTTACCAGTATCGAGATTGTTTGTCTCGGCATTGCCATAATCAAAGCAGCATGCACCGTTGTAATGTGTACCGTCAAGGACAGCGTACATGCCTTCTGGTTGATCACCTGTTGCTGAGCCACTCACTTTGTTGTTGCGGTAGCCAGTTCCTGGCGAGATGAAAACTCCGTATGCCTTTTGGCCGTTCAGAGTAACGGGTGCACCGATAGCGCTCGCCAGGTTGTCGTAACCGTTGGCTTCCGGGCCGTTGAAACCGCCTGGCGGAGCCTGTGTCAGATGGTTTCCTTTGCCAGATTGGTCGTAAATGATGGTGATAAGACATGTCGTGTTTGCACAAAACTTGTCCTGAGAAGCAGCATTGGCAACGCCTCCAGCTGACAGGGGCGTAATGTTGGTCGTCGCTCCGTCTGAGCCACGCTTGACCTGGTAGAGTGAACCACTGTATGCATTGTAAAGAGCACGAGTAGTACTGTGCGCGGCAATGCATGCAGTACCACCACTGGCATAAATGTCGCAGGGCCCTGCGGCAACGAGAGAGCCCGTGGCAGCGAGGCCCAGAGCCAGGAGAGTTGAGCGTGAAGACATGTTTAGTCGTTATTGACGCGGGAAAAGAGGAACGGGCCGTGATCGTCTTGATCTTCAATCAGGCCCGCACATGCTGGATATTTATTCACATTGCTCTCGTAAATCTATCCAACATGCTTCAAATCCGTCCGTAGACTAGGTAAGAAGCGCAATACGAGGCTGCAGGTACGAGGTTTCTCCTCCAACAGCAACAAAGCCTGTACCTCCGAGAGGGCTCATATGTCACAAGGACATTACCTCAGCCTACTCCGCAATTTCGTTTGGGGGAAAGCCGATGGTATGTTGCGGGGTGACCGGGGTTTCCATCGTAGTGCCGGAAGAAATAAGCTTTGCCGAGGGACAATTGCTAAAGACAAGACTGGATAGGGTGAGGCTTGGTACTAAGCGTTGATTGCGGCAGATCCCACCAGTTGTAACAGCAGCCGGCGACCTTTCACAAAAGGAAGGTGATAGTTGTGGTCTTCATTGAATTCCATAGTACCGCAACATGCCGAACCTTATTCGGTTATTTTGAGGCTGTCCGTCATGACGTAGCTCGCACACTATGCTCTTCTCAGCAGCCCCGTCGGCAAACTTTGTATGTGCCTGTTCGCGGCCTTGCTCGGTGTAGACATGGGGGCCGAAACATTCGGAGGGGCTGGATGCGATAGCGAAACCGTAGATGCCTGGGTGGAGCAAAGGCGCCATACCATGTCGCCTTTAGACGCCGGCTAGCAAAGACCCCTTTCGCCACATGGCCGATCTTGCCCGGAGAGGGGCCTGGATGCAGGGTTTCCTGACCGCTTCTACGACTTGCATCGCGTCTTGGTCGATCGTGGAGGATGTGCCGAAGAAAAGCAAATAGGTGGGTCACTGGCGATGATGTTCGTCGCGCATCTCGCGCGTTATTTGGAAGCCCCGGTCGCGATTCAGTGGATTATCGATAGTGCACGCGTCTTTCGGATGTATGATATAATGTGGGTTTTATTATGTTTCAAGGTTGACTTTCGGTCTCTGACCATCAAGTCCAGATGTTCCTGCGTAAATCCTTCTGAATGTAAACTTCGATGGTGTATCGAATGGTATCAAGCGCTAAATCAAGCAAAACACCGCCTATAAGTATGCAAGCGCCTAAATATGCTAGTCGTAGAAAATGTGTTGTGCGCGGCCGGAACAAAGGCACCTTTGCGCATGTCCGCTCATTCATAAAGGCTCTCCCGTTTCTCCGCCGCTGTAGCGTTCAACCAACAGCGTTGCTCGAGATCTCATCGGTCGGCTCCAGTTTGCACCGGCGTCGACGGCCGTATTGGTATGTGGTTGTCGTGTAAGTCTCCGTATCTCTCGGGATCGTAGCGCGGCGAGCGAGGGCCCACGGGCTCGATCTGCTGCTCTACCTGACTCGTCATGGTGATTGTCATGTCCCGATTCATCTCTGTTGTTGAGCTTTTCGGTCGTAGCTTACCCAGAAAACGCGTGATACCGGTATGTGATGGGCCTTCAACTTCTAGAATCGCTTCGCAGCTACTTCTGTCCAAGTCGTCCTCTATCAGCCCAGGCTCGGCATCTGCCCAGTGCTTCATCTCGTAACTCTGGCCCTTGTCCTTTGCAAGCTCCGGTATGCCTCTTGGCACAGCAGATCTGCGATTCGACATGTAGTTTTCTGGGTCGCCAAGGGTGAGCGTTCTGGAGGAGTGACCGGTCGATTTCTTGAATGAAAAACCTCCTGTAAGAGTTGACGAGAGACTGAATGGTATCTTGGCGAGCAACGGCTTGAGGACAAGAGCCGAGGCGCAAATCTGTTCCTCGTTAGCACCGAAGAATATGTGTGCTGGCATACTTACCACTCCAAGGTCAATCTCCACAGCGGCCGCGATCCATAGCGGGTATGCGTACCAAGTCTGGTCGTATTCGTTGAAAAGACTTCGATAGATGAACCATGTACGCGCGACTCCAGCAGCTGTCACAATGAGACCCATGCCAAAGAGCAAGGCTACAGCAAGACGCTGACGGAGGGGCATATGAAGCTTTACAACGTTAGCGACTGATTCATATTGCAAAGGGATCAATGCACCTCACCTTCAGCACCAGAGGAATAGGCGTTAGTGTTGTGAGGAGATCTGCGACGCAATTGATGATACCGCAGATCAAAGTCGCGACAGCTTCGTCCATGCAGGTATCTGGCGGCGAACCAAGGGTCCAGTAATTGCTTACTGGTGTGCAGAAGAATATCGCAATGCAGGGGAATGATATAAAGATACCAACGGTATAGACAACGTTAAGGTGGACCAGCCACTTGAACCATCTGTAGAAGTGTAAGCTTGTGCCGACCCATAATGAAAGAAGTTCCCAAATACTTACGATTTTCCTGAATCCGAGACCAGTCGATAATAGAAACAATGGAGAGACAGCCTGGTAAAAGTGGCCGCCGCTGTGAAGACAACCTTGGCTGTCATTGCGATTTTCGATGTTGGAACAAACTTTTCGAAGGGTATGTCCCAAACATGTCTGTCCCATCCATACGACTTGTTGGCCAGCAGAACAACGGTAGTCAGGCCGAAGGTGAATAACTAGGTTACGTTAGGCAAACATGTATTGGTTGTGATAGAGTACTTACCAGCGCCAACACGATGAAGATGTCGTCAATTCCGAACCATCTTTTGATTACAATACGTGTGTATAACCGCGCAGCCACGGTCAGTGTGGCGAGTGATATGAATATCGAGTTGACTATAACGAGCGCTGGCCCACGCGTCGGTGGATTATCGTAGTTAGGGGTCGGCCAGCTCAGAAGAACATCATAAGGCGGCAGCTGCATTCTGGATTATCAAGAACCTGCCGGGACGAACATGCAAGGCATGCGGGCGCAATTGTACTGTGAGCGGACGTACGAACCGGATCGGCTGCTGGGCAGGAAACGAAATCAGAGAAAATGGACGCCCTGGGCCCCGATGATATGTTCGGTGGCTGTGTGGGGGCGTCTTCACACACGGCCGTTGGCCCCACCAGTAGGTGAAGCACTCAATAGAGCACTGGCTGCCGTCAAGACGCTGGTGTCACATTGGGTAGGGATGTGGTGTGGAACATGGACCTTGCATGCACGCGATGATCTCGGTGCATCAGTGGGGCTTTGCATGAGTCGAACAAACTCCCCGGAACCCGTGGAACTGAATAGCGCACAGAAGCTTTCAGCAGCCGATAAGCATTTCATCTGGAAAAGCTTGCTTTCATTGAGGCGTTCAATTCCAGCGGTGAATTCCTCTGCCGCCCTCAACGTGAAAAGTAAGAGGGATTGCCGAAAACTCGCAAACCGGAAGCCAATCTCCGCCAGGCCACACTATCAAGCTACGCCACACCAACAGACGGTAGTACATTGTTAGGTGTCCCAGTCATAACCCCGGGTCTCTCACCCGAGTCGTGCAAGCCGTAGCTACGGGAACTAGGTGGAAGATATCGTGGGTATGTTGTAACCTGATCCGAACGCCCGAGACTGGAAAAGTGACAAGGATATTACCCAATTGTTTGAAACCTTGGGGTGGATACAGCAGTTGTACCGAAACGCTACAGTCATCGAGAATTCCGGGAAACCAAGTGGAAAGTATGCCTGGCAAGAGTTGAGCTCACCTGCGCATTCCAGGCCGCCAGCGATCACCCTGTTCCCAATCTAGAACAGTCTCCACTGCTGTACTAGCTCAAACCCTGCAGCGATCCGCCCACTAGGCACAGGCAATCTTGAACCTCCTCAAACTTTAAAAATATGGGATTCCCCGATCCAACCGGCATTCGACAAGCGAATTCACTTCTTTACCCTATCCTCCTTCAACCTTCTTCGATTCGAAGCTTCACAGAGGGCTAGTAGTTTCCGGTTCTTTCCCTTCGGGGTAACCGCTTCGAGCCCAACGCGTTGCGGCAGCGATGGGATTG
This sequence comes from Stemphylium lycopersici, assembly GCA_003268315.1. NCBI lineage: Eukaryota > Fungi > Ascomycota > Dothideomycetes > Pleosporales > Pleosporaceae > Stemphylium > Stemphylium lycopersici. The sequence continues at coordinate 103,037 of QGDG01000071.1, forward strand.
CTGCATTCGGATGTGCGGCACCCGCAAGTTGTATGGTCCATCGAGATGCCTTGCAGGACGTAGAGTTTGCCTGTCACTACGTAGAATCGCATCGAAGCGACGATCGAGGTATTCGACTGGAGCTTCAATGGCCTGCACACAGAAAGCGACCATGTGATCGGTCACGTTCTGCATGGAGAGCAACCCGCTGCAGTGATTTTCTGATCGGACATATTTTTTTTTGACATGACGCTGACATTGAATCCTTCGCTCTCACTGTTCCAGTAGCCATACTGATGGGATCGATTGGTGTATCCTCCACCTGGCCCAAGCGTTCCTGTGCAGACACTGACTCGATCTTATCCCCAAGTGTGCCTCGTAATACACAGCTGCGGCGAATCATGCCTGTGGCTGCCACGTTACCCGCGTGCGATGGCGTACGCAACGCTTGGGCACTATGTTCTCGAGACGGGGCGCGGCAAGACGTTTCTGGCTTTGGGTGCGAAGATTCACATTCCCATGCCCATGGTAGCGCGCTATCGCCGTATTCACCTATCACAACAGTGGTTTGCGCAAGGATGATCCTGTCGCATCGCCCCGCTATCGGTCAACCCCTTGACCCCGTTCTAGAGCGGTGGAAAGGGTTCACATCGTCGTGTATAATGAGTGTGGCCCAATGCTTATGTACCAAGACGTCTGTCTTGCGTTTCGTCCTTGATCCTGCGTTCTATACATGTTGAACCACGTGCAACGTCTCGCCGATGTACGCGCAAGCTGTATCGGGCCTCCCATCCATTTTCTTCTAGGGTCTTCCTAGTGATCAGTCTGGAGTCAGCTACACTCGCCCTGCTCCGCTGTTGTCGCGGGCGGCGGTACTGGACATGTGACAATACTCTACTTCGGAAGGCTGCAAGCAAGCAATTCACCCCTTTGCCACGATTTGGGTGCAAAGCCACTACTAGCTGCAATTCGAGTCGCCCAGCCGCGATCCACGTAGCGCGCAACACATGAAAGCCGCGAACAAAAGTATGCTACGCGAACATGTGGTTGGTCGGAAGGTTCGAAAACGGTTGGCCCAAAGTAAGTTGCGGCAATGTGTTCGGCGGACGTGAAGACTAATCTCCGCAGGCAAAGGCTGGTCAAAGTTACCGTTCCAGGCAGGTGTGGCGGAACGCTACTATGAGCTAGTGACGCGAAGCCGCTACAAGTTCAGTGATGCAAGGCTTCAACATTAGGCCCTTTGTGGATTTGAAGTCTGACAGAATGCATAACCACGTCTTCCCAGTAAGATGCTTGGCACCACGCGTTGGGCTAACAAGTCCCCTAATTCACCGCTGAAGTAACGGCAGGCTGACAGTCTCACACAACGGGCTTGCGATACGAGCTGTGCTTATTCCCGCGTCCGAGATTCCTTGTCCGGTAATAAGGCAGTCGAGGTACACTGTCTGGGCACGCCTTGCTCGACTGGACCTGAGAGAACCGAGAGCAACATGGGTTAGTCCACTCATGTATATTGCAGGGTCACATGTCATGCGTACCCTGATCTACTAGTTCACATGTATACTACTGAAAGCATTGCAGGGGAGACTCAGTTTATCCAGGTTGACCCAGAACTACGTGGACGTCGAACAAGTCAGATCTGGCTTCCTGTACAGCCTTACATACATGCATCCGCTCGGAGAGCTTCTACCACAATACGGCCTGTGACTGAAAGAACTATCAAGCATTTTCTAGCTCAACTTCTATCAGTGGGTGCGTAGTGACACAAGGAAGGAATACACTCATGGGGTTAGAAGTCTTCGCAAAACCCACATTACATCATGAAATCCTCCGGTTCCTGCTCACCGATCGAAACCAACCTCCCGCAAACATCTCGTTCCTTCATATAGGAGGATTGGAGCTAAAGTCTTGAGATGGATCGCCCGCTCTATGCTTAGTCTTCTGCTTGCACTTCTTGAACGGATGCTTCAGATCCTTTGGAATCTGCGGATCCCCCGGCCTCCGCAGCCTATCCAGCGAAGCGTGGATATCGATGCCATTCTCTCCTTTACAGTGACCATTTTTATTGCAAAAGTGCTCCCAGTTTTCGGAGAACATGAGGCCCGTGTAAATCAGAAACTGCTTCGTTTCGTCCTTGCTGAAATGCCACGAGTTGTTGTTCCAGCCGAATTCGCCGCACATGCACGGGTAGTTGCGACCCTTGGTTTCCCAAACACTTGAAATGGCCTCGCCGCCTGGGTTGCGGCAGACGGGCAAAGTGAAGAGGCCAGGAATATGGCCAAGGTTCGTTCCAAGACTCTTGCCACGTGCAAGGGCAGAGGCGACTTTCTTGTAATCGAAGCGTTCAATGGCGTTTTGCAGCTTGTTCTCGTGGACGAAGAGCGAGGAACGCACGACATCCTCCATGCTGAATCCGTAAGCGTCAGCATCTCGATCTCGAAGGTTTCGGTAACCAGTTGGCCCGTGGATTCTGGCGTGTTTGTCTCCACTACCCGGCGCGTACTCCTGGGACTTGTCAAGGGCGTAGACATAGTAAGCCCGGTTCGGCCGTTCGGACAAGCAGACTCGGCTTTCCTGGGGTCCACGGTTATCATTCCAACAGCCAGCTGGTGCATTGGCATCGATGATGTAGGACCTCTCCCATGCCCAGAGCGCATTCACAACGCCCGCCCACATGAGTTGATCGGAATTGCTCCGGATCGCACGTTGTATGGGATCATCTCTCCTGAAGAAATACTCGCCTTTGAGGATATCTAGCAGGTCCAGGCCGCGCTCATTCCGGTCTCCCTCCATGAATTTCTCCATGTCGCGGGCAATGTTGTTCAGACCCGAGCGACTAAACTCGTTCAGTCCTGCAAGTATCTGGACTTTCAAACTTGCCTTGGTAGTGGGAAGCACGCTCCGTGCAGCATTTATAGGTCCGATTATGGAAACGTACGTCGCGGCCACCATGCCCATCGCCGCACTAGATGCGGTCGTGACTGCACCTATGGCTGGAAATGTTGCTACCATGCCCGCCATCCCGCCAGCCATTAACAGTACCGACGAGCCAATCGCCAAGCCGAGCAACTCCTTCTTTCTCTCGTCTTCCAAGTGTTGCTGGATCCGCGATACAGAGCTATACCTGTCCACCAATGCAGGTATCCTATTCGTCATGTACGCAGCGGATTCCCCGAGTCCAGTGCGCATACTACTATACAAATGATCCAATCCCGCTATCTGCTCAAATACAAAGTACGCCATCTGTTTGTCATGCGTTGGCAGATCGGCCTTGAGATTCATGCAAGAGAACAGTGAGCAAGCGCCAATAGTGTCGCAGAACACTGAGCTCGGAGTTAGGCTAGGAGCGTACTGGTCGCGCAGGTAGTTGGGAAAGTTCTTGTATAATGGGTTACTGAGGAAGGGATCCCAGTGGCCTTCGATCCATGCTCGGATGGCAGGGAGGTTTTGCGCCCAGGATTGCGCGGTGGGTACTTGGAGGCCGCAGCCTTGCTGGAGCGATGTGGGTTCTGGGGCGCTCGCTTTGTAGGTGCTGCGGGGTGGAGGTTTTCGGGCAAGGTGATGGGGAACAAAGGTTGCGTTGTTGGATGGTTCGAAAGAGTGAGGTGCTGCTGTGGTTGTACTGATTACAAAGCTCGATATCGTGAGCCAAGTAGCGATGAGAGTGGCTGTAGCCCTCATGGCTCCTGGCATTACTCTCGATGTTGGAATTGGCAGTGAATTATGTGTAGTTAGTCGGAGAATGTCAAAAAGTTCTCGAGTTGGCAGGGATTTAGTAGGTGAAGGGTAGTTTTCTTCAGCCAAACCCAGCAGACTAATAGTGTAGTAGCGCGTCCCCCGCCATGGTTTCATGACATCTTCATGTCGACATATAATAGGACAGACTTATCGCTCGATATGCGGGGGTAAATCCAGATCTTGGAACGAACCATACACGGCGAGAATCTAGGGTCCGAACAGCCAGTCACACATCCATAAGTCCATGATAGCCCGCCGCAGAACCTCGGACACTGAATGACTATTCGAGTTGAGTCGGCTGATTGGAAACAGACGTGTGATAGCACCGTAATGGTTAGCTCAATGATGGCGAACTTGCACTTCTTACAATATCGCGACAGAAAATGTCCCACGAATTCTGAAAGTTCAAGCGACCCTGAAGTGATGATGATTTTTCATTGACATTGCCACGTCTGTTGCGTAGGTGTACGGGCAATGTGTCGGCATTCACACTGTCTGTATCGTATGTTACTTGCTGTACAAGAAACATAGACAAGAGCGAGTCTCCGGCGTCGAGTTTCAGCCAGTACAGCTAAAGATTGGTATTCGCACCTACCCATCTTGTACGTGGAAAGTTGTCGCTCATGCTAGACTTTATTCAACGCAATATCTATTGTACTAAACGAAATAGAGAGAGAGAGACAAAGTGAATATATTGACTAGTCTGAGAATATCACGGACAAAGACGCACGCCACACCGCGTACATGTCTACGAGGATTTGGTAAACGCACAGCAAGTATGAGAAGAAGATTTCCTCGATATGATATCATGGCATCGCAAAGTTACTATAGTACAAATCATGGTCATGAGAAAGAGTCCAAGTCCAGCCCAGTTGCAGCATATATAGCAGCTGTCTCTACCCAAATAGGGGTGGGTAGGGCTACTTGATCGGATACAAACGCCCCTTAAACTCCAGCTTCAGCCCCAGATTGGCCCCACTGAAGCAAAATGCTGATATATTTCATCCGGCTTTCCTTCGCTGTCCGTGACCCTCCGATATGTTGCGCAGATGAAGCTTCCGTGACGCCTCTAGATCGTCAAAGATCCAGTCCGTACCGCCAGATAAGGTCCCGAGTCGTTGCCAAACGCCGCCTGAGAAAAAAAAAGAATAAAAATGCTACTGCAGTGGTATCGAGCTGGTAAAAACGCCCGAGAACACCGACCGTAATTGATAAGAAGAAAAGATTGGAAAAAAAAGTATTTCCATCGTAAAAGCCCGTACAGAGATGCCGCTAAAGTCGTGGAAAAGAGGGAGAGGCAAGGAGATGAGGTTGTGCAAGAACTGGAAGAATGGCGAGCTGTGGTTGACCACAAAGACACGCAGATGTTCCCACCATGAAGAAATGAAAGCTCTCTTCTTGGAATCCAGTTCGGAATGAGCTGCGGCGAGGTTCGTCATCAGCCCTATAGTACAATTATCGGCAAAAGAATGACCAGCAGTATATGAAAGATTTTCAGCGAATGACGCCCCAATTGTCCATGTTACTGAGGCCTCCTGTGCGCTCCTTCTTCTTGAATGCATTCCAGAAGCGAAGTGTCTCGTCGCCAGCACCGGTCACGATGACCTGGCCATCTGGACTCATGGCCAAGTAAAGCACACGGTAGGTATGACCGGTCAGTGAAACGACTTGTTGCATGCTCGGATACTTCCAAACGATGATCTGGTTTTGACTGTATCCGTGGGTAGAGACGATCTCGTTGCTGTTCTTGGACCAAGCGAGGTTGCAGACTTGGCTACCGGTATCAAGACTGTTGATCAGATTTGCTGGCGCTGTGGGCGAAAGAGGAATGTTGGTGGTTGCAGCGGCTGATGCAGCAGCTGATGCGGATGCAAGGGCTGAAGCCGACGGACCGTTGGAAGAGATGAGCGTGTTCCAGAATTTAATGGTTCGATCCGCTGTACCGCCGCCGCTAGCTAAAAGTCCACGCTGATGGGGACTCCATGCGATGGCTTTAACGGCAGCTTGGTGCTCGCTCCACTTGAACGTAGGTTCGGCGTTGAGCTTTTCCCACACCATCAGTTTGTTGTCATTGCCCCCGGAAGCAAGCTGTCCATCGTCTTGGTTCCACTTTAGACCGCAAACTTCCTGCTTGTGACCAACAAGCTTTCGAAGCCATTGCTCCGGCTGGCGGACGTCTCGGTGGTAGATGGTGCGATCCCTAGATCCTGAAGTGAGGATGTGCTCGTTCCACGCCAGGGCGCCAACGCGAGCTGTGTGGCCTGTCATGGTGCGAAGGCGGCGCTGAGTCTGTGCATCCCAAATCTGCACCTGGCCTCGATTTGTTCCAACTGCGATATGCGAGCCCTGGCTTGCGTTAGCGTGTTGTCACAGCAAGTCACCATGAAGCTTACCCGTTGTATCCAATTGACGCTGGTGACTGAGTCATCGGCCAATTCGCACAGCTTGGTAACACGACCGCTACTCGAATTCCACATGTATACACATGAGCCGAGTCCTACGCCGAGGGTGTTTTGGCTACCCCAATCGACGAGGTTCAAGTAAAAGTCGTCGGCTAGATCCGGAGCGTCCAAGACCTTGTACGGTACCTTGGACACGGCGCGGGCTTGGCGCTGAGGGCTGAGCAGCATACGTTGACTGCTGTATTTGATAGGGGATAGGCTGTAAAGATCTGAGCGAGCGTTAAGGTTCAGTACACCATGCCGGCTTGAAGGCGTCCGTGATGGAGTTGGCTGCCCCGAATAGGAGAACAGGTTCTTGTGCGGGGTAGACGGGGTACCGGAAGGCGGCGGTAATGAGGCCGTAGTTCTGGCTGGAGGAGTGTGTGAGCGTGCTGCACCTCGCATGTTGGCACTGTCAGTCGGAGACAGACTCTGAGGAAAAGCTTGAGGTACAGAGCCCTCGAACATTTCTTGTCGGAGTACAGCGGAATAGGTGCGATTTGCCTCTTCAGCTAGTTCTGGATCAGTGGGTTTTCGGTAGTTGTGTCCGGATATGCTTACTCTTCTGAAAGTGCAGCTCGTTATGGGGAGTGCGCCTAGCCTTTGAGGGGGTTGCAGGTGAAGCGTCATCGTGGAGAAGGTTGAAGCTTGCCTGGAGATCTTGGCCTGCGCGGTTCGGTATAAATCTGAATGAATGTCAGTGCGACTTGGGCATGCAACTGTAGCCTAGCTGATCTCACCTGTCGCCATATATCCGTGGTCGCTTTCGGCTCGGGCTTGTGGTTGGGGTCCGCTCTCTCGCTCGGCCAGCCTGCTCAATATGCCCGAGCGCCTTTGTCAATGCTGCAGGGTCTATTGGCTCTGAACTGGGCTCGATTTTGTTGGAGGGGAAGTTTTGGTTGCGCTTGTGGGAGGCGGTTGGCGGCGTCTTGGATTCGGGCGGGGATATCAACGTCGGCGTCGCATTCCCTTCTCCGGCCTGCGGATGCGCTGCAGCAGCTTCTCCTGAATCGCCTCGCGCCATTGCGATGGATGCGCTGTGTCGGGGGCAGCCGGGGTCAGGTGGACCAAGGAGGGCAACAAAGACGTGGCGGGGCGAGACAGGTCAAAGCCGGCAGTGTGCGAATAGGTGCCAGTCTGGGCAAGGAGCGTCTAAGAATGAAGGTGAAGTCGAGAAAGATGAAGTGAGTGGGCTGGTGACTGGTCGTTGTATTGCTGTGATGGAGAGTAGCCCCTTTGGTCGTTTGTCCACCTCTTGCCCCGTAGGAAGTCGTCTTGGCGCACAAACGTGCGATAGTCAATGGGCGTTTATTCGATTTGGGTGCGCATCGGATTATTGTGGTGCTAGGGATGGTGGTGGTGGTGGTGGTGGTGGTGGGCGCGCAACGGGTGGGGTGTCGGCGGTGACCTTGTTGTGGTTGCGGGTCGGAGCTTGAGTGCTAGACGGCCGCGAGCAGCTGGGGGAGCAACGAGCGGCGGCGGCGGCGGCGGCGGGCGCTGGTAAGGAGAGACGGGTAGGGCTGGGCGAATGCGACGCGAGCGCGAGGGCTGGGGGGCGGGAGGGTGAGGAGGAGGGTGAGGGTGCGGGTCAGGGTCTTCTATCGAGTACCTTGCGATCTCGCAGTGGAGGGAGGGCAGTCGCGATGGTACGCGAGGGCAGGAGCCGTCACGTCGAGCCCGCCATGTTTGGCCTGTCGCTGTTTTGATGTTCTTCCCACGCGTTGGGGTGTCGGCTCGTCCAATGAGAGCGGCCGTGGCCGACAGGGTTGGCTTAGCGGCAACGTTCCGCACGCCTGCCCACGGCCTCTCGTCGATACCCCACTCCTCCCGCTGCCAGCTTGTAGGCGCCGTGGTCCAATGCCCATGTTGGTGCCTCCCCAGCTGCGCATCACACTACTGCACATCACACCGGTTCCATCCTTTGCTGTACCACGACCTTCCTTCCATCTGTCGCCCATCCAACGAACCATGACGACCAAGCCCTCTCTCAAAGCTGCCGAGGACTTCCTCTCGTTTGTGAATGCCTCGCCTACACGTACGTCGTCGCATCGTGAGGACATGGGGACGGACATGCAAGCTGACCCTTTTCAACAGCATTCCATGCAGTCAACTCTGCAAAGGAGCGGCTAGAGAAGGCAGGCTTCAAGCACATCAGGGTGAGTGAGGCTTCGCAGTGCCCGTCAGACGGGTGCAGCTGCTCACAAGATGTTTCAGGAAAGGGATTCGTGGGCGCCGACGCTCCAGCCCGGCGGTAAATACTACCTGACCCGCAACACTTCCTCCATCGTCGCCTTCGCCATCGGTCGGAAATGGAAGGCCGGAAACCCGATAAGCATGATCGGTGCCCACACCGACTCGCCGTGTCTTCGAATCAAGCCCGTCTCTAAGCGACAGAGCGACGGCTTCCTCCAGGTCGCATGCGAAACATACGGCGGTGGGCTGTGGCATACTTGGTTCGACCGCGACCTCAGTATCGCTGGTCGCGCAATGGTGCGGACAAAGGATGGCAACATCGAGCAGCGCCTGGTCAAAGTCGACCGACCCATCCTGAGAATCCCCACTCTCGCTATCCACCTTGACCGCCAGGAGAACTTCCAGTTCAACAAGGAGACACAGCTGTTCCCCATCACTGGCCTCGTCGCCGCCGAGCTGAACCGCCAAGGCAAAACGGAAGAGTCCAAAGACGGATCCACGAGCACAGAGGAAGGTCCATTCGAACCGCTCGCGGCCCCCACGGCGAGACACCACCCATACATTGTCGACATCATCGCCGAGGAAGCAGGCGCAGAAGCGAGTGATATTGTAGACTTTGAAATGGTCCTGTACGATACGCAAAAGTCGGTCATCGGCGGTCTGAACAACGAGCTCATCTTCTCCCCACGTCTCGACAACCTAATGATGACGTACTGCAGCGTCGAAGGACTCATTAAGAGCTTGTCCTCTTCCTCGGCGCTGGAAAACGACTCCACCATTCGACTCATTGCCTGCTTCGACCACGAGGAGATTGGTTCCCAGACGGCCCAGGGAGCAGACTCCAACCTCTTGCCTGCTGTCATCCGCCGTCTGTCCCTTCTTCCAGCTTCCGAGAGCAGCTCGGACAAGTCGTACGACAAGGTTGAGGCCGACACGGCTACCGCCTACGAGCAGACTCTGGCAACTTCATTCCTCATCTCCGCCGACATGGCCCATTCTGTACACCCCAACTACCCTGCCAAGTACGAGTCTCAACACAGGCCTGAGATGAACAAGGGAACTGTGATCAAGATCAACGCCAACGCCCGCTACGCCACCAACTCACCGGGCATCGTATTGCTTCAAGAGGCGGCCCGTCGTGCGAAACCAGCCTCTTACAGCATGTCGTCGACCAAGGAAGGAGTCCCACTCCAACTCTTCGTGGTCCGCAACGATTCCTCATGCGGAAGCACTATCGGTCCCATGCTGTCAGCGGCCATGGGTGCCCGTACTCTGGACTTGGGTAACCCTCAGCTCAGCATGCACAGTATCCGTGAAACAGGCGGTGCACACGATGTGGAGCATGCTGTGAACCTGTTTGATAGCTTCTTCGAGAACTTTGAGGAGCTGGAGAAGAAGATCATTGTGGATTGACTCGATGGATGCAAGCTGTAAGAAATGTCTTGATGTGATAGGCACCATAGCATATGCAAGCAAATGATGAAACAATTGAAGAACATCATAGGAGAAGGGAAGGAGAGTACCGTGTTGCCTTGGGAACTGATCGGCTTCGTTCCGCAAGTGCCTGCAAGGGCCGTGCCAAGCACCCCCACCATCGTCATCTTTCACCAGATTGCTTTCCGAACAAGGGTACACGGTGCATCAACACATCGCAAAGACTCACAAGCTCTTGATAAGCATGGCGAAGCCCCAATTCCTATCCGGCGACAAGGCCGCCATAAATGACTTCTTGGACAAGTTTGACGTACGTTTGCAAAGTATCCGGCTGCAGTAAAGAGAACTCACATAATAGCAAAGGTCTTCCTCTTCGACTGCGATGGTATGCACAAGTCCTGCTGCAAATAATGATGCCTAAGATAGATTGGCCGCATCGCAATAAAATATCTGGCCACCTACTGATTGTGACAAAGAATAGGCGTCCTCTGGTCTGGCGATCACTTGTACGACAAGGTCCCGGAAACACTCGAAATGCTGAGAAGCAAAGGTACAGCCGTCGCATGCCAGATAAAGGAATGCTCATTGACACTGGCTGTCAGGAAAACAACTTGTCTTTGTTACCAACAACAGCACAAAGTCGCGCGCAGACTACAAGAAGAAATTTGACAAACTAGGCATCCCTGTCGAGGTGGTAGGTGAGACGCAGACTACCACCACTACCACCAGCTGACATGATTCCAGGACGAAGTCTTTGGTTCATCCTACAGCGCCGCCGTATACATTGCCCGTATTCTCAAGCTGCCCGCCCCGAAGAACAAGGTGTTTGTGCTAGGAGAGTCGGGGGTAGAACAGGAGCTGGAGTCTGAGGGCGTGCCATACATTGGTGGCACCGATTCGGCACTTCGTCGTGACATTCGGCAGCCAGAGGACTTCGAGGCCATCGCAAACGGCACACTCCTCGACCCAAACGTCGGCGTTGTGCTCAGCGGGCTGGACTTTCACTCCAACTATCTGAAGACGGCCATTGCCTTTCAGTACCTACAGCGGGGGGCTATCTACCTTGCGACAAACATCGACAGCACGCTGCCCATGGCGCATACCTTGTTCCCCGGTGCTGGCTCGTCTGGCGCTGCGCTTGAGAAGGCGATTGGAAGGGCTCCGCTGTCCCTAGGCAAGCCAAGCCAAGCCATGATGGATGCTGTAGAGGGCAAGTTCAAGTTTGACCGTAGCAGAACCTGCATGGTTGGAGACAGACTCAACACCGATATCCAGTTTGGAATCGATGGCAAGCTGGGAGGAACGCTGGCTGTACTTACGGGTGTCAGCAAGAAGGAAGATTTCCTGGCTGAAGGGGCACCAACCGTACCGACTGCATACTTGAATGCTTTGGGCGACTTGGTGGGATGAGTGTGCGTGACCAAGGAACACGGATTGGAAAGGGGGATGCGCCTCTAGAAGATAGAAGGAAGCTCAGCATAGACGATAGAGTACTAAATTCGACATGTGGACTATAGACATGCATGTGACGACAGGCCCTTGGATGTGAATGGGTTGACGCAGCCTATCAAACACGCAAGATGCGCGTGCGCTACATCTGGCCTAGCGCGACTTTTCGCGTTGACGCGACCGCGCCTGCCACTTTAACACTCGGCATCACCAGTCGCAGCAACAGGAGATCAACAGCAGGACAGACAACGACGACAATATGATTCGCCACGACCATCACTCCCGAGTCGATTCCAAGCGCCGTGCGAACCTGGATTACAAGAAAAGACAGTTTGCAAAGGCCGAGTTCCAGCAACAAAACTACGAACACCGGCTCAACTTCTACGTGCTGCCACCCACGGCCGAGATCACGCTGGAGGAGTTTGAGACATGGGCAATCAACCGATTGAAGGGTCAGTAGCCGTGCGATGCGCATTTGCCTTGTCATGGTGCTGACAGCGAACTCTGCAGTCCTCTCCGAACTCGAAGCCTGTAGTTTCCGCAACAGAAGTCCCGAAGAAACGGCCGAGTACATGAAGAGCATACTGGAAAAATACCTGCCACTTCGGTCAGACTCGTCGAGAAGCCAGAAGCTACAGGACGAAAGGCGGCGGGACCACTATTCACACTTCATACTGCGGCTTGCCTTCTCATCAACAGAAGACCTCCGGCGGCGCTTCTCGCGGTTGGAGACCATGCTATTCACACTTCGCTTCAAGGATGACGACCTGCGAGAGCGACAAGATTTCGTCAAGAGTCTAAACTTGGCATGGGAAGAGGTCAAGGAAGACGAGAAGCGCGAGCTAAAGGACGAATTGCATGCGGCGAGCGGAATCAAGAAGACCGAGGATCAGGAATGGTTCAAGGTTGACTGGGAAAGAGTACCGGAGCTTGTCGGGCAAAGAAAAGTTCTGCTAAAGAGAGGTATGGCGTACGTGCCGCAACGGGAGCAGATGAGTTTGGTAGTAGCCGAATTCACCAACAAGTTGGATGAGGCACTTGAGGTATGCCGCCTGCTATACCTGCCCCACGACCATACAGCTGACCGTTTTGACAGCTGACTGCACGAGCTCTTCCTCGTCTCGACGAAGACGACCGTCTTGCGCCAATCCTTGCTCACCTCTCCCAATCTTTCACCGCGCCCGACGCCGCATACTCCACATCAGATGCCGACATCAACGGCCTATCCACCATAACCGCGGCCAGCATCGATGCACTCTCGCAAAACTTTCCGCTATGCATGCGCAATCTACACATGACGTTGCGGGAGAACTCACATCTCAAGCACTACGGGCGTCTACAGTACACTCTATTCCTAAAAGGCATCGGGCTAAGCTTGGACGAATGTCTAATGTTCTGGCGGCGAAGTTTCAAGCTCATAACCGACGAGAAGTTCCAGAAAGAATACAAGTATAACATCCGCCACGCCTACGGCGACGTGGGTGGCGATGCAAATCGTCGCGGCCGCGGCTACACACCTTACTCGTGCCAAAAACTACTCACTGAACCTCTTCCCGGACCGGGTCAATCACACGGATGCCCCTACCGCTCATTCACACCAGACAACCTGCTTACTCTTCTTCAACGCGTCGGCGTCAACGATCGTGACGTGCTCAAAGTCGTCAAAGAGGATGTGGGTAAGCAGCGGTACCACGTAGCATGCAACCGCGTCTTTGAATGGAGTCATAAGAAGGAAATCAAGAAAGTCAAGGATGAGGGTAGCTGGAGTAACAATGACTTGGATACCATTGTGCATCCAAACACTTATTTCAAGAGGAGTTGGCTATTGAAACATCTGGGAGAAGGGAATGCGGGCATCGTCAATGCAGGCGATAAGATGGAGGAGTAGTGTATATTATTCATTGTTAGCGCTTGTTGTTTGCAAGGCTGAGCCATGGCCGGCTGCTGTGTGAGGGGCATTGACCGATGTCATGTCATGGTCTTCTTCGAGGTTTCGCACGCAAATTTAGTTTGTGTCGCAATGACCAATTCTTGATTTTTATTTTATTTTTTTGATTTCTTTGCGGTGTTTGTAGTTGAGTAGTGGTGAGGGGCCGGAAGATCGGTTCGCGACGAGCGACTTTGGACAATATGAGTATAGCACAAGTCGGCACTTGATTCACGAGGCCCGTTCGGGATTTGCATGTTCCCCTCTAGCCCTACCCTGGCAAGTTCGTGATGGCACCGAACCGGGACCAACCCTAAATATCCAGGCGAACGGCTGCAGGGTGACCCAAAGCACAATGATGCAAAGGCCGCGCGGTAAGTGACGCTCGATTGAGTATCCCGCGGTATCCAAAGTCAAAGTACAAGCCCTGGAATTAGCCGGCAAATGACCCGAAGGCTCGGTGTTTCCGCCGTCAAAATATGAGATCCGTTGCCGACAGCCCCACCATAAGAGGGCCTTCGGAATATCGGAAATGCAACCGGAATGACGAGGGGAAAGGTTGCATCATCATCATTGTCATCATCATCACCCATATCGCATTGCGTTCTCCCAATTCACATGACAGACTGGAGTAGGATACAATCTTGACTTCTCACTATATACGAACCAGAAAAAGACTCCACACACCCACCATGGCGCCCAACCTCTCCCAAAACAAAGCCGTCAAGCTCGTCGCGCACGCCGCCGCGAACAAATACGCCATCTGCGCAACATGTTGTTACAACGTTGAAGGCATCATTGCCTCTATCCGGGCAGCCGAAGCCAAACGCGCTCCTCTCATCATCCAGCTCTTTCCCTGGGCGATAACCTACGCCGACGGCATCCTCCTGCACGCCGCGCGCGAAGCCGCCGACAAAGCCAGCGTGCCCGTAGCCCTCCACATGGACCACGCGCAAACGCCGGAAATGGTGAAGAAAGCCGCCGACTTCCCCCACGGCTTCGACGGCATCATGGTCGACATGAGCCATTTCGACGACAACCTCGAGAAGACGGCCGAGCTAGTCAAGTACTGCAACGAGCGGGGCATCATCACCGAGGCCGAACCCGGGCGCATCGACGGCGGCGAAGATGGCGTCGGTGATTTGAGCGAAATGGGCCTCGAAGCCATCCTCACCACGCCCGAACAAGCCGAAGAGTTTGTCGCAACAGGCATAAACTGGCTCGCGCCCGCCTTTGGAAACGTCCACGGCAAATACGGGCCCCAGGGCCCGCAACTCGACTACGAGCGTCTCAAGCGCGTACATGCCAAGGTTGGGGACCGCGTGAGTCTTGTGCTGCACGGTGCGGGCGCGGAATGGTTCCAGGAAAAGCTGCTGAGGGAGTGTATTGACTGTGGCGTTGCCAAGGTTAACATTAATGATGCGTTTAATAATGATTTCATTACCGTTATGAAGGAGCAGGCGGGTCTCACGCCGATTACCGGGCTTATTGAGAAGGCGACGGATAAGATGCAGAAGAGCATTGAGAGCTATATTACGTGGATGGGGGGCGAGGGTATGGCGGATAAGATGTAAGGTTCCTTGTGGGTATAGGCTTGCATGTGGTTTGCTTTGTTTACCTGGAGCGAAAGAAGAAGCTGAATAACAGAACAACAGAACTTGTGGTTTCGATTCTCGCAACATTTTAGTCTGTAAATGAGATCTTTTTTTTTCAACTGTTTTTTTTTCATATCAAATGCAACGATACATCTATCTCAATGTACGTCTGCAAAAGTCTCAAGTGAGAATCATGGCACTGTGTCATCAACAACATGTAACCAATGTATGCAAGAAACAATCCTAAAAAAGAGCGTAAGCTACCCAGGGAAACGGGAAACAAGTCTCAACACTACATGATTGCTCGTGCACTTCTAGACGCAGTTCCATCCCCGTTTTTTATTCAACGAATGACTTGTACCAACAATCGCCCTCCTTCAAAGAACAAACATGATCCAGTAAACTTACTCCCCCTGCCGCCTTTCCGCCTTCTCTCCCCGCTCCCCCCCACCCACCTCCACCCCTTCAAGCGGGCCACACACAAAGCCCCGCACAATCATCCCAGCCCCCCTCGGCACTACAATCATCCCTCGGATCATCAACGCAAACCTGTCCCTCGACCTCACACGCGAACCCTCCAAACCCACCACACGCCTTGTCCTCGACACAGATACCCGTCTGGTCGCACGCCGGGCCACAAGAACCCGGTTCGAAAGGGTCGGCGATGCAGACTTGGCCTGCTGGACAGGCTGGGCGGGGTGTGCCACGGCCGCCGCCGCAGATTTGGTTTTGGGGGCGAGAGTGGCGCGGTATGAGGGGTGGCGTGGATGTGGGAGAGGAGGAGGAGGAAGAGGGAAGGAAGACGGTTGTTAGGCTGGGACTGGCGCCTGGGTGAAGGAGGGCGCTGCAGTTCTGGGTTTGCATGTACGTCTTAGTTTATGAGATTCTTTGCCTTTACCATTCATAGGAGAGGGAAAAAAAAAGGGGGGGGGGGGGGGGGGGGGGGGGTGAAAAGTTATGTAGATAGATGAAGGCTACGAAAAACATACCCTAGGCACAGGCTTCTCGCCACCGCACTCCTGGTAGCACAGTTCATCTGCGTAGTTCGCGCAGTAGCACGACTCGGGAATTACCTGGGCACATAGAATCTCAGTGCACTTGCAATCGTCAACGGGTTCGGGTGCAGGTGTTACATCCGGGATCGAGGCTCCGTCGTCGTCGTCGTCGTCGTCGGGAAAAAGGCAAGTTTCGTACTCTGCCTCTTCTCCTCCGCACTTCTCGAAACACGCTCTCTTTGCGTCGTTGGCGCAGAAGCAGGACTCAGGCCAGGATTGGATGCAAGCTACGTCGTCGCATACACACGACGGTGTAGGTGCGGGTTCTGGGGCGCGAGCGGTTATGTAGCGAGGGGGGCAGTTGTCTTCGATTGGGAGGGTTCCGCCGCATTGGTGGGCGCAGGCTTGCTTTGCGTCTCGTTCGCAGTAGCATGATTCGGGCCATGATTGCGGGCATTGGACGTCTGGGCAACTGCATGGTGCTGGTGCTGGTTCGGGTTCGGGTTCACGAGCTGCTACATTGTGTGCGATGCAGACGTCGAGGGGTGGGACGGGTCCACCACATTTGGCAAAACACGCCTTCTTTGCGTCGTTGGCACAGTGGCATGATTCTGGCCATACCTGAGGGCAAATGACCTCTTCGCATTCGCAGGTGGCAGATACTGATTTAGGCTCCGGCTCCGGCTCCGGCTTAGGATCGCGAACTGACATACTGCGGGGCGGACAGGTTTGATACAGTGGAGGCGGACCGCCGCATTTATCAAAACATGCTTTCTTCACGTCGTTGGCGCAGTAGCAGGACTCGGGCCATACTTGAGGACAGGCTACTTCTTCGCACTCGCATGCAGCGGATGCTGGTTCCGGCTCTGCTTCCGGCTCCGGGGCTGGCTCTGGCTCGGCCTCTCGTTTTATGTTGGATGCAGAGCAATCCAGGTACATGGGCTCTACACCGCATTTCTCGTAGCAAGCTCGTTTTCCGTCATTGATGCAGTGACAGCCTTCAGGCCATTGAAGGGTACAGATGACTTCCTCGCACTCGCACGTAGCTGGGTCTGGCTCTGCGGCTCTAACATGTGCCAGATCACGAGGGCATCGCTGATTCAATGCTTAGCTTGAGTCTGACCAAGACTGCGTTTGAACATACTTGATACTTTGGCTCGTAGGTGGCGCAGATCTCTTTGCAGAGGCTTTCTCGGTTGTTGATGCACTCGCATAGTGCCTGGGACTGTGTCAGTTGCTGCCCGTAGATATGTTTGTAGAAGCTTTGAAATACAGACCAGTGCATCATCGCTCACACAATTGACGAGTGGACAATTTGCTTCGCAGTCCTCGCCTTTGACGTCATGTGGAAAAGCGAGGACGCTGCTAAACAAAGGCAAGAGGAGGAAGAGCGCCTTCATGTTGAAGGAACAGAAGTACTACTATCTGTCAAAGAGAACTGCAAGCGTGGTGCTCGGGATGAAAGATAGAGAATCTGGCGGCCCATTACACGTTGATATATACCAGTCTACCACTTGGCAAGCGCTCAAATTGCACTTACTATCCACCAACATCTGGTGAAGCCATCTCACACCAGCTGCCAAGGAAGCCACGGAAAATGCAGATTGGCCTTTGAAAGCTAGGCTACACTTTCCAAAACCAAGAATTGTCGTCATATGCTGAATACGAGCTTCTGGTCTCCAGCCGCACTCTTGGCGACTACTTCAGCAGGTAGAATACCACGAGATTCTGAGAGGGCGATGATGCAGCATTCTGCCAAAATGGAACTACTTACTGGAGCTGCTTGAGACATCCAACACTCTCGTGAGATTATGGGGTAAATGAACTGGCCAACACTTGCTTAAGACACTTTACTACATGTGAGATGGCGTCGATGCAGAGAAAACACATCGATACCTCCGTCCAGGTCTGCAGTTAGAAGAGACAAGCTTTTCAAAGGCTGCATGGATGGCGCTAGGGTCGCATCCCCGTTGCGGGGTGCTGATGGTCGGAAATTCATCTGCGCATCAAGGAACCGGTCCATGTTACTTCCCAAGCCCATTCATTGGTTATTTGTCGTCTTGGACGGAACACTAATTGAGCAGAGCCGCCTATAGCAAGAATACGAGAAACTTGTATGTGTGTGTAGGGAACAAATTTTTTTTTAACCGGGTAACCCATGGAATTACCCAAGGCTCACTTTCCCAGCAAGGGTGGACGCGTACGCTCGCGACGATAAGATGGTCTGATGTGGCTGTAAACCAGGCTTACGGTTCATTGCCCATGTCAGGGAATGCGACACTGTAGTGCGCCTTCATAAGCCAGAGAATCCGTGGGAAGCTCCACTCAAAAGAGGCAGTGTAATGGAGACAGCAGAATGATGCGAGTGTAGGTAAGAGGCAAAGACTCCGTAGCGGGCTGAGGATGCTGACGCCAAGTCCTTGATTCATTACGCTTACTTCACATGTCATTGGTGCTCATGCACTCAAGAGTGGTGTATGAGACATCAAGTTTCTTGACAGTCACGTTGTGGTCTTCTTCTGGGCATTTTACACCTAGTGTTGCAAAGCCTAGATTCTCTGCACAGTGACAAGCCAATATCACTGTGGCAAGGCAGGATTTGCCCATTACAGATCTCAACAAGCGTGAAAGAGGAGTAAGATTTAGATAGAGTAGGGGTTTCGAAGGATGTCAAATTACATCTATGCGCTGCTGAGCATTTCTGCCATGTTATTCGCAGAAGAGATTGATCCCACGAATGGTGCTGAAGTTCAAAGCCAACGCCAATGTGCCTCCCAGGGGTATATACCGTGAATACAACCAAAAGGCCGTCGTATCTGAACGTAACCATGAATAATGCCCTTACCGGTTCCGATCGAAATCCTCAGGAGGAGAACGTCGCTGCAGACCGGTAGTGCTCCGGACAGCGTCGACTCCGCGCCACACTACCGTAGACACAGAAGAAGCCAGCTCTCGTAGCGATGTCCCAGGACTCAGCCGTGAGTCTTCCTCAGCCAAACCTGCTTCAACGTCGCCAATGGGGTGATTGTTTGAAGACCTAGATGTTGGTACAGGTCGTGACGCTGAAGGCGAAGTGTTGCGAGTTTCAGCTGCTTGTGTCTGCACATCCTCATCGCCGGTAGGAATCCGGGGCGAGCGGGTTGGTGACGCTGACTGCAGCCGGTCATGCCGCCAGCTTAACGACCGCACCACATCGCCTTTGCAAATGGGGCAGGTCCTCCGACGGGTGACAAGCCAAGGAGTGCTGCACACGTCAGACTCGGTGTAGGAACAAAAAGAGGTAAAAACTTACATGCAATCTGCGTGGAACTCGTGGCCACACGGTAAACTCATGACCCGGCTAACACCATCGACATAATCCTCCAAACAAACGACACATTCCTTTTGGCGTCCGCCGTAACGTCGTCTCCAGGCTGCCAGTCCTGATTCTCGTTTTTCCTCTTCGCGATCACTGGACTCTGGTTGTGGAGACGCTGAAGCACCTGAAATCTCAGATTCCGTTGAAGAACGCGAGCGAGAACCGGATGATCTAGGACGAGAAGGAATGTGTTGTAGTAGAGGGGTAGTAGGAGAAGTTGCGGCAAGTGTAGCAGCAGACGAAGACTCGCTCATCGTCTGATAGGTCCTGACGGGAAGGCGTTCGACAACGGATTTGGGGGCCCTCCATCGACGGCGTCGTATGCGCGAGCGAAAAAGGAGTAGAATGTATACAACTGTCAAAGTGACCAGAGGGCTCACAACAAGCACTAGCAGAGTGTCAAAGAATGGACTACTCGAGACATTTGTCGGTGTAAGCGTGACCCAAAGCTCCTTGTTCTGCACAGCAAGATGCGGGCCCTTGATCTCCCCAAGCTTGGCATCGGTAGCGGAGATGGGGTATTTTGGGTGCCCATGCTGAGCCGCCGACGGTGTGGACATTGGCTTTTTAGATCCAGAACGCCATTTCCACCATGGATGGGCTTCGTCGTCTATGGATCTTGAACTGCTGTACTCGCCGCTTCCAGGTAAAGCATTTCCACCGGCGGCTGCGAGTACTGGTGTTGGACTTGATAGGGTCTGAGCTCGACTAGTAGATGTCGAAAGAGGTAAAAGATCAGGATCACGCCAGTCTTGTTCGCCGATGACGAATCCGTCCGAGGTGCTCGTGGGTGCTGCTGTGGCAGCCAAAGACCTGGTTCTGATCGGCTTTTCGTCATCATCCCAGTCCCCCACCTCTACCCACTCGAGATCGCCGCTGTTGGGAAGTCGTCGACTACCCGCTCTAGGGCCGTCGTCACTTGCAGCGAATCTGAGCGAGGAAAGGAGCGAGTGCACCCAGCCTGGATGAGAGGTCTTCGAGGTGTCCGAATCAGCTCCTTGGACGGAAGCCTTGGGAGATGTCGTGGCGTCGTGTGAGGGAGTCTGGGGATTTTGGACGTCGTCACTCTGGCCAGCTGGTTTCTGAACCTTGGGTTTGTCGTCCTGGTTGGACGACGTGGTTGCATGTACACGGCTGGCGAGCATACCTTGGTCTGGTAGAAGTGAGGATAGAAGATGTGCGGTGGTGTGGGATGTAAAGAGGGATGGGATGGTGATGTTGGAGGTATCCCCTTTGGCGTACATTCTCACAAGTGCTCCACCACGAACGTCGTCGCCCACGATGACAGCTTTGCCTCCACGGGACTGGGCCCACTGTACTTTGGCCAAGAAGCCGCAGCCGCCTCGCTTCAGAAGTACGACCTTGCCTGAAATTTCGGCGCTCTCTTGAAGTGACTGGATATCGGCATGGGTTCCGCGCGATTGTGTGCGCGCCCTGGAGCTAGCGGGCTGCAAATGGTCATCTGTACCATCGTCTACCGCGCCGTGTTCTGGAAGGTCGTCCCGGGCTTTCGGTAATCCTTCCTTGGGGGCGAGGTCTTTGCCCAGGGGTGTACCCATCGAACTACTCTTGACGCTCCCAGTCGGCTGCAAAGCGCCAACCAGGTCATCACTACCCTCTTCCCAGCCAGGCACGTCGCTGCACCCCAACTCACCGCCAGCACCCATGTTGTCGTCGTAGAAGCCGTTGCCGACCCATAGGGCGCCGCTTAGACCGTCGTTGGGTAGCGAAGGACCGAATGCGGCAGGCCGAGCGAGGAAGAAGGTGGAATTATCGTCAGTCAAGCTGATGATGGCGGACGGTGGGAACAGTGAGCCGGGCGAGGCAAAAGAAAATAAAGCCTTGAAGCCGCCTTGGTGGGAAGCAGCAGAAACTCGTTCGTGCTGTTCGTCTCGAGACGCCCCCATCACCATGTATAGGACTATGATCAACGCAAAAAGGCTCGTCGAAAGCGAGAGCAGTAGGCGGAGTGGGCGCATGCTTGCGATCGACGGCGGGTAAAAGCGGACTCGGACTCGGTGGAAGAGCAGCAGGACGCGCTGTATTTCTAGGAGAGTAGATACATCGGCTGATGTAAGAAAATCAAGCGTGATGTGCTCCCGTTAGACTGTCACGCGGTGCAAGTAGAGGAAGAAGCGCAGGAACTGATGGATGACGCGGTAATAACAGAGGCGGGGAGACGTCACTACTTTTCGCGGCTCGCGCTGAACGAGAAACAACACGAATAACCAAAGAGCTTATCGCAGTAAATCCAGGTATGCAGGAAAAGCGGCTAGGGAAGAGCCGAAGAGGGGCGTTTCATGGATCGCGGGCAAAAGCTGGTAGGAGCCCGATGATGTCGTGATGGGCCCCGGGGACCCTGGAGTCGTGGGCTGATCTTGTGAAAGCCGCCAAGCGCCCGCTACTCCCCGCACGCGACCATGTCTGCAGCGTCGAAACCGTGAAGAATTGCATCGAACCGCCTAATCAAGCACACGTTGGCGAACACATGACCCTGCATGGTTTGTTTGTCTCTTCTCTTCCCGAAATGTAGAGGCAGACTCTACACGACGACGACGACGATGACGACACACGCGACTACCATTGATTTTAAACGTGAAAGTCGGTTGAAAAATCTGTGTTTATTATTTCCCAGCCATCACATCTGTTCTTTGAGATGCTCTAACATCAACGATGCGATGAAATCGCCACTCGTAGAGTGCTTCAGGCGATTCAGTATACGACATCCAAATGGTAGAAACTCACCGGGTATAACCGCCCAAGTGTGCATATGCCTGACCCAAGAGCTGACGATGCAACATTGAACGGCTGTAGATGGTAAGGTTCACGTGACGACAGTATCTACTGCCCTCGTAAACCTGCAATGCCTATGAGCAGAAAAAAAAACAGCGACATCGATCAAATTCTCGACTCATTACACCAACATGGGTCTTCCACCATGCTACTACCATTTCGATTCTTTTTGCCTCCATCGTCGCTCACGTATTTCAGAGTTCACTGCTCGCGATTCCCGCTTCTCGATGACATGGATCATGAACATGGCCTCTCGCATGGCAGGCACCACCGACAAACCTCGTCGTGACTGCGCCGTACCCCCCGCGGTGCCTACCGGATCTATCATGCATGGTTCGATTCCGCTTCACCAGTATCCCATCCCGTTCTGTTTCAAATTCCATTCCTCACACCTTCAGCTCCTCTTATAACAACACCTACATTCGGCTTCTCTATCCTTCTATAGCACTTTCCCCTAGCCCTACTATTCCTAAGCTTCACTTGCTCGGCTGCCGGTTTCAGCGCCTCGGTGCATCGCCGTTCCTGTCGCCCCCTCTTGTTCCGACCTCTTCCTGTAGTCTACACCGGACAGCCAAACAAACATGCCAGGCGTCAAAATACAGTATACCGTAGATCCCAATCGCCCTGGTGAGCCGCGCCCTGCTGGACTTGGATGGCTTCCCAACAGATCGCGTCATCTGCTCGTTTCCTTTGTGGGCGAGTTTGTCGGCACATTCCTTTTCCTGTTCTTCGCTTTTGCTGGTACCCAGGTCGCAAATAACCTCCGGAACCTTTGGGGCACCCGGCACATGAACATTGCGTCGTTGCTCTACATTTCTCTGGCATTTGGCTTCTCCCTAGCTGTCAACGTTTGGGTCTTCTTTCGCATCAGCGGAGGCTTGTTCAATCCTGCTGCAAGTACTATTCTGTCGGGTCACGGTAGCGCGGCTTACTTACACTGCCTAGGTCACGATCGCCCTGGCGCTCATCGGAGCAGTCGGTTGGATCAAGGCTTTGTTGCTCATCGTCGCGCAATTGCTGGGTGCCATAGTCGCGGCTGCAATCGTCTCTGGACTTCTTCCAGGGCCATTGGCCGTCAACACGACCCTCAGCCAAGAGACGTCAGTTACGCGGGGCCTGTTCATCGAGATGTTCCTCACTTTTATGCTTCTCCTTACCATCTTCATGCTGGCAGCAGAGAAGCACAGGGCAACATTCGTCGCACCAATCGTCATTGGACTTGCACTCTTCATCGCCGAGCTTGGTGGTGTATACTTCACTGGAGGCTCACTGAATCCCGCTCGTTCTTTTGGTCCTGCCGTTGTCACGGGTGTATGGCCGGGCCATCACTGGATCTACTGGGTTGGGCCTCTTCTCGGTGCCTTGCTGGCAGTCGCCTTCTACAAATTGATGAAGCTACTCGACTACGCTACCGCAAACCCGGGTGCAGACAGCGATGGCCTTGAACTGTATCACAGCCACAGCGCTGATAGGAGCCAGACCCGTTATGATACTGCCCAGACTAGTAGGTCGCTGTGCGCTTTCTTGATGTATTCCCTGACCTTGCTATAGACTACCATGCAACCGATGGAACGGGTGAGCAAGACTCGGCAATGCCTTTGCAGACCAGCACGAGGCAGCCAAATATGAGCCAGACTCAAGCAATGCCGTCTCTCGTAAGGCCTGCAACGCCAACGCCAGCCTACATGCAAACGCTAGATGGCCACCGGTCGGAGATTGTCAACCATCCCGATGACCGTCCGCGTGCCCACCACAAGCACATCTCCCCGCAATACGAGATGGCGTCAGATTCAGGCTATCGCAATGGGCCAAGTGCAGAATCCGGTAGCTCAGAGTCGTAGACTGGCTCGTCAGCGAGCTCCAGCTCACGATCTCGCCGTTCGCCCAGCGCATAGAATGAGAAGTCATCGAAGAAGGGAAGCATACTCGGCGGCGCTTTGTACTGGCCTTGCTGCTTCCTGCCGCACTTTATACTTCAGGTCTGCTTCTGCCCGCACGAGTAGATGGGTTTTGGCTGGTATGGCTGCATGCATTGCCTTTTGAACGGCCGCGCAGCATGGAAACATGGCCTTCTTGTTGCAGAGCACGTACACGCTAGTAGATTAATTCATCGCAAGTTGCCTGAGCATCATGGAGCCAGAAGTGAAGAAGATTTACCTGGCACGAAATGGCAGAGGGTAAGAATCGGTAGAGTTGATGGCCGCAGGTTGGTGATGGCTGGATGAGAAAGGTGCAATTACGGAGAGGGGTCGCACATGTGCCAAGCCAATCAAGGATCCAACGCAGACTAGTGCGACGCGTCGACGCGTTCCCTCCTTCCCCGGAGTTGGGCAGTCGCAACCGTTGATCCGGATTCCTCGTCAGCATTCCAAACACGCACCCACGACCAGAATCATGGCTCGCGGCGTCGAAGGCAACGAGATGTCGACTCCTCGTCCATCACAAAAGAAACAGCCCGCCTCAGCATCGCAGTCGGCGAAGAACCAAAAGTCGATTCTCGGCTTCTTCCAGAAGAAGTCCACCAACTCACCTAGCCCCGCGCCATCCGATGCCACACGGGTCCAGAAGACGCCCACTTCAGCAATTGCGAGCAAGGCTTTCACCAAACCCTCGACTGCCATTACGCCCGTTCCCAGCAGCGACGCCCCAGATTATTCCAGTCCTATCAAGCAAGAGCGGGAGCTCACGGTAGGAAGGAACAAGGAAAACGGTCCGTCATCGCCTCTTAGGCCAGCAGATGCACCGGCTGACCCTGTCTTGCCAGAGCTTGCAGGTGTCGCTCTTAGCAGTCCGACACGAAAGGGCAGAAAACCCGTCAACTATGCCGAGTCCGACGAAGACGAGGACGACGTTCTGACGCCCATTGCAAACAATGCCAGAGGCCGTGCTACAAAGCGCCAGCGAGTCGTCGTTGACGATGATTCCGACGACGAGTTCGGCCTTGACGCGGCCACACAAAAGGCAATGCTTGAGGATGAGGACGACGACGACGACGTGGACGACTTCATCGTACCCGACGATTCCGAAGAGGAGGTCGTATCGAAGAAGCGCAAACGTCCAACATCTACGAAGCCGCGCACCAAAGCCGCCCCCGCGTCGTCCCCACCCGTTTTCGAGGCCAAGGACGACGAAGATGAAGGCGAAGTTGTAACGACTAGCACATCGACAGCACAACAATGGATATACGATCCCGAGAACCCCATGGTGTTCAAGCCTAAATCAACTCCAGCTCTGAAGAAGGAAATGAGTGTGAGATCAAAAGCAAAGCCTTCTGCTTCTGAGCCCGAAGCAAGATACCCATGGCTTGCAAACATGCAGGATGCCGACCGTCATCCCATCGACCACCCCGACTACGATCCGCGCACATTGTACATACCGCCAAATGCTTGGAACCACTTTTCACCTTTTGAAAAGCAGTACTGGGAGATAAAGAGCAAGTGGTGGGACACTGTCGTTTTCTTCAAGAAGGGCAAGTTCTATGAGCTCTACGAAAAGGATGCGTCGATTGGCCACCAGCTTTTCGATCTCAAGCTGACCGATCGAGTCAACATGAGGATGGTGGGTGTTCCAGAAGCCTCGCTAGACATGTGGGCGACCCAGTTCGTGGCGGCTGGGCACAAAGTGGCTAGGGTCGACCAGATGGAATCAGCCTTGGGCAAAGAGATGCGTGAGCGTGACGACAAAGGCAAGACTCCGAAGAAGCCCGAAAAGAAGGGCAAGGAAGTCATTCGACGAGAATTGGCCACTGTCCTCACGTCCGGTACTCTTGTCGACACCGGCATGCTTCAGAGCGAGATGTCAACGTACTGCATGGCCATCAAGGAAATCGATCGAGATAACCTCCCTGCCTTTGGCGTGGCGTTTGTTGATACTGCAACCGCACAATTCCAGCTTTGCGAGTTCACCGACGATATCGACATGACTAAATTCGAAACCCTCATTGCGCAGATGAGGCCAGGAGAGTTACTCTTGGAAAAGTCATGCGTGTCTGCAAAGGCTTTGCGCATTTTGAAGAACAACACTGGTCCGACTACTATTTGGAACTGGTTGAAGCTCAACAAGGAATTCTGGCCAGCCGACATCACGATCCGAGAAATCGAAGCGAACAACTACTTTGAGTCGCCTACAGAAGACAATATCGAGGCTTGGCCGGCAGTACTGCGCGAAGCCCGCGAGCAAGAGCTTGTCATGTCGGCATTCGGTGCTCTTCTACAATATCTACGGACATTGATGATTGAGCGCGATCTCGTCACACTCGGCAACTTCCAGTGGTATGATCCCATACGAAAGGCTACGAGCTTAGTGCTTGACGGTCAGAGTTTGATCAACCTGGAGATTTTCGCCAACACGTTTGACGGAGCGACTGAGGGTACATTGTTTGCCATGTTAAACCGCTGCATCACACCCTTTGGCAAGCGCCTACTCCGCCAATGGGTGTGTCACCCACTTGCGGACGCGCAAAAGATCAATGCTCGTCTTGACGCTGTGGATGCACTAAACAAAGACTCGACCATTATGGAAAACTTTAGCGGATCATTGAGTAAGCTACCAGATCTTGAGCGTCTCATCTCTCGCGTTCATGCTGGCCGATGCAAAGCACAAGATTTCCTAAAAGTGCTCGAAGGCTTCGAGCAGATTGAGTATACCATCAGTTTGCTCAAGCAGTTCAGCGACGGAGAGGGTGTCATCGGCCATCTCATCTCCTCGATGCCAGATCTCGCTGGTGCTCTTGAAAAGTGGAAGTCGGCTTTCGATCGCAACGCTGCTCGAAAGGATGGCATTCTGATTCCTGAGTCAGGCGTCGAGGAAGACTATGACAACAGCCAGGCGGAGATTGATAACTGCGAGGCTAATCTTGACACACTGCTTAAGAAGGCACGCAAGGAGCTTGGCTCAAACGCAATCATCTACAATCACCTCGGAAAGGAAATCTACCAACTGGAAGTGCCGAAGAAGGTCAAGGTTCCCAACAGCTGGGACCAAATGTCCGCGACAGCCAAGGTCACTCGCTACTACACTCCTGAGCTGCGAAAGCTGGTGCGAGCATTGCAAGAAGCGCAAGAAACACACGGCCAGATTACGCGCGAGGTGGCCACTCGCTTCTGTCAGCGCTTCGACGAGGACTACCAGGTCTGGCTTGCAGCTGTCAAGATTATCGCTCAGCTCGACTGTCTGATCAGTCTTGCAAAGGCGTCTGCTTCCATGGGAGAGCCTAGTTGCCGTCCCGTGTTTGAGGAGGGTGAGCGCACCGTTGTTGAATTTGAGGAGCTCCGCCACCCGTGCATGCTCAACACTGTCGACGACTTCATTCCCAATGATATCAGACTGGGCGGCGACGCCTCTAACATCAGTCTTCTCACTGGCGCCAACGCAGCTGGTAAATCCACTATTCTTCGCATGACATGCATAGCCGTTATCCTCGCCCAGGTCGGCTGCTACCTGCCCTGTACCTCTGCAAGGCTCACACCCGTCGATCGCATCATGTCCCGATTGGGCGCTAACGACAACATCTTCGCCGCCCAGTCGACCTTCTTCGTTGAGCTCTCGGAAACCCAGAAGATTCTTTCGGAAGCCACACCCCGCTCTCTAGTCATTCTCGACGAGCTCGGTCGAGGCACGTCATCCTACGACGGTGTGGCGGTTGCACAAGCCGTCCTCCATGACATCGCATCACGCGTAGGGTGTGTAGGCTTCTTCGCAACGCACTACCGCTCGCTGGCCAAGGAATTCGAACTCCACCCCGAGGTCGAAAACAAGCGTATGCGCATCCACGTCGACGACGAATCCAAATCCATCACTTTCCTCTACAAGCTCGAAGAAGGGGTTGCAGAGGGTAGTTTTGGTATGCACTGCGCAGCCATGTGCGGCATTCCCAGCAAGGTGATTGAAGATGCGGAGAAGGCGGCGAAATCGTGGGAGCATACCAGTCGACTGGGTGAGAGAATGGAGGTCAAGAAGGAAGAAGGGGGCGTGTATCTGCCCTTGGGTATCCAGAGCGATGTCGCTTGGGCGCTTAGAGAGGGCCTGGAGGGTGTGGGGGAGAGGACGATGGATGTGCTGCTGGAGGCTATCGCTGCACTCTGAGGGGTAAACGATGTGGCAGATGTGGCGGGTGTGTAAGACTAGGTAAAAGGCGCAATGTGGATGAGAGGGATATTGACGGGGAAACCATGTACCGTAAGGTGTGTGTGTATGTATTTTTTTTATTTTTTTTTTAGCTTTTCACGTCGTAATCATCTTCTGCTTTCGTTCCGTCTACGTAACGCAAATCCATAAGTATTCCACCTTTCAACGTCTGCCTGTGTTCTGCACTTGACTTGCAATCTTTTCATCTATTCGTGGATGGACAATGAAGCTCTCTTTGCCTCAGATGCATGAACTGGATCTCAAAGATGATGTCCATGCCCTATCAGTAGGCTCCAGACGTGGAACTCTGTGATCTCCTCCACTCCTCCCGTTCCATGTATTATCCGAGAAAGAGCAAAAGTCCGCACCGCAAAACGCCTGAATCCCTTCCCCCCCCCCCCCCCCCCCCCCCCCCCTAAAAGAATTTCCCATACCCCTTTTCACCATCCGTCACCGTTCATCATTGCCATCCACCCCTCCCTAACCACGACGAGCAAACTTGTCCATGCCATCAAGCAAGCCATAATTACCCGCGTCGCCATGGTATGCGGCAGCCTCATCCTTGACCTGTACCTCCTCCTCCTTTTTAACCTTTATACCAGCAACACCAAAATCCTCCTCATCATCATCATCACCACCCCCATCTCCACACTGCTCTTCACGCGCAACACCCTTCCTGGGCCGCTTCGACGGCGTAGCCATCGCAGCACTCGCACCACGCTTGGAAGAAGAAGAAGAAGACAAAGGCGTAGACGCAGTCTTGGGTCGACCGCCGCCAGTCTTCCTAGGCGTAGCAGGAGCGTTTGTAGCGGCGTTGTTGCCGATTAGTTTGATCTTTTGTTTGATCTTGCCGAGGGTTACGCTGGCGGAGCCGGGGGTGTAGCCGGTTAGAGAGGCGAGCTTGGTCATGTCGATCTGGGGCGGGTGGGTTGGTTGGTTAGTAAGGGTTTAGGCTCGGGTGTGGGTGGGTGGGTGGGTGGATGGATGGAAGGAAGGAGGAAAAGTGAAGACGAACCTTGGGTTGGGTCTCCATGCACTGCCATGCCAGAGCCAGGACTTCCATCTCGCGGGACGTAAAGGTGACGGGGCTTGTGTTTGCCATGTTGGTGCTTGGTATGACGGTGTTTTGCGTGTTGGAAATGTTGTTGCGTGCGTTTTGAGTGGTGTTGAAGAAGTGAATGGAAAGTAGTTGCGGAATGTAGAAGAGAGAAAGGGAGGGAGAAAGCGGCGGCATGTGGTTTTTATGGTTCAGCACGGGAGGCTAAAGGGTCTTCAAAGTAAAGGTGAAGCTGGCTCTTTAGCGCATCTTATGCGCGCGGTGAGAGTGGCTAGGCAGACGTAAAGGGGAGGAAAACGTGGTGTTTACCCCATTTTAGTTAGGTTATGGTGAGCAGTGTTAGGGCAGAAGAAGAAAGTGAGTCTAATTTGTTGACGTGGTTGGGAATGGTGCAAGGCAGACGGAATTGTGAAGACAAGAGATTTGGTCACTGCAGAATGACCACACATAGCCAACCCGCATTAAAATGGTTATGAGCAAAGACGGGTACGGTATGGATGGATCTTGATTGTTTTTGTTGGCTACAATTATGTGTAGCATTTGTCTCGATGCCTTCATATCCGTCGAACTTCCTTGCCTTGAAGCTCCGGCCTTTCGACGTCCAGCTCGTCTCTCAAAGCTGCATACAAGGAGTCTCCCAGAATGATGGAGAGACCCAGACTCCAGACCAGGGTAATTGCGTAGAAAAAGTTGGCATTGCCTGATCCGGCATAGACCCACAAGTGGTAGAAAGCGGGGCCGAGGAAGGATGTGTACAGAACGCTGGCTGATGCTAAGAATGTGTAACGCATGACTTGTATGAGGTTAGTACTGTTGTTGCATGTGAAAGGAATAGGCACTTACGAGGGAACAAATGTCGGAACATGGGTACCAGGGATAGGTACAGGGCTGCATCGGCTATGCTGGGGTAGGGGGTGAAAATGGCAAAGACGCCGGTCAAAGTGCAAGCGACAAACAAAGGCTGCTTGTGGAGGCGTATGGTAAGACCTGGCATATATGAGGCGGCATGCAGCCAGAAGACGCCGAGGAAGAACTCGCGGAAAGAGTCAAACATCTCAATGAAAAAGTACCACCAGAGACCAACGTTGGGGGTCAGGTCTGGCAATAGAAGACGCACACCGTATGTGGCTGCTAAAAAGTCCCATGAGCCGGTCAAGAAGGCGGAGGCAAGCAGCAAGGCGCCAATTGCGAGGGCGATGCCAATGGTGTGTGTAGCGACGAAAGACGGTAGATGCGGGGTGGATTTGGTCTTGAAGGCTTTTGCATCGTATAGCAAGAGCATTAGAGGCGGGGCGAGGAGTATGGGATGCATGGCAAAGTATGAAGCAAATGCCGTGGCGAGGATGAAGGTGAAGCTGGCACCCTGGGAGGCCTTGGCCATGGCCGTGAGGATGAAGAGGTTCGTCAGGGCCGAGGTCGATCGGGCGATGCATGTGGCGACTGTGAAGGGACTGAACAGGAAGCTAGAAGGAGTCAGCGCACACTCGAGCCAACATGGGGAAGCCATACCCGGCAGCAATGGCGGCACTGCTCCATTTCAAGTCTTTCCGTGGGGAAGCGAACAATCGCGTGAGCGAGGCAAAGCCCGTGTCTGCGATCTGAGCCAATGCATTCGCGCTCAGCAGGTCTACCAGCGTGAAGAAGACGTTGGTCGCGAGAGGGGCAATGGCCGGATTTGGCAGCAGGGCGAAGAGAGGCAGCAGGAGGGGCGCCTGGTGGTAGACGCCGCCGTCGTAGGGAGAGACATTATGGGTGTAGAGGAAGACGCCCTCTTGCACTGCCGCGTGTCAGTACAACGATACGAGCGAGTCCCGTGACCGACAACGTACGTCTCTTGAAGCTCGTTACAGGCGTGGATACTTCGACGCGACCCGCGAGCAGGACGGGCAGGGCGGGAAAGAGGGTGAAAAGGAGCAGGCGGCCGGCAGCGGCAGCTGCGAAGAGCAGCACTTTCTGCTGCTTGTCAATGGCCATGTGTGGGCGGGCTGCTATGGAATCACCGTCACAGTCACAGTCACAGTCACAGTCACGGGCTCAGGCTCAGGCTCAGGCTCAGGCTCCATGGCTCTCGTCATCGTGTTCTGGCAACGTGCATGCTGGGTGGACCCTTGTCGCGCTAACGCCCCATCCTTGTCCGCTAGCCGGCGGCATCTCGAACTTTTTTGCGCCCGCCAAAAGTTGGACCACTTGCACCGACACCATCGCCATTCACCACACACTATACAATGGCAGGTCGCAGTAAAAAGAAGGGTATGTCTCATCCTGCCACCACCAAGACCGGCCGTTCTAATTGCATCGCCAGGTACCGCCGGCGCGGCCAAAAACTACATCACTCGCACGCGCGCCGTGAAGAAGCTTCAGATCTCTCTCCCAGACTTCCGACGACTCTGCATCTTCAAGGGAATCTACCCCCGCGAGCCGCGCAACAAGAAAAAGGTCTCCAGGGGCTCTACCGCCGCCACCACCTTTTACTACACCAAGGACATCCAGTACCTGCTCCATGAGCCGCTGCTCGCAAAGTTCCGCGAACACAAGGCCGTCGCAAAGAAGATTGGTCGCGCTCTCGGCCGCGGCGAGTCTGGCGATGCATCGCGCCTCGAGAAGAACCTCATGCCCAAGGTCAAGCTGGACCACATCATCAAGGAGCGCTACCCTACCTTTGTCGATGCCCTGCGCGACCTCGACGATGCCCTCTCCATGCTGTTCCTCTTCGCCAACCTCCCCTCCAGCGAGCACATCCCCTCAAAGACCATCGCCCTCTGCCAACGCTTGACCCGCGAGTTCGAACACTACGTAATCACCTCCCACTCCCTCCGCAAATCCTTCCTGTCCATCAAGGGTATCTACTACCAGGCCACCATCCAAGGCCAGGACATCCTTTGGCTTGTGCCATACAGGTTCGTCCAGCGCACAGGTGGCGACATTGATTTCAGGATCATGGGCACCTTTGTCGAGTTCTACACTACCCTCCTTGGGTTTGTCAACTACCGCCTTTACACCTCGGTCGGTCTGGTCTACCCACCCAAGTTCAATGCAAAGAGCGACGAGCAGGGTGGTGAGCTTTCTGCTTTCCAGCTTCAAGGCAAGGTCACTGCCACAAATGGCGCCAGCCCACACACCGAGAACGCCGAAATAAACCCAGAGGCACAAGCAATCGCTGACAGGATCGGTGCCATGGAAGACGACGACGACGACGACAACGAGATGGAGAGCGATGGGCAAGACACCAAAGCTGTAGCCAAGCTTGGCGAGGGCGACGAAGAGGAGGCCAACGACGAGATTGACAAGTTCGAGCCCACTGCCCCCGACGCCGACATCCTGCCTCAGCCGCAAGCAAGCAGCGCCGAGATTGCCTCCCTCTTCGCCCCTTTCACCTTTTACCTCTCGCGAGAGACCCCTAGAGCTCCACTCGAGTTCATACTAAAGGCCTTTGGTTGCAAGCGCGTTGGCTGGGATGGCACGCTAGGTGACGGTGCCTTTACCACCAACGAGTCTGACCCCAACATCACACACCAGATCGTCGACCGACCCGCGTTATCAAACGGCGCGCCTGCTCCGGATGTTCAAGAGACCGAGAATGGTGGCGCTGCTGCTCCCAAGGTTCAGTGGCCTCACTCCATGATGCCTGGTCGCACCTACGTCCAGCCGCAGTGGGTCTGGGACTCGATCAACCAGGGCAAGCTCCTGCGTCCCGACCACTACTCCCCCGGTGCCGATCTGCCCCCACATCTAAGCCCATGGGTGAAGCCCAAGAAGGGCGAATACGACCCCAACTTGCCCCTCGCTGCACAACAACCCGAGGGTGAGGCTGAGGCGTTTGAAGACGAAGGCGACGAAGACACGACGTTCCATGTTGACGGCGACGAGGACATGGACGCAATCGTTGATCGCGAAGCATCTGTCGAAGTAGGAGAGGGCATGGATGTCGCTGAAGACTCTGAGGATGACAGCGATGATGATGATGATGATGAATCCGACGAGGAAGCCGCTGCCGGCGAGGACTTTGACGGTTTTGAGTCTGATGCCGAGTCAGACATTTCCGAAGGCGAGGCTGCCCGTCTCCAGCACCAGCGCGAGTTGGAGGCTGAAGCCACCGGCAAGAAGCTCGAGGTCAAGAAGCCAACCAAGAAGGAGCAAAATGCCGTCATCCGCAAAAAGGCCGAGAAGAAGAGGCGCGAGGAAGAGGAGGAGCGCGAGAGGCAAAAGATGATGTTGTCAAACAAGAAGCGCAAGCTGTTGAAGCGCATCGAATACGGCGAGAACAAGCGCGATAATGAGTCGGAGAACCTGCGTAGGAAGCGCGCAAAGGTCGAGAAGGCAAAGGCCGCTGCAGAGGCCATCTAAGCGTATTCACATGTGCATGACCCATCAAAAGCAGGGGCGGTTGGCGTTCATTGGGACGGTGTTGCGGCGCCTCACGAATTTCGAGATGCTATGTCTAGTTGATTCAAATATCTGCCCTATCAATTCTTGTCTGCGGTCTTTTGGCCGTTGCCATCCATGCCTTTGTCCTGAAACTTCCTGTGGCTTTTCGACATCGCTTCTTTGGGTTAGACACAGACCATTACACGGCCGCGCTGGGGTCATCTTCCACTAAGCCGTCCCATCACCTTTCGCATCTAATGAGTCAATCCAAGACTGCCATTTACATTCATAAGCTCGCAGTACTCGCGCTTACTCTTGTCCCGTCTTTCTTCATCTCTCCCAAGGCGTTTTCGAATCGCCAACATGTAAATTCCGCTTACGCACATTTGACACCATGACCAACTGGACCCTCGCCACAACCCAACTACAGTTGACCCTTGTCGTCAACCACACATGTACAGCTTGAACACAATGTAGAACATCAGCCAAAATCCCAACTTGCGGGACAATTCCTACCAAGTATGCAGCGCCCCTACGCCTTTTCTCTACAAGCCCCCCGCGCAACGAAAAGGGCGTACGCAATACCCACAATCATCCTGCATCGCGAAACTAACGCCAGCAGATGAGCATATAGCACCCAAGACCCGCAGCACTTGACAAACGGCGCGTCGCCTCGTTCGCGATCCACCATCGTGGCCGCTACCTAGTCGCGCAAAGTGCCGAGCCGCTGCCGGAGGAACCACATCGAAAAAAAAAAAATCCGTCCACGCT
Organism: Stemphylium lycopersici; assembly: GCA_003268315.1. Classification (NCBI taxonomy): domain Eukaryota; kingdom Fungi; phylum Ascomycota; class Dothideomycetes; order Pleosporales; family Pleosporaceae; genus Stemphylium; species Stemphylium lycopersici. Next base: position 137,258 of record QGDG01000071.1, read on the forward strand.
CGATTTTTCCAATTTATATTCTCCAATACTTGAATCTGTTCTGAGAGGTATATGCGCTACTATCCTTGAAAGCCATGCAGAAAGTTATCACTGACACAACTTTGGAGGAGAAGTCGTGCGTGCGACTTTACCGCTTTCACCCCGGGCAACAGGCACCCTCCATCACGTGACCGAGCGTTCACGCACGGTTGTTTATTATAATCCGTCTGGACAACACCATACGATCGCTTGTGGTCACTCACCAGGGAGTTTGTGTAGGAGCTGGGCCTTTTGGTATATGGTCCTAGAGTTTTGAGTCGCAAAGATTCAGAGCCTCTACCATCTCGTTACATGCAGCGAGTAGTAGTAGAAGAAACCAGCAGTAGCGGCAAACTTGCTCCGTAACTGTCTTCGTGAAGCACACACACACACACATCCGGTTCCATTGCTCGAAAACGAATCGTACACAGGAGTTGATTACGAACGGAAAACCCAAGATGCCTTCGGAACCTCAAGCCCTCTTCCCCAATCTCCCACCCGAACTCCGCAATGAAATCTACGCCCTCCTCTCTACCCCCAGTCCCTGCTCGCATCCACTAAACGCCGGACTCCCACTCTCGCCCAAAACCTTCACCTGCAAGCACACCGTCGTTCAAATCATCCCCGTCCACCACGGCGCCACAGGCCTCCTCGCCCTCCCCCCTTGCCGCGTCCTGGAAGCGCGCGAATACGCATCCTGGCTCTTTAACAACGCAACGTCACTGTCCATCAGCATCCACTTCCGCGGCCGCATCAACACTTTTGTACAAGACCACTGGGACAAGAAAATCAGCACGCACCTACGCAAGTTGGCCAAATGCCATCCGTGGCTGGAAAAGGTGGGCAGGTATGATATCAAAGTGCTTTGGGATCCCGCTGATGGCGTGCTGAGGAGTAAACGTGGGAAGAGGGTGGCGGGACAGGTGCCCTTGGACATGCTGGCCACGATGACGCAGCTCATGGATCAAGAGGTGAAGAGGAAATGCGGCCATGTTAGCATCGGGCTGCATTTGTCACATGCCGTTGCGGTTGAACATGCGGTGGGTGGGGTGAAATTCGGGTTTGCCGCCTTTCTGAACGACGAGAGACAACGGCAGGGTCTCGCGTGCTTGAGGAGAGAGGTTTGGAAAGCGCCAGCGCTCCTGCGCAGGGTGCCGCCGCAGCCGCAGCCGCAAGCGACATCTCGGGCGGCAGCAGCAGCGCTTGTGCCTGTCGAGGCGCCGGCTGAAGAGCTGCCGTTGATTAGGGTCGAAGACGGGATGGTTTGCTGGGAGGAAAGGATGCGGGGGATGTTGGTGGTTGGGGTGACTGCCAAGGATACGCCTGTTTCGAGGGATGCGTATGAGTTTGGAAAGGACGAGCTGGAGTTTCCCGTTTGTCATGTTTTGGCCGAGTGTATGGCGGGCTGATGGTGATGAGGGATACAGTGCCTTTCTTTGGGGGGGGGGTGGGGAGAGTTTGTATGTGAGCGAGAAGCATACCAGCATTTCTGAACAATGGGCAAACTTGTGAGAATGGCTACTGCTAGAGACTGTCGGGTAGATGGAGCTAGTTGCAAAAGTTTCGCAAACCAGTTCGTCATTGTGGATTTGTTTTCATGGATCCGATCAAGTGAATGCCACCAAGGATACATTCCAAGGTCTGGGGTAATGAGTGTATGTGATTTATCATCTGTAATGAGCGTGTAATGTTTATCTTCCTCCTTCAATTTCCATAATCCTGTTTGTCTTTTCACGCTCCAATCTGCACCTCGGTCGTTTAGGAACGCGAACGAAGTGTGTGCAGCGATTGATGAGCCGTCCGCTAGAGCTTCTTTAACAATTCGTCAGCATCCCCCACCATTTCCATCTCCCATGTCTCTCCTCTCCGGCACTTTCTCATCTACGCCCAAGCCCCCACCAAACTCATAAAAAAGGCGCCCACAAACACCAACAAGCAAGCATACACCCTTCGCCTGCCCCTTAGTACCTTCCAACTCTCGTCGCTGAGGAAATCCTCCGACATGAGTTCAACCAACGAGGCGTAGACCAGGAAACCTGCAGAGATAGCATTCATGATGCCAACAACCAGGAGACCAATCTCCGAGTCGGGCGAGTAAAGCGTGTGTGTTGCGATACCAATAGCCATGCCACCAGGGGTGGTGCAGCCATATGCGAGAGCCATTAGCCAAGGCTGAGCAGCTTTGGGCTTCCATTTGACATCTGCGATGCGGACACCGAGAGCGAGGCCTTCAAAGGTCTGGTGGAAGACGATGGCGATGAGGAGGACGGTGAAGTCGTTTCCGACGGAGACGGCAAGGGACATGCCGATGAAGATGCTGTGGAATAGGATACCCATTTCTAAAAGGAAGACCTGCATGATGGCCTTTCGGTGAATTTGGTCGGGCGAGAGGACGTGCTCATGCTCGCCACTTTCATGGTCATGCGGTTCGGCTGCATAGGAGTCGCTCTCGGACTTCCTGGGCCCCGCAGCTGGCGATTCTCCTGTTTCTGAACCAGCTATCGATTCGATGGGGTCGAGTCTCTGTCCGTCTTCGCGGTAGCGGGAGAGTGTTCTGCTGATGCTCCCGACTCTGCCTCTCAAGACACCAAGATCACGAACGCGCAGGCTGGAGTCAGAGTATGTCCGCTGCAGCGCTGGCTGTGGTGATTCAGGCTTTTCTTGTTCAGTAGTCTCTGTTTTGGGCTCATCTATCCTGCGCGAGACAGCTGTCACGCCTTCGTTGCCCCCACAGACGTGTTGGGCGGGGGAAAATATCATCTCAATCAAGGTGACGAAGAAGACGCTGGCTAGCATGATGGCACCCGGCATGGCCTGGTAATCTGTCGTCCAGAAATCTGACAGGCAGGGATCGTTCAGTGAGCCAAATGCTGTAGGAAGCAAATGGACAAAAGCTGTTGCGACGAGTACGCCGGTACCAAAGTGCTTCGCGCCAAAGAGAAAGGATGATGGGATGCGCAGTCGGGGGAACTTGAGTACGAGCATGGGAAAGGCACATCCAGTTCCTGATACGAACATGATGATGAAGAGGCCACCGACATGAAGCGGGAGATCGTAATCTGGGTGTGCTTTGCCATTTTCACAGGTGCTGCGTCTGGGAAGCCGCTGGAATGATGCATCTGTATCACTTTAGTGTCTGAAACGCATTGTGGGTATCTTAGACGGCGCAACTTACCATCGGGCATGAAAAACTTGGGCGCAGTCAAGTTCCCACTAACATACGAAAGTAAAATCGAAGTACATAGTACGGATACCAGCCATTTCGCCCAGCTGATGAACGTGGCGGTGAGGCCAGCTTGGTACTCGCTCACGTGCGCGGTTGTTCGGGTGCAAGGTCCTACAGCAAGCAAGAGGAGTCAGCATGGCATTGCCCTCATCGTCATCATCTCTGGCCATGGGCGGAACCTACTTTTTAGGGACCCTTTGACACCCTCGCCCAGAGCCAGAGGCTCTCCCTTCTCCATCTCTTGGCCATTGAAATCGTCGACTTGGCAACGCCGCAGGTTTCGCGTACTGCGCAGTCGATCTGCTTCGCCCAATTCCCTTGCGTTCGCAATGCCGTTTAGATCTTCGCAGGTAGTGAGATCAGCGGCAAAGCGTGGCGGATTCTGATTGTATCCGGGTTGCCACAGGATCTCCTCATCGGTTCTGGAAGGGCAGTTCATCTCGCTCAATGGGGCCTCGGCAGCCAAGCCCGCTCGCTCCTATCTTTTGGGGCGAACGAATGGAAAACGAAAACGAGCAACGCTCCGTGGTTAAGGGAGCCGTGCAGGAAGGGTTGAAAAGACGAAATATGGATGATGTTTCCGAGGATGACGTGAAGACGTATGATGATGGGTAATCGTTCGGGATATATGACATCTGAAGGAACTAATCATCGCCGGCTAGCGGCTCTTCCGCCTCGTAGTTGCCCAAACAGAAGCCAGTGCCCCGACCGCCAAGACATCGAACCCCGGAAGTTGCCTATGGGCGCCACGCGCATACGGCCGAACGGGTGACCCCATCACTCCATGCCACGATAGAGTAGTATGCTAACTTTTATTTTTCCAATGTCCTACAACGTGCAAGAGAGTTTTTGACACGTCTCGGCTTCACCAGCGCCTGCCATCGGATACCACGGCTGCTATTCGACACGTAATGATGCGCGGCCGGTGGGGAAGGGGGAATGAGATCGAGTCCGATGTTTCCCGTAGGCAGTGAGTACCAAGACGAGTGCCGATGCCGTAGAGTCTGGGGTAGAGACTAGTCTGGATGATGTGCTGCTCCCTCACATGCTGATCTGATTTCGCGGTCAGTTGGAGGGTCTAGACCGCTAGATGAATGAGGCCGAGAGACGGCTACCGTGATCTACGCGCACGCACTGTAGCTTCGTGGTCGATCAGCAATATTACATGGAAAGGAAGACGCTTCAATGAGGACGTGATGGAAGGTAGCTACGACACGAGATTGATGCAGCACTGCCACATGGATTTTAACGTTGCATTAGCCGATCCAATAGACCGAAGCAGTCGGCGCAGTAGTTCCCGTATCCTTCTAGCGCATGTTGAAGCGCATCCATTCATCTTCATTGTCCATGGGTATCAACCTCTCACTGCCTTGTCCCCGTTTCCAATACTTCAAGCGCACCACCGACTAGATGCAAGCTCCCAGTTACCAGTACCATGACTTCCGCATCGGGACCAGCATTTTTTGCATAGTCGCGCGCGACACTCCTCGCTGTTGTCACGCCCTCTTCGATTGTACGGAAGACGTGCACTTCTGCAGTGCTGTCAATCTCCGACCACGTGCTTGCCAGCGCCTTCTGTACCGCTAGACTATCGACGTCTTGTTGGTTCGTGTTAATAGCGACTAGGTCGGGCTTGTAGCCCTCACTAAACGTCTGGTTGGTGGTAAAGATTACATGGGTAAAAGGCGATGTCGAGCCAGATGTGATGCCGCTCTGCAATGCTGCATGTAAACCTTTTGCTAGCGCGCCGGCATCTCGGGTCTGTTGATTGAAGATGAGTATACGGGGTACCTTGGAGTCAGATGTAGACGTCGAGGTGGCGGCTTTGATCTGCTCTGCAAACCACTGGCCCGTAACCTCGATGCTCTCCATGGTATGCCCTCCGTCAATGTGCCAGGCAACATTTGCCTCGCGCCGTATCTCACATCTGCCTGCCCAGCGAACCTGTTCCAGTCCACGAACAAATTCGGGAGGAAGTTCAATGTGTGGAACAGTAGTCGGGTCTGGTATGGACGAGTAACCAAGGGCGCGTAGGTGTGCGGCCGCGGCTGTGATGGCTACCGACGCGTTGATCTTCTGGAAGGCCGCGCCCAAACCAAGCTTGATCTCATTCTTCTCCAGCGCCGGGTGGACGTCGACAACATGCAAATCCAAGCCCTTCTCCGCCGCTCGCTCGTGCAAGACTGCCATGGCTTCATCCTTCTGGCGCGCCGTGATTGCGACGCTACCCTCCTTGAAGATGCCAGCTTTGTGCCAGGCGATCTCGGGCAGCGTGGAACCAAGCATGGCTGTGTGGTCGATTCCCAGGCTTGTCACGGCCGTGACGGTGGGCTTGGTGAGAATGTTGGTGCTATCAAACTCGCCGCCGATACCGCACTCAATGACAGCCGAGTCTACGCCCTCTTTCAGGTATGCGTGCAGTGCCATGAGTGTCAAATAACGAAAGTATACGGGCTTGGTGGGGACATGGGCCGGGGCCTTCTCAGCCTCCGCCGCCGCCGCCGCCTCTAGCTTGTCCCATACCTCGAAGAAGTATTTGGCAAACTTCTCCTCTGATATCGGCTCATTATCGATCTGTATGCGCTCGCGAACGAAGCGTAGGTGCGGGGATGTGTAGAGGCCGGTTTTCGAGGGGGGCGTCTTTGGATGGGCAGGTGACGTGTACTGCGACAGGATGGAAGAGATGAAGGCGCTCGTCGAGCCCTTGCCCTTGGTTCCGGCAATGTGCACAGGCCTCAGGCGATCGAATTCAGAGGGCTAGGGATTTGGTCAGTCGCAATCCTGGGGTGAGGTTGCTGGGAGCCGCACACCTCATATCCAACTTTGCGACACCACTCAACCATCTCTGGTATCGCTTGCTTGTTCATGCCACGGCCAGACTTCCTAATCGCATCGACAATGGAAAAGTTTGACTGCAGCGTGTTCAACGCCGCGACAGCAGCCTGCGCCCATCAGCTCGGTTCAGAGTCACACATAGACACATGGCGCAGGCTTACAGCATAGTCGCGTTTCTCCATCTTGGCTGCGCTATGATAGAAACGAGCAATTGATGCAGGGCGCAAGCAGCACACGCGGCTCTGGGCTATGAACATGAGGGCATCTTGCCGATAGCTGCGAAGAACATGCACCACTTTTGTTCGTCGCGGGTCCGCCAATAGCCGATGACGCACCGAACGCGCCGCCGAACGAAGCTTGGGCCTCTCTGTATCGTACTCGCATGCCTCATGCGGGCCTCTGATCCTCTGCGTGTGCGCACTTCACTCCGCACATCCTCGAGAGAACATGTTCCGCCTTCCGTCTTCCGCAGCCGAACTGCGAAACTCGTGTCATCGTCGGTCCTGTATCATCTCCATCCACCCAAGTTGGGCCTAGACCAAACGCATTGCGTTTTGTCGCTTCCGAGGACGCACCTCATCGTGGAACGACTGCAGTAATGCTCTCAACATGACCGTGTTCCAGAAGCGAAAGCTTGTTTTACCCGTTCAGGCAGTCTCAGTCACATCTATCGCACCTACCAACGCTGTTTTGAGCATTCTGAGCGTCCGTTCTATGACCGTAAGTCTGGCTGCTAGACGTCATGGCAGCCTTCTCTCGAAGCGCTCCGAGAATCCGCTGTCCTTTCCCAACAACATGCTTTGAAAGTCTTGTTTCTATACCGAGTTCATAGACCAAATCTTCGATACTGTAATGCTGGCCAGATCCGCTCAAACAAAGAGACTAGCCCTCAGGGGCAGCATCATCGCGCCTACCACTGCTCGTGTCCATTCCCATCCTAGTATCAATTTCACGAAGGGTGGTGTCATCAGCCGACACAAAATTGAAAGGGTCTTTGCATCGCCAAGATCCCAAGGTTCAAGATGGTTAGCAAAGAGGGAGATCCTTACTTTGGCGCTCACCGGTAATGAAAACCAGCCAAGCCAGGAGTGACTGAGTATATGGCATCATCAAATGCTGACGCACTCTACAGAGATGATTCTTACCCTCAGCGAATGCGCAAACCTTACTACGTAGTTTGGATGCTAATGCAAGCGGTGCAGCCATCAGCGTTGGGTGCGAACACCGCGCGGCTACCATTTTAGTCCGCACATGCGCACCATGGGCAGCCTTGAAACATCAACAGCGATCACAAAGGGTACATTGTTAGAACCCATGACAAAAAAGACTGAATAAAGAACATGGCGTTACTCGCAATAGCAGGCCCATATGGTCATACAAGCAACAAGGTACTGTTAGCTCTGTACCTGACGATCATATTCAACCCACCCACGTCATACATGTCAAGCCAACGGCGAACACCGCCAACAACGACAGCTTGGCAGCAGCACATTGACAGCTCAAGCTAGGTACCCGTCGCTCTAGCCAAGAGCTAAGTGCGGGCGTAATACGACTTGGGAACAAGGCTTACGAGTACTGTGACCCTTTTGGTCGCATCCATCATTAGCCCCGCCTGATCGACGTTTCACACACCACTACCCACCCCAGTCGCACCATCGCAACGGACCGCGTCCAAGTCACCACATCGCATATTACCCTCCCGCGTCTCCAGTTTCCGATCATTTTGGCATTTCTCTCTCTTCACATCCTATATACCAATTCGATTTTCGCATGGCCTGTTGAGTAAACGTGGCGCAGTCTTCGCCATGGAGCTAGCCGCCACATCTCTACATCTCCTTGCAGATGTATATTGTCTGCAACAAAAAGATAAAAATTGGTCTTTGTGCTAGACGAAGCTGATCTTCATTTTGCTCGAAGGTACGCATAGCCACAATTGCCGGATTCCTTCGTGTGTGTGCCCCTTGCGCAAGAATCCTGTCTTCCCCAAAACCGCTCACAAAGAACAGTCATAAATTCCCCAACCATCGTTATAAAGATATCTGAAACGTCAACCTCGATATTCTCAAAGCAACATACACGCGTACACCCCCCCACGCCCACGCAGCTCATCCTGGAACAATATCCTGAAGTAATTCTTAATTTTCATCATCACCTTCCAACAAAAGGCGGACATGTACAGCGTTGTTATTAATTTGATAGCCCTCCTATCGGCCGTGTACACGGCCTCAGCATCGCCAACATCACCTCTCGCTCGCCGTGGCCTAGCAGGCGCATATTACACCTGCACAAAGCCCAACTTCGCAGGCGAATGCAGCTGGACTCAACCAAACACAGGATGCCACATCCAAGGTGAACCCGGAGGCATCAAGTCGCTCGGTCCCGACCAAGGCACTTTCTGTACCCTATACTCCCGAGACGACTGCATGGGCTATTCAGTCCAATACGTTAGATTCCCGGGTATCGCAAACAACATGCCAGAGTTTGGGAGTTTCGACTGCTCCAATCTGGTTGGGAAGCGGGGGGAGGATACAGCCACAGCCACAGTCGATGCGAGTGCATTGTTGGATGGAGATGTTCAAGAGTTTGGGTTGTTGAAGACGGTAAAGAGTGAGGGGAGAGAGGAGGGTATGATTGGGTTAAAGAAAGGTGCTTATTATTGATGGACTGTTGTTACTAGTACTTTTGGTGGGCATGAGGTAGGTGTACAGTTCCGAGGAACGTCGCTGCACCAATACGACACTTCTTTTCTTGTGTTTCTTTTACTGGATCAAGGAATGGCGTTGTAGCTGTTTCGTTGCTACTGAATAATGGCATGGGTTCTTTCCTGTTCATTGATTCGCTTTGCTATGGATTGTTTCGGGATGACGACGCTTCTGTCTCGTTCGTCGTGCGTCTCGCAATCGCCCACAAATTACTGATAGAAGCCAAGTCCGGTCTGCGAACAGGGTCTATGGGCGATACCATCTTGTACACCATGAAAACAGCAAGAAACAATTAAGACGTCACTACATCCCATTTGGTCCAGGTATGAGCGATCCAAGATGACCAATTACATCCGTGATTGTCCCTGCTTGATGAGAAGCTACAGTTCTCCTCATCCCGCAGCTGAAATTCAACCCCGTCTTTCGCTTCTTCTGGTCGCCCCCATTGCTACGTTTACACCTGGGGGTGTTGACGGATTTGTTCTTCTGCTTCGACTCCTTACCAACGTCTTCTTCTTCTTCTTCTTCTTCTTCTTCTTCTTCCCGCTTACGCTTCTGGCTTACCGCGGGGCCCGAAATCATACTCTTTCGAATATCATCAAGATGCTCATACTGCAGCATCTTCATGTAGTCGTCGATGCTGACCTTTTCCTGCGATGGGACGGCTCTGACCGGGCGGGATCCGGGGACAGATAAGGTAGCGGGCTTTTTTAGACCAGCGCTCATCTTGCTGGTTTCACGCTGAGGTTGCAGCAGTGGTTCAGAAGCCGCAGAGCTGCCGTGGAGTGTGGAGTATATGAGCTGCTCAAAGGAGCGGTCCTTTGCGTCTTTGAACCCGGCGAACTCTTCCAAATGCCGGCCCATGGTGATGCCCGGGCGATAATACATAGGGCCGTCGCGTGGATTTGGTTGGGATTTGCGAGGGAGTGGCGATCTATCCTTGATGCTGTAAATGAGACTGATGAGCTTAGAAGACATGTTGAAAGCGGTCAGGGTGTATGGGCTGGTTGTAGTGATGAGGTCGCGCGCGTCAGTTGAGTTGGAAATCAGAAATCAGAAATCAGACATCAGTTCAAGCTAGAGAATCATCAGGAGCACCGTCGAATGAGCGCTTGCTTCGCACAGTGAAAGCGAAATCGCATTGCGCAAATCTCTGTAGCCCATTTGTCTGCTTGCGCGAGTGGCATCGCAAACCATGGTGTGAATGGCGATAAACCTCCGGGTTTGGACAGGGTAAACATTTTCGTGAAACAGACCTGGATCTGGCCTCATCGGATGATGATGCCAGAAATATCGCGATAGGTGTTGGAGAGTGGAGTGAAGGAAGCTGGAAGCTAGCCATGCGGGGTAGCCCAGCTGCATCCCTGCCGGGTAATCTACGGCCAGATGAATGCTTGGCGGCCTTCCCCACATGGGACACCGCTATCCTTCCCGTAGCCATTGCAACGTCGCCTTGCTCTCAAGACTTGTTCAAACACCAAACTCGACATCTACACATTTCGAAGCACGCAACATGAAGGTCACACTACTCCTCGCATTGGCAACGGCTGCCTTCGCCAAGATCATCAACAACGACGCAAGCATCCCCAAGAGAGCGGCATACCTGGGTATCATGCATAGCCCACTAACACTCGATGCAGCACCTCGCAACCGAAGTCATCACTCCCGCCGAGTGCGTGCGCAAGACCCAGGCCGGTGACAAGGTCAACGTTCACTACCGCGGCACTCTCCAGGACGGCACCGAGTTCGACGCTTCATACAACCGAGGCCAGCCATTGTCTTTCAGCGTAGGCCAGGGTCAGGTCATCAAGGGCTGGGACCAGGGTCTGCTCGACATGTGCCCCGGCGAGAAGAGGAAGCTCACCATCCAGCCCGAGTGGGCCTACGGCTCGCGGGGTGCTGGCCCAATTCCCGCCAACAGCGTCCTGAGTATGTTGTCGTCAAGGGACACGTCGCAACTACTATCATGCTGACAAGAAAACAGTCTTTGAGTCTGAGCTAGTATCCATCGACGGCGTTGACAAGGAGGAGCTATAAATGTAGCACACGAGTTGAAAGAGCGAAGCCTTGACGTCGCATACGCACGACTTGGGCATGAGGATATGGTGACGACACAAGCCATCTTTGCATGATTTGCACGTTGGCCGGGAGACGCTCTATTGAGAGCCTGCATGGGTGTATTAAACCGACATCTACATATTCGACCATGTCACTTGCATGTTACAGACAACGAAGTCACGCCTTTTACGAAGGATTTCCTGGACATTGTGTCTCTTAGCCAAATGTCTCCCTTGCTGCATTCTCTCGTCGCTTCCCTTTCGTTCCCACTTTTCTCTTGAGTCTGCTATTCTTCGGTCGCGTTCACCTAGTCTTTCCGCAATTTGCTCTACCTCATCTATTTTGACAGCCGGACAGCCGCTTCTCGTACCATACATTGCACACGCCCTCCCTAACTTTCCTCCACAAAATAGCTTCTCCCTCAAGCGCAACGCAACCAAACGGGAAGCCCGAAGCTGCTGCAGCCCAGCCCAAACCTACCAACAAGAAGGTCAAGGTCGTCAGCAAGGGCTCAGAAATCCAGAAAATGCGAGTTATTGCTAGAGCTGCAAGAAAACCCTCACCCCCCGCAGTAGCCGTCGCGCTTGTTTCCCGGTATTCCTCCAAATTATGCGCAAAAGAGTCCTAGTGTCGGGGAATAGGACGAGCTTGACTTGTTCCCCGAAGGGCGCCATGCTCTGACACCCAAGAGGAATAAGCCAGCCGAAGAAAGCAAGCTCTTCTCTCCATCCCTACACTTCAAACACTAACGGATGCAAGCTCTTTGGATCCTCTTCAGATCTCCCTTCACTCCCATCATTGACGACCTCATCCTCATTGCTCCCCAACAAGACTCGCCATGCAAACTCAGATCGTAACGCTTCCTTTTTGCTCAAGACCAGCAATCCGTCATCGCTTTCCCGCCGGAAGCAATGAGCGACGCCGAGCCTACCAAAAACCAACAAGCTCTCCACAGTCGATCAGTTTGAAGCCGCAAAACTAGAGCAGAAGAGCGAAGCCACCGGGGAAAAGCAAAGTCCGAAGAAAAGCTTGTTGGGGATGAACAAAAGTGGTGCTACTAAGCCGAGATTACATGTCAACGCCGATGGCGACCCAAAGTATAGGAAGAAGGGGAATGGTATTGAGGTTGATGTGGGGAAGAAGCGCAAGCAGGTAGATGTCGAATAAGCGGGTAGGTATCAGGAGCAGAAACTTTGCGCCGCTGAGGACCCGTCGTGCAGTCTTTAAGGCGATAGATGTGAGACATGTCTCTAAGTCACGTTCTCAGGGCTGTGTCTTCTCTACATAATCAAGTGATGCATACAGACCAGTTGCGAAAGCGAGGAGGAAATGCACAGGAACGCGCGGAGACATACTTGAGGCGGACACGTCTAGAAGTCCGGCAGCCTTCAAGGATACTTGGGTGAATTTTCGTGTCCAATAAAATGGAATGATCTCAAGTGTGTAACCCATCTTTACCTGACCGACTCAACCCGCCATCCATGATGTTCAACAGACCCGAATGCTTCCCCGCTTACTAGATATTGTGAAAAAAAAGGCCCCGGGATTATCGCAATAATCAGCATACTCGGAATCACATCGGTCTTTTCGACTACATTTGGAAGCTGACAACTATCCCTTGCCCGCTGAGCCACCACCAATATTCCATACACCCTAAACATGGTAGGCCACAAATTCCAGATCCCAAAAGAATATCAGACACAGCTTCGCTACGTTGAATCGAAAGATACGCGCACCGAAGGCGAGATACTCGAATCTCTAGAGAAGTATGCACCCATCACTTCCGAGAAGAACATCTGGACATACTGGCATGCTGGCGTGCGAAATATGCCCTCCTGGACTAAGCGCAACATGATCAACTGGGTGCGCCTTCACGGCCCTGACTGGACAGTTTGTGTCCTGAACTCGGTTCCAGGCTCGCCTAATCACGCATTGAATTGGATCACGGCAGAAGAGCTTCCTGAGTCTTTTGTGGAGGGCACGATGACTGGTCCAGACGTGGGACAGCACAGTACCGATGTCCTACGTGGTGCTGCGCTCTATGCTTACGGCGGCGTATGGATGGATGTCGGATGCATCCTATTCCGCTACCTCGACAGCGTGTGCTGGAACAAGTTGGCAGACGAGGAAAGCCTTTATACGATAGCGACCCCACTGCTGTTCGCGCAGTACATGGCAAACCATTTTGTCGCGTCGCGCAAGAGTGGTGAGTTCGTCAAGCACTTGTATGATCTCACGCGGAATATTGACGGCGACAAGCGCTTACCTCCCATAGGCACCGCATCTTCTTAGAACTATGAAAAGGACGCGCCAATTGCATCGTCCTTCTTGAGTCGCCCCTCACCGCTTTCATGGCAAGTGGGAGCTTCGGCAGTGCAAGCGATGCAGGCTACCACTGGGATTTCAAGGTGGATGAGAGGACGGCGCTTGCGTATGTTGGGCAAGTCGTAGCCTGGATACGCCTCACTCGGCTCCAAGAGCCCAATGGTGGCTTTGACAGTGTCAATTACTGGGCCACGAAGGTCCTGGTTTGGCCTTCGCTGAAGGAGAATTGGCCAGCACAGAACGCTATCGGCTTCGATGGTGCAGATCTGTTCAAGGTGCTTACAACGAGTCTCGATGCCGACCCAGCAAGCGAAGAGTACCAGACCGCGCATAAAGTGGCATGGCAAATGCTGGCCCAAGGAATGATGCAGAAAATCACCCATGGAAAGGGGTTGACGCACGCGATTCATTGTGGTACGCTATTTGATATGCCAGAAAACGAAGGCAAAGATGCGGAGCCAGGCACATTTGCGGAGCTATTACGGTTCGGAAGTGTGCATTTCGAGCAGACGGGGGATATGGGATACATGGACGCGCCGATGGTTGACTCTGAGTTGATCATTCGGAAAGGGTCATTAGAAGCATAAGCACGGTCGGAATGCGCCTTATCTTGGTGTTCGGAGATGAGCTACAGGTTAGGAACATGAGCCTCAATGTGCGCAATCATGGCAGGAGCTGCTGACGGCCTTCGTGGCGTGGCTGCGCGCGGAATCAAGTGGCAGTGCGACGGTCAAGGTGATACAGCACTTTGCTGGCAGTCAACAGCTTGTGTGCTTCGCAGTTGGTCCACGAGTCTGTATTTTGCTTTCCTATCGTGCCAGCTGGCAGAGCAAGCCCCTGGGCGGCGGTTTCAACCCGACGATTCGCCGACAGCGCCTGCTTGGGTAGGTAGCCCGTGCCGTCTGGGGAAGCCGCGCTTGGGTGGGTCTCTCACATGTCCTCCCCACCCTCACCCACAGCCCGCGGCACAGAGTGGCACCTAATCGCCATTGCGTCACCGGGCTGTGCAGATTACCATCTGATTTATGAAGCCGATAGTGAGAGTCATCGTTATACCTTTTGCCACAAGCGTATATGGCGTGTACATCTTATACTTACCGGACGGAACCCTGACCTGGAGCGGAAGGCGAGACATGTAGCGCGGAGAATAAGACCGAGCAGGTCGGTCTACCAAGACAAGGCAGACTGATCATGATCATGTCCTCGATCATTGGAGTAGTCTCAAGAGTGCACTCGCAAGCTGTCTCAAGCCATAGTCAGCCTGCAAACAACCTTGGTGCTAGAGCGGTTCCAGATAAGAAAAAGAAAGTTTGCCAAGGTAGATGTGAGTTTATCCACACAAAAGCATGCTATGGGGGTGATGCCGAACCTAAGGAACACAGGGTTTGGAAGTAGAAATGTGGTAAAGTGTCCAGCGAACAACCTGTCAGTTGCAGTGGCGACATGAGGCAAAACTTGCATTTAAACATCTATGTTCAGCTCGACATGATAGGGGATCGCCACACCCCAATCACCAAGCAGCTAGGCAGTGAGGCTTAGCTGAGTGGCGCAGGTGCTAAGCCTCACTATCAACCAATCCGAACGCTTTGTGCCTGAAACTAGCCTCAACTGATCTGCACGTGGTTTTAGGACAGATTCTTCTATTGCGACTTCACTATACTCTTGTTCTCCAACCTGCTTCAATCCATTTGCACTATCTTCGCAGTTGCTACACACAGTGCACATGTGTCGGGGACGGAAGCTGGGGGTATCCGTGCTTCGAAGCGCGGAGAGCTTTTGCACTGCCCCCTTCCAAGAACGCCGGGTCCTTGTCTTTTGCTCATCTCGCCTTCAACAGCTTTAGTCTTCAAAAGAACCACTCTGGACTAGCTTGGCAACTATTCTGCATCTTCACCTTCAGCGCGATGATAGGAGCTGGCTAGGTTCGGGCAAATTCTACCAAGCCCTCGCACAAGCGCTGCGCTGCTACCTAGAGATGGCAACAGAAGCTGAGGTCTCGGTGAAAGCCATAGCCTGCCAAGCGAGGCTCTGGCAGAGGACGTATCATCAGGCAGGCGAAATTTCGCGCACCAAGCGCCGAGCAAGCTTGGTTATGGGGCACGTTTACACAGCCCGCTTGTGCGACGGTAGGTATATGGCAGCGTCAGATGCGTCCTCCACAATGTCAGAACCTCTCTATCACACTACTCTCACGTAAGGTTGAGACCGTCGGTCACCACACCAATTTCTTTGTCTTTAAGACTTTGACGGCATTTGCCTTGACACTGGTTCCTGTCAAACTTCAAGATGGAAACGGGGAAATTAGCCCCACCGACACTCCAGATCAACACGCGGCAACGCGCCCTGAGTCAAGCTGATACTATCACATCTCAAACATCAGATCCATTTCGCACACCGATATCACCGAGCAATGCATCCACCAGCAATGCGTCTACCGTTGTTGGAGAGTACGATGCAACGGTGCAACAAGAATTACGTGCAGAGGCGGCATCCGACACAGAGGACAATCCATTCGCGTTCAGGCCGTCACAGCTTAGCAAATTGCTGAATCCGAAGTCTCTTGCTGTATACCATGCTCTTGGAGGCCTGCATGGTATAGCAGCAGGATTACAGTCAGACATTCATTCCGGACTGAGTGCCGACGAATGCACAGTACCGCATCATATCTCTTTCGATGAAGCCACAAACCCACAATCACATACGAAAGAGAAGGATTCAAGCAGACCACCAAGTGGCGGGCAGCCTTTCGAAGACCGAATTCGTATCCACGGTCGCAACGCCTTACCGCCAAAGAAGGTTACCCCTCTATGGAGGCTCATCTGGAACGCGTACAACGACACTGTGCTCATCGTTCTTACCGTCGCCGCCGCAATTTCGCTTGCTCTCGGTCTCTATGAGACTTTCGGGGCAGAGCATCCACCTGGCTCGCCTCAACCCGTCGATTGGGTTGAGGGTTGCGCCATCGTCGTCGCTATCGTCATCGTCGTACTCGTCACAGCCATAAATGATTGGCAAAAGGAGGCGGCATTCGCAAAGCTCAACGCCAAAAAAGAGCAAAGAGACATCAAGGTCACGCGGTCCGGTAAGACTGCTATGATCAGCATATACGACGTGCTAGCGGGAGACATAATACACCTCGAGCCGGGCGATATCATTCCGGTGGATGGTATCTTCATAGACGGCTCAGACGTCAAGTGTGATGAATCATCTGCTACAGGAGAATCCGATGCCATGCGCAAGACACCAGGCGCTCTCGTCATGAAAGCTCTAGAGTCCGGCCAGCCGACTAAGAACCTAGACCCGTTCATCATTTCAGGAGCGAAGGTGCTCGAAGGCGTTGGCAGCTTCATGGCCACCTCTGTTGGAGAACACAGCAGCTTCGGTAGGATCATGATGTCAGTCCGTGTCGAAATCGAGGCTACCCCTCTCCAAGAGAAGCTCGCTGGTCTCGCCATGGCCATTGCTAAGCTCGGAACTGCCGCTGCTGGCATTCTGTTCTTCATTCTGCTCTTCCGCTTTGTGGGAGGACTGCCCGACGACAACCGGTCTGCTTCGCAGAAGGGCTCAGCTTTCATGGATATCCTTATTGTGGCAGTGACAATTATCGTTGTAGCCGTTCCCGAAGGACTTCCATTGGCCGTTACTCTGGCGCTCGCTTTTGCGACCACGAAGATGTTGAAAGAGAACAACCTCGTGAGGATTCTACGAGCCTGCGAAACCATGGGAAATGCTACGGCCATCTGCTCGGACAAAACTGGCACCCTGGTGAGTGTTGTTCAAAGATGAACTTAATACCGGTTGCTAACCCCTAATCTAGACGACAAACAGAATGACCGTCGTCGCTGGCACATTTGGCACGTCTAGCTTCGTGCATGCGGACGCGAAGTCAGAGAAAGAGCAGACAATTTCGGCCTGGGCATCGGAGGTCAAGCCAGCAGCAAGGAACCTCATTGTGCAATCCGTCGCGATCAATTCGACAGCTTTTGAGGGGCAAGAAGAGGGTAAGCCAGTGTTTGTCGGGTCCAAAACAGAGACTGCGCTCCTTCAGTTTGCCAAAGATCACCTTGGCCTTACCTCGCTATCGGAGACTCGCAACAACGAGCAAGTAGTGCACATGTTCCCCTTCGACTCGGGCAAGAAGTGCATGGGCGCTGTGATCAAGCTAGATAACGGTATTTACCGGCTCGTCGTGAAGGGAGCATCAGAGATCCTCCTTAGTTTTGCGTCGTCCACATCCCGGTTCGATACCTTGGAAGCAGAGCCTTTGTCCGATGGCCGCCGTCAAGGCCTTACCGACACCATCAACGAGTACGCCAACAGATCACTCAGGACTATCGGATTAGTATACCGCGACTTCCAGCAATGGCCTCCAGTGAACACCGGGCTCACAGAAGGGGGCAGTGTTGACTTCGCCTCCTTGCTGCGCGACCTGACCTTCTTTGGTGTGGTTGGAATCCAGGATCCCGTACGCCCTGGTGTGCCTGATGCTGTCCGCAAGGCGCAAAAGGCTGGTGTGACCGTCCGCATGGTAACCGGTGACAACATGCAAACGGCGCGGGCAATCGCTACAGAGTGCCTGATCTACACCGAGGGTGGCCTGGTTATGGAAGGCCCAGACTTCCGCCGCCTCACAGAAGAACAATTGGATGAGGTACTTCCGCGACTTCAGGTGCTGGCTCGTTCATCCCCCGAAGACAAGCGTATTCTCGTCCAGCGACTCAAGACTTTAGGTGAGATTGTTGCCGTCACCGGAGATGGCACGAACGATGCTCCAGCCTTGAAGGCCGCCAACATCGGTTTCTCAATGGTCTCTGGTACAGAAGTTGCCAAGGAGGCTTCTTCTATTATTCTAATGGATGACAACTTTGCCTCGATAATCACTGCCCTGATGTGGGGTCGCGCTGTAAACGATGCCGTGCAGAAGTTCCTTCAAGTAAGTCAAGCCCCTTGTTTCCATCTCTTCTCCAATGCTAAACTTCACAGTTCCAAATCACTGTCAACATCACCGCCGTCGTACTCGCATTCGTGACAGCTGTTTACGACGAGGATATGGAGCCCGCACTCAAGGCTGTACAACTCCTCTGGGTTAACTTGATTATGGATACATTTGCAGCCCTTGCGCTTGCCACCGATCCACCATCGGAGAAGGTTCTCGACCGCCCGCCACAAGGCAAAGGCCCTCTCATCACTACAACGATGTGGAAGCAGATTACTGGCCAGAACATCTACAAGATCACCGTCATATTCGTGCTCTACTTTGCTGGCGGCGATATCCTCGGCTACGATCTCTCGGACCCCAACAAGCAGCTCGAGCTGGACACTGTCATCTTCAATAGCTTCGTGTGGATGCAGATCTTCAACATCTTCAACAACAGACGCCTTGACAATAAGCTTAACGTACTCGAGGGCATCTTGAAGAACTTCTTCTTCATGGGCATCGTCGTCTTGATCATCGGCCTCCAGATTCTCATCATCTTCGTCGGCGGAAGAGCCTTCCAGATCAAGCCTGGTGGTATCGATGGAACCCAATGGGCTATCAGCATCGTCACAGGTTTCATCTGTATCCCATGGGCTGTGCTTATCCGTTACTTCCCAGATGAATGGTTTGCAGCCATCGCTGGAATCGTTGGCAAGCCTGTCGTCATCTTGTACCGATGGTGTTGCACTGGCGCGAGCAAGGTGAAGTCAGTGTTTACCTTCAGGCGCAAGAAGAATGTTGCAGAGAAGAGCGACATAGAGGAGGCTGCCGCACCGGCCATTGTTGTCGTGGGTGACGATGCTAGCGTGTCGGGCAATAGGAAGTAGCATCGAAGAACTCTTGTTGGTTGAGATTGCATTTTTAGCAACATACGTATTGTACACTACTAGATCATATGCCCGAATTCATTTTCCTGCTTCGACAAGAGCTACAGATACCATTATATAAGCATCAAATATCACTTGAATCATGACCAAACGGATGCCCAAGTTACAAAGAAACGAAAGCCCTCGCATGATATCCTTGTGTTGACCAACTTTGGTGCGGGGTGCCCCACATTGGTCGGTTTCCACTTCAGCCCAGCGACGAGTCACCCGCAACCTCCACAAGCGCAACGAACACCACCAGAGAAGAGATTTTGGGACGATAAAACTTGCAAAGATGTCGGAATTGTCTCACTACAGAGAATGAATACCCATACAAATACAAGAGATGCGCGCAACGATCGCAGTTGCAAAACAGGATGCCCCCCGCACGCCTTCTCCATTAATCGTCCATTCTTCCCGCTCTTCACCGACTACGAGGTCGAAACAGTGCCATCGGTACCAATCACCACCGTTTTTGGCGCACTTGCCATGAACAAATGCTCGTCTTCCTCAATCTTCGCTGCCGCCGCCGGCGTGCCAATGATGCCCAGAAACGTCAGCGCATGCATTTGGTCGCGGAACTGCATGACGGCCATCGAGTCCCACTCGACAGGAGAACTGGCGTTCACAAATGCAGCATTGCCGCCAAAGTAATGCCTCGTGTGCACGGCGGGGAAATTTGGGCCCGTGAGCGATTTGACGAGCGGGATGTGCACGTTATCGTAGTGATCGGCATACTCGGTCAGGTTGAGACTAGGTAGCATGGTACCGAAGACGAGGGCGGTGAAGTAAGGGAGCACCATTTTAAATGTTTGTTTGACAATGTATGTATGAATACCAATGTTGTGCGAATGTAGAGTAGATAGGATCGAATGCCGTGGTGAAATCGCGACTTGGTGCCTACGAGGCTTACAATACCTTCTTATTTATGTCCCGTTCACTGTCATAAAACATCTGGTAAGTAAGGGAGTGGTTAATTATACCTATTGTGGTTTGTTGGTTGTAACTCTTTTGAGCGTAGGTGCTAAATGGCGTCCAGCTAGCCCGCGGGATTGGCTATGCTTAATCCGCTTCAGGCAATGATTGCGATGCAATACAATGACCGTCCCGGATGTGCTATCCGCGCATAGTCTTCAAGGTCGGTAGAATCACGCTTTCGTGCAGAAGTACGAAGTCGCCGAATGCTTCACAATATGTTACATTGTTGTAGTTACCGCGATGTCATGTTATTGGGATGCCAAGTATGTTAGGGATATGGGTTCAATACTTGAGTGACCGTTATAAAACTATCTAAAACGCTGTAGGATCTGAACAAAAGAAAGACCCGCCAAAGAACATTCAATCAAAATGGATACGCCACAGTTCTCGGTTGACACCTGCTTCAAATGAACTCCTTGTGTGCAACATTGAAATGTTGTCATTCACGACTAAGTCACCTTCTTGCCATGAATGCCAATAGCAAACGCGACGGTCATGTAGCAGCGACTCCAAAATGTCGCAGAAGCTCTGGTCGCTCTGCTCGAGCTCCACGTGTGTAGGATCAAATCGCGTTTTCTCTTGCGGCCAACGCTCGTGGAACCTCAGACAAGGCTTGCCGGTGGAAGGATGGCTGGTAATGAGCGGCATTCCTCGAATGACCGACTGATCGAACGAGGCTGTTGAAACTGACCAAGTAAGCGACTCCAACTGGCTTAAAGGTCTGTCTTGTGGTAAATGCTCGAAGAGTAGCTTCGAACTTGAAAACAGGGTGAAGCCGGTGTTCTTGGGACTCGGAGTCACTGCGGCGAAGAACTGAAAATGTGGGGGCACCGGTACGAGCTGTTCGCTTCCATCCTCTCGAAAGCTCTTGGATGTCTTGAACAAGCCATCGAAGTGGAAAGGCATCCATTCTTTACTGAGAACGTTGTTCAGTCCCTGGCTCTCTTCGCCGTGGTCTTTGACTTCCAAAACAAGTCCAAATTTCCATGGTGTAGGCACTCCGAGTTCATGGGCCTTTGCGACGAATCTGTCGCGATTCCTTGCTTGTGTGAACCCACGGAGTACGACTGGCGAATTGTGAATGGCGAGTTCGCGGACCTTTTGGGCTTCGATGTTGCTGATCGATCGAGACTTTGTTCCTTGCGCTGGTCGGATCATGATCCCGCATGGATACATGGGCTCGAAGGTTACTGGCATCGCCCAATCGTAGACATGCGATCGTTCCCTGAAATAAGACGGCCGGCCATTTTCGTATACCAGCTCCATGTTGCTCATTTTTTCGAACTCGTGGCGGTGGCCAGCTGTGATTGTACCGTCCAATTTGAACGCGACAGTATTGTGCCAGGGTGTCATGGTCTTCTCAAACGGCAAAATGTTGATTGATATCTTGTCCTCGCCGGTCGAAGGATGAATTGACAGCCTCACGTGGTCTTGAAAGTTCTCGCGCAGTGCCCTCGCAAACGCATCGCCGCGCTTCAGCATACTTTTGGCAATCTTCTCGACGCCTCGCTTAAATCGGCTCTTTGATCGCTCCTCACAGATGGGGTATGTGACCGCCAAGTCGAGCTCAAGAAACTTGAGATATACGCAGTATGTTAGCTGCTTGTTCTCATGATGACCCGCACATGAGTCGCTATGGGCATCATCCCAGTCGTGATTCCCGTAGCGGTTCATGAGGGTGAGGCGCATAGAAGATGCCGTAGCAGCGTATGCCATGCCGTCGGTGTCTTCATGGATATTTGACACGGCAAGTAGGTCTTTGAGGCGCGCGAACTCAATATGCGAGTAGTTACGAGCTTTGGTAAGTGCGCGCAGCTCTTGGCCGTACATCCACACTGTATTGTCGGGTACGCCTAGAAGGTCTGCTGACGTTAGTACTGCGTACACCGGTCAAGTTGCGTGCTACTACTTACCATTATAGACCAGCCCATCAGAAACAATGACGAGCACAGCGCCAGGCGGGTATATATCTTCGATGGCGCCGCACAGCCCGTTGAGATGTGCCAATGCAACATCTTCGGCCTTGTCCGGCGACGTTCCAAGGACCTTCAATGAGTTGTTGGGGCTTTTGAAAGGGAATGCTGGCATAGCCATGCGGACCGGCTTGTTCATCTTCACATAGCGATAGATTTGGCCAAGAAACTTGATTGCGCCCTCATCGCTACGATCAGAAGCATTCTTTGGCAAGGGACTTTTGTATCGAAAGATAATATCAAGAATGCGTTGCGACTTCTCCATAACATCCGCGTGGAGGCCGGTAGGAAATCTGGTTTTGGAGTTCGGAGGAGTGGTGGGCTCGATACGCGAAGGCATCTTGACTGTAATCTCAACCTGGGGCGGATGCCAGAATCGACCAGTGCGAAGATTTCTTGATGTGTAAGATCCTGTGCAAACGCTGAGTTTGTCTGAACGACCAATGCGGAATTGTAGCTAAAAGAATAGGCAAATCACTGTAGCATTTGTGCGTACATTCATTCTCATCAATCTTATATTTCACAAGACATGATCATAACGCCGTGGGACGAAAGAGATCATCATGCTAAGAGCGCCCGTATCCACAGTCGACACTAGTGTGCGACCTTCCTACTTTGATCCTAATGCCGCTGTAAGACCATTGAAATTGCCGCGATAAATTTTCCCTGCATCGGGGCCATCCTTCAACGGCCTTGAAACCTATACAAGACAAGTGTAGCCAAGACCCTCATTTATAATATCCAACACAACCTTTATAAGCAACTTTTTGGAGCGGAATTTAAGCGCGTCCTGAAGATTCCGGCCGGAGTATCACATGATCACAGTCTTCGCGATCGTAAAACGATTCCCAGCCTTGTCAGTCGACGATCAATCAAGCAGCACTTCAAACCAACACGTCTACAGACGGCAATACCCAAAAACTTGTGGAACCAGCGATGGCAGTCGAAACAAAGGCGTACTTTGGTGATGCTACACTGAAGAGTGCCACGGCCACTCCAAACATGATACCTAGGATCCAGGTCCTTTCCGGCTTTCTCCTCATGTTCAACTCATGGTCAGTTTACAACATCTCTGCGAGTTCCCCTCCTGACAAACGATAAACAGGGGTCTTATCAATGCGTTCGGAGTGTTCCAGGAGTACTATGCCTCTTTCGACCCCCCGCTTTCGACTGCATCCTCGATCTCTTGGGTCGGGACCTTGCAGACCTTTCTGCTGTTGGCCTGTGGGTCTGCCACCGGATCCTTCGTTGATAGAGGCCATGCTCAGTTGATGTCTTTTATTGGCTGCGCGCTCGTCACCCTTGGACTGATTTTTACCTCGTTCAGTGGAGAGTTCAGCGATTCACGCCATCCTGTCTACTACCAGATCCTGCTCTCACAAGGAGTTTTGTCCGGATTAGGTATGAGTCTTCTCCTGGTTCCATCGACCGCAGTATTGTCTACCTATTTCACGCACAACCGTGCACTAGCTATCGGTCTCGCCGGAACAGGCGCATCTGTTGGAGGTATCATTTACCCGATCCTTACGCGCCGCCTCCTAGCGAACATTGGATTCAGCTGGTCCATGCGAGCCATTGCGCTTGTCGTTTTGGTCACTACAGGCATCGGTGGTGTACTCGTTCGTCAACGCGCCGAGCTGACGCAAAATCCGGCCAAGCGGACACTTTACGATTTCCAATGTCTCAAAGAACCCGTGTACGGGCTTTTTGCTGCCGGGGTCTTTTTCACCTTCGCCGGAATCTACATCCCCTATTTCTACATCGGCGCTTGGGTCCGCGATACTGGATTCCCACTGCATGACATGGACGCCTACTATCTAGTCAGCATCATCAATGCAGGAGGGTTACTCGGCCGTCTAATACCCAATTTTCTGGCCGACAAATTTAAGTCTGGTCCTGTACTCACTCAAGCGCTGGCGGCTATAGCCTGCGGTGCTCTGGCGGCTGGTTGGACACATATCAAAACGTCCTTTGCAGGACTTGTGGTCTGGCTCGTAGCATATGGATTTCTGAGTGGCACTGTTATTAGCCTGATCCCGGCTGGTGCGGCAACACTTACACAAGACATGAGCAGACTCGGGGGTAAACTGGGAGTGGTCTTTGGCGCAAATGCCTTCGCTAGTTTGATTGGAAATCCTGTTGCCGGTGCTATACTGCGTGGCACTCATGCAGCTTGGACGGGCCTCGGCATTTACTGTGCAGTGTTCAACTTGGTTGGTGGCGGCATACTAGTGGGGTGCTGGGCGTTGGATGTCCGTAGCAAAGCTAGATAGTAGGACATGCAGATAGATGACATCGCTGGACGTGGAACTAGCGTGGCAGAGGTCATGTGTGGCCGCTGCTTTTACGCATTGAGGATATGATCTGCCCTTAGCTATGCCAGTAGTGGCGAGGCAGGTACAGGATGAGGTACGGACTTAGCTATTTTCACGACTGTAACACTGATGTCACAAAGGATTCAAATGCGCCGAGTGGCGGTGCGGAGATTCCGCAGCTCGTGTACCATCCCCGTGCGCGCAATGCCTAGATTCGCGCAACTCCTAAACTAATACTATTACTAGATATCTTTAATATAAGATAATTAATTAAAATAATAAAGTTAATAATAGCTATTTTATATAAAAAAATTGTTAAAATTTATAATTTAATATTTTCTAATAAAATTAATCTAAAAGCTATATTATAAAAATAGTAAGTAAGAAACATTAATAAAAAAAAGTAGTTAAAAATAAATTACTTATAATTTATAATTATTATTATTTTATAATTTATATTATATAAAGTAAACTACTTTTAAATTTATTTTTTATAGTTAAAATTACATCTTAAAAATTTAGTTTTAAATTCTAATATTGTATTTTTATTTATAATTATTTTTTAAGTTTAATATTTAAAAAAAAATAAATTAATTTTTAATTATAAAGTTTAAAATTAAGTAAAGCTAATAATACTATAATTATAAAATATTAAATTAGAGTATAAAGTAAAGATTTTTTCTTAGGCAAGGTATTGCGCGTATAGGCATAGAGTGACGACGCATCCTTGCACGATGGACGGTTCTACTAAGATTGCGCTTCGGTCCGAACCGAATACGTCAATGTCCTCCACCTGTTCCACAATAGATAGGAAACTGTTTCCTCCTCCCCAACCTTGGCGAGCTTTAAAGCGGCAGCTAGAAAAGCAAGTCATATGTATTGCTAGGGGGTAAAGATGGAGGAGTTCTCCCGGGAGCGGGAAGTGTAATGGAAACAGCCCATTCTAGAGCATTGCCTGGTACCACAAGATATGGAACCCGCCCCTGCAGCATAATTCCGCGCCATTTTTTTCGCGTGTCACTGCCGGCATATCAAATTTGCAGATTTTTATGCCGCTAGTTAATGGACAAAAGCGGGATTGCATGACTCCAGCCCCGAAGATCTAGCGCATCCGGCGGCTATCTTCAGCGCGCCCCGGCCAAGCGCAACATCTATTTCTTAGCTTCGGTAGTACTATTATCTCAAGTCAAGACTTTACTCGCCGATTACCGGCCTTGCGCGTGAACGATACGGTTTTCGGACGAGCCATTTCATTTGACAGGCATGTTGTTCCTCTGCTTCATTATCAAACTTGAATAGGTTTATCGGCACCCGGTGCCAGCATTTCTACACAATTCGTTGGCGGGCTTGTGATAGAATCGGTCTAGTAGGTCCGATTTATCATCATGATTGGTGTCCGCTATTGCGGAAATACTGCCGCTGTCTTCGATTACGTTGGGGCAAGCCGAGATGTCAGGATTTTATGTATAACCAGGACCTGTCTCACGTATTGAAACTGCGTCGCAACCTTTTGATACGGACTTCTAACAAAACCGACGATCTCACGCCAACATGAGTATCTCAGAGGAGACATTCGGTAACGGTAATAGCAGTAGAGACCATGGCACTGCAGGAAAACCTGAGGAAGGATTCGATCTACTCATTGTCGGTGGTGAGTTTTCCCTAGTCTCTTGAACGGTGTTGGTTGCTTCGCGCCCGCGTATAAACATCCCAGTCTTGTTGTAGTCACCACTGTCGGCGTGATGTTAACGCAACCATAGCCGGCCCGACAGGTTTACTTTCTGCTCTTCTTGCGCGGCAACTTGGGCTCAATACTTGCATTCTCGACGCTAAATCAGGCCCACTACAAGTGGGAGGCGCTGATGCGATTACTGCGCGATCACAGCAGTATCTCGAAGTTGCGAGTAATTTTGACCAATACGCAAAGAAAGACGCTGGGATACTGGGGGAGCTGTTGAACAGAGGTGTTAAATGCAACAGTAAGTCTGTTACGTCGCTCCTGAAAAAGAAGCATGCTAATTGTGTGTGTCCTAGCAAGCACCATTTATGCAGATGGCGAGATCACATCCCGTCAAAGCCACTGGTGGAACGGCATTCCACATACGTTTTACAACAATCTGTTGATGATTGGCCAGCCTTTCATTGAACGTCATTTTGTCTCGCATCTGGATGTGCCAGTCAATTACTCAGAGCCCGCGCTCTCTTTTTCGCATTCCATCGCGCCACTGGGAGTTACAGTAGAGACGCCCAAACGGACGATCAAAGCGAAATATTGCTTAGCTGCGGATGGAGCACGTAGCTTCATCAGAAACGAGCTGGGACTTGGTTGGGAGGGTACAAAGCCTAACATGGTTTGGGCCGTGCTGGACTGTTGGATCGATACTACCTTTCCTATTTGCAGAGAGATCGTAACTTTGCAGTCTGACGGCGAATCTCGAATGGCATGGATCCCACGGTAAGAAGATATGACGTTCGTTGAAAGGCTCTCACTGATTTGTGGCTGTTTAGGGAGAGAGGCATGCAGAGATTTTACGTGCTACTTGACGGGGAGGTCACGCTGGAAAAGACTGAAGCCTCAGTCCGCCGACACATGGCACCACATCCGGTTGATTTTACCCACATTGAATGGTTCAGTCAATTCGAGAGTAAGTTATATCATTTAGACTGCTACATTCTCAACCCAAAACTGATGGTTGTTTAGTCAAAGAGCGCGTAGCGACCACATTCCTGCATCCAACTCCCCAAGGACCGTTCATTCTAGCCGGCGATGCAGCCCATGTTCACTCTGTCAACGGCGGCCAAGGAATGAACACCGGACTTTCCGACGCATTCAGCCTGATATGGCGCCTATACTTCTCAATCAGATGCCCCGGTCTCCCTCTCGCTACTCAGAACGCGATAGTCGAAAGCTACGACCTGGAGCGAAGAGCTACTGCCAAATGCGTTATCGACGTCGCTGCGAAGCTCGTACGCAGCACAACCACAGAGGCCAAACACTATGTTGAGCTCATCGAGAAGAACTCAGGATTTATCACTGGAATGGGTGTTTCCTACTCGGACATGGTCTCACCGCTGGTAGAAGAGTCAGCGCGAGGTATCTTTAAAGCAGGACAGAGATGTCCAGATCTTTGGCTCCAGGGACCAGGCTTTGGCGATTCGACCCGACTTTACCAGAAGCTGCTGTATGGTCGATATATCCTTCTACTAGCAGGCAAAGCGGCTTCGGCTCAAGTCGGAGAGGGAAGACCGGAGTTCCTGTCAATAATCAGGCTGAGGCCACTACACGCAATGAGTATCGGCGTTGGTGACGTGGAGAAGAACGTCGACGAGCAGGTAGACGTGCTTAATGCGTTGCATTGCTCGTGGATCAAGAGACAGGATGACTATGCAGTGCTAGTCAGGCCAGACTGTTACACAGAGTTCGTGGCAGATGTGAAGTCGGTAGTCCAGTATACCGAAAATCGGTTACCAGGCCTTCTCTCTATTCCCTTATAGAAATCTAAAGTTTAAGAATTAAGTATTCTTAATAGAGTCTACTAAGTGCTACTTATATATATAGCGAATTTTAAAAAGTCTACTCTAAAATATAGAGATATAAATAACCTAAGTAGTATATATAATATAAGGTTAGGCGATACTTTCTATAAAGAGTAATAGACAGGCGCTAAGATATTAGTATAGGATTATATTAAGATAAATTTTTAAAGAGCTATTAAGCCTCCTTAAGAGATAACATAAATCTACGTTACGTAACTATAGCTACTATAGGTTATTAGTAATCTAGAGAGTTTCTAGTAGCTTACTTATTATGCTAGTGCACAGAGTGCTATAGCGTAAGACTAGTAGATACTACTATAAAGCTCTCTTAAAAAAGAGACTTTAGAGAATAATATATAAGTTAGATAAGAATAATAGAGAAAAAATACTAACTCTTAATTCTTATAATAATTATTTAAAATACTAGTACCTTATACCTATATCTTTTTCTCTTTAGCTATAGTAAAAGCAATACTTCTATGCTAAAATAATAGTATTTCTAAATACTCTTATACTTATATAAATAGTAAAGCCTATAAAGAAGCTATATAGCTTAGTATAGAACTAAACTTATTATATAGCTAACGCGAATATTAATTTTGTAAAAGAATATTAAATACCTTATTACTATTAGGCTTACTAAAAGAGCCTATTTTAAATAACGTAGTACTATAGTACTAATGCTATTATAAGTCTAATATTAAGCTAATATAAGATAAAAGTAACATATTAATAGTAAAACTTAGTTTAATATAGGTAATAGATATATAGAAAAGAAATACTAATTTAATAAGCTATATAGTAATTTTATATAAATATTAGTTATAGAACTTTAAAAGAAAATTACTAAGCTATTAAACTTATAAAGTAATTTAATAAGTAGTATAAAGAGAAGTATTAAAAAAGAGATTAATAATAAAGAAAAAATCGAAAGAAAAAATTAGAAAAAAGAAGAGATATTAAGAAGATTAAAGCTACTTAATAAGTCTTATTATAGTATATAATACTAAAAAAAAGCTAAAAAAGTAATTAATACTAAGAAAGTATAAAGTAATAGCTACTTCTAATAACTATACTTAAAGAGCTTCTAAAAGCTACTCTAGAGACACTATTAGCTATAACTAGTACTAGTAGATATATTATAGCTACTCTTAGTAACTTAGTAATATTAATAGCCTAACTTAAATATACTACTCTTATTTTTATAGAAAAGAACGTTACTAGGTTCTTTAAAGACTTTAATTAATAAGTAAATAATATAAGTATTCTTAATACTATAAAAGTTTCTATCTTACTAGACTACTTATTAAATAATAATTACTTTATTTCTTATATTCTAAAGTAGTTACTTAGTTACTATAATAAAAACTAAGTCTATCTTTAAGAAAGTATAAAAGAGTAGTAGTAAAATAAAAATATTACTATTATAATTAGTAAGTAATTTTACTTATAAGCGTATATATACTTATACTTTAGAGATTAGCTAAGTCTTATAGAGTATTATACTTATTTTTTTCTATAGTAGATACTTATATAAGTAACTAATAAGTTCTTAAAAAATAAGTAAGTATTATATTCTTTAAAGAATTACTTTACTTTAATAAGAAGGCTATTATATACTATATATTTAACATAGTTAGTAGTAATAACTAGACTATATATAAAATAAAATAAAATATATAGCTTCTTAAAAGTATACTATAAGAAAAAATATAGTCTCAATAAAATAGAATACTAAAAAAAAAGTAGTATTAATATAAAAATCTAATATATTATATTATTAAATAAGAATTACTTTTATTTTAGAAAGTATAAAAGAAGCTATAGTAGAGATTAAGAAAATTATAGCTACTCTCTCTACTCTAAGTAATATAAATATAGAAGTTAAAAATTTAATTTAGTCTCTAAAAGATATAAAGCTTTAGCTTACTACTATAGATATACTACTAGCTTATCTAAATACTTTTAGGCTACTTAAGAAGGTTAGTAACTATTTATACTTTATAGTAAAAGTAATAATAGTAAGCTTTTTGAAGAAAAAAAAAATAGCTTTTTTATTATACTAGCTTTTAAAAATACTATACTTAGTTAAAGTACTACTAGCAATAAAAATAGAGAATATTATAATACTTATAATATATATAATAACTTAAAATATAAAGTTAGAAACTATAACCTATATAATTACTTAAAGAAAAATAAGATAGATTAGTTTTAATAAGAACTTAGATATAAAAAAAAATATATACTATTTTAGCTTATCTTAAAAGAGACTTATAAAGATTTTAAAAGTACTATCTTTTAATTTTATATTATAATAGTTAAAAGCTAAGATTAGATAATTCTATAACGTAATAAATAACATTCTTAACTAGTCAGTATCTAGTATTATTCTAAAAAAGTTCTCTAAAGAAAATTTAAGACTATTAGTATAATAATCTAAACTAAGAAATTTTATAGTAGCTATAAATATAGCTATCTTTTAAGATTAATATAATAGTAACTCTAATATACTAGTCTAGTTCTAGTAGTTTTAAGACTAAGTATTTTTACTAATCTTACTTTCTAAATAAGACTAATTAGATATAGTAGACGCTAAAAATAATATACTAAGAGAAAAAAAATAGACGCTTTTATCTCTTTTAAAGTCTAACGCTACTATATAACTTAAGACTAAGTAAGATACTAGCTTTTAGAAAATAGATAATATAAGAACTAAAGAAGTATAAAAATATAGTAGACTAGTAAAAAGTATAAAGAATTATAATATTAATAGAATTTTTTAAGAAAGCTTATCTTTAGCTAATAATATATAAAGTATTAATTAGCTACTTTAAAATACTATATATAAATTATAGAATATATAAAGTAACTAAAGCTTATTTTCTATTATTAAGCTACTTTATTTACTTACTATAAGTAATAATATATTTATAGATCTAAAGTAATTATAGTAAAAAAAAACAAAAAAAGCTATTAAATTTCTAGACTCTATACTTAATAAGAAGCTATATAATATACTAAAAAGTAATTCTAGCTATATTATAATAGCTCTACTAAATTAGAAAGTAAAAAGTATTACTATTATAGACCTATTAGGCTAAAGTAATATTAGAAAATATTTACATAACTTTCTAGAAGAGAATTTTAAGGTTACTAATAGTAGAGAAAGTATAAATACGCTTATAGTAAGTAGGGGCATAGAATCTAAGTACTCTAGATACTACCTAAATTCTATACTACCTCTTAATTAGCTAGTCTTAGTAAGCTCTATATATTATATCTTACTAATAACTAGAAATAGGCTTAATAAAGCTTTAGATAATAGTATTACTTACTATAATAAAATAAGTTTATATAGATTTAGTACGTAAACTAGGTACTATATAATAAGTAAGAGTAATACTTATATTAAAGAATTTAATAACTTACTAGCTAACGCTATTTATAATACCTTTAAAAGAGATAGCTACATTTATATAGAGAGTAATCTTCTAGAATACTAAGTTATAGTTAATAAAAACTTTATAAAATATCTTATTAATATAAAAGCTTAGATAATCATCTTATACTTTAGTATAGTATAAGTAATAAAGATAACTTATAAAATTATATACTATAAGCTAAGTAACCAATTCTTAAAAATTACTTCTAATAATAGTATATATAATCTATTTATAAGAATAGCGTTTAATATTTTAATTTATATATTATTAGTTAGAATACCTATAACTTTTTATACAGTAGTTAATATTATATACTTAATAATACTTAGAGAGTTTTAGTATATATATACTAAGATTACTA
The DNA here is from genome assembly GCA_003268315.1 of Stemphylium lycopersici. Lineage (NCBI taxonomy): Eukaryota > Fungi > Ascomycota > Dothideomycetes > Pleosporales > Pleosporaceae > Stemphylium > Stemphylium lycopersici. The sequence continues at coordinate 168,876 of QGDG01000071.1, forward strand.
TATAATTTAATATACTTAAAAGAGTTATATATAAAATTCTTTAAGAAGATAGCTTAAAAAATATAGTTTTTATAATATTTAACTCTTTACTTTATTATTTATTTTAGACAATTTTAGATAAATAAAAAAAAATGACTTAGAAAATAAATTATAAATAAAAGTAATAGAGAGTTATACTTATAAATTACTACTACTCTAACTCTAATTATAGTTAATAATTTTTCTAATAAAAGCTTATTCTTTTTTATATATTATAAGAGTAAAGTATATATAAACTTTAGTATAATTAGGTTAAATAGTTAGTTTAGAGGACTACTATATACTCTATATATAAGATAATATATAAGAATAGATATATAAAATAAATAAAATATTCTCTACTACTAATAGTAAACTTAAGAATATAGATAGCTTACTAAAGTATAACTAATTCTTAATTATATATAAGCTAAATTATTAATAAATATAGTTAAACTAACTTATCTATACCCTATAGTATAGTAACTTTTATATAATATATAAGTTAGTTAATAAAAAAGTTAAGCTAGTAGATATACCTAGATAAGAGATACTTATAGAATTTAGTTAAGAAAACTAGAAGTAAAGAGCTAGAGAATATTAATAGCTTTACTTAAGTATTTAATCTTATAATCTTAGCCTATATAATGACTAGTTTAAATAGTATTATATAGTATTACTATAAAGAGCTAAGCCTATAACTAAAAGAGTCTTTAAACTATATATAAGTAATTAGCTTTTACTATAAAAGTATATAATACTAGTAGAAATACTCTATAATAGAGAAAAGACACTCTTATAAGAATTTAAGAAAGTAAAGTAAATATCTTTAAATATATACTTACTTTATAAGATATATACTATACTATATTAAGCTTAGTAAATATATAACTTTATAGTACTAAAAGCTCTAGAGTAAAAAGTAGTTAAGATAGTTAATACTTAGCTTTATTATAGTACATAAGAAGGATATAATAGTTAGTATAGAAACCTATAGTATTTAGTTCTTAAAAAGAATTATAATATATAATAAATTAGTAATATATAAAGACTAAATATTATTAATCTCTAGAATATAAGTATCTTACTAATAGTAGAAAAAATTCTCTAAATAATTTACTAATTATAAAGTTTTAACTTTAATAAATCTATTTTTTAGATATAACTAGATTATACTATATCTTAATAGTTAAGATATAACTACTTTCTAAATACTTATTAGTTTAATTAGGTCTTATACTATACTTATAAATATAACTAATTTAGTTACTATATTTGAAAAAGTAATAATAAAGATCTTAAAGAACTATTGGCTAAAGATAATACTTTTTATAAATAATATTACATCTAGAAAACTTAAGATAGATTACTAAGAGAAAGAATCTATACTAGAAGTTTAAAAATATATACTAAAGTATATCTAGTAATTAGATTATATACTTAACGTAAAGCACTAGTGAGGCGGCCACCCTAGTGAGCCGGCCACTTTT
>QGDG01000072.1:0-167062 GCA_003268315.1 Stemphylium lycopersici
TAAGGATTCGTCTTAATACAAGCCTATACTAATATCTTAGCGCCTATCTATTACTTCTTATAGTATGCTAATCTATAAAGTATATACCTATATTATAAGCTATATATTTAATAAAGTAAAGTACTTATATAATGTTAAAATTTAAAATTAAATAGAAGAAGGAAAAAAATTGTATTTTTCTCTTATAGGGGATGCTTGCACTTGTAAGGGGCTGTGCAGAAGGCAGTCAGCAACGCTTAAGAAAAGCATCCACCTTGGTATAACAGGAATAAATTTAATAGCGAGCTATATCTAGGCTACGTGGCGTTCTATATACGAACGGAGAAACGATATTGCGATCGCTTGATCGGCTATTGGCACAGGAGCAGGCAGGACGAGAGGAGATAGAGAAGGGGCGTTGAGATCACCTGATTGGCAATCCGCACAGGAACGGGCGAGAAGAGAAAACTATAAGGTTCCCAACGAGGATCAGGAGGCAAGGGCTCTAGCCCGTTACAGCACTGTTGTCGTGCGTACTAGGCGCTAATGTAGTAGATAATGTCAGGACGCAGCCTTGCACCACTACGCTATGCAGCCAAAAAGGTACGTGTGATCAGTAAATTACTAATCATGGTGCAAGATAGTATATATATCGTCATCGGGCGCGCCCGCCTGATAAATAAAGCGCATCCGTAGTTATACGGGAAGGATGACGATGTGAGAGCAAAGTGCGTGCTCTCATGTCTTGATCTCAGGTACCCTTACCATCACGAAAGACGCCATTTGCGCGGCTGCAGTATCGAAAAGTCCGTAGGGGTATGTTGCATACTCAGTATAATTCCAATTGTGCCCACTGATCCCTTCCTCGCATGCCTACTGCGGCAACAACAGTTCCTCTCGTCCCCTGCGGCTCTTCGAAGTTCAGAGGAGAATTCCAGTCGATAGCTTCTATGTCGTTTGTTTGCTCCGCATTTCCAGCTTTCTCGGCTTCCGCTTCTCTTTCGTCTCACTCTCGCTCTTTTCACCCTCCGCCCTTCGCTGCTGCGCAAACTCATCCGCCGCGCGCCTGAGGGCCTCTGGGTCCGGTATACCTTCTTCTTCATCTCCAACTTTGTCTTGCATCTCCCCTGCCACTTTTTCCTCGTGCGTATTCCCCTCTGTCTCCTTCTCCTCCTTCTCCCCCTTCTTCCCCCCACCAAGCTTAACCCAAGGCCCATGCACACCCCCCACCCCAGCACCAACCAACGTCCCGACAGCCGTCGTGGGAATCGTCGCCACAGTACCCACCAGCGTCCCCACCACAGTCCCCAGCCCCGCACCCACAGCCATACCTATCCCGCCACCGCCAACACTCCCCTGAAACGCCCCTGAACTCAGCACCCTCGCCTTCTTGCTATTGCCATGGGCTTCAATCTCCTTGTTGTAGGCATCTTGTAGGTACTTTTCACGCTTGGCGGGGTCTTTTATCGTTTCGGCGGCGGACCGGAGGGAGGAGGCTGTTTTGGCGGATTCGAGGGCGGACTCAGCGGTGGCGGCAGCTTCTTGGAGTTGGGATTCTGGACTAGAGGATTTGGCGGCGATTGTTTTGAGTTCGTCTTCGGAGGGGACTGGGGAGGGGGCTTGTTGGTTTAGCTTGCGGGGAGGCATGGTCAAGAAGGGTGGTTTGAATGGGAATGAGATATGGCACAATATTGATAAGAACCAGAAAGTGTTGGATAGTGTGGAAACGCCATGCTGCGGGACGCGAGCAGAGTGGTGGTGGTAGCATCATCTTGGGTGCAACGCCCGCTCTGACGTCATTCGTCGCGTCTCCGCGTTTCGAAAACTTGGAAGACGCGTAGGACAAGGGCAGGGCAATGACATGTTTGCAAGGCACGAATATCAAAGGGCAAGCCGAAACATCAAATATGACTCTTATTCTTAGATTTGGCTCGCTAATGTCGAGTTTAGCGTATGTACTGTACCAGAACCTTGGTCTACCAAAAACTGGGGGCGGCAATCTTTGTCGCCTACTCCCAGCTCAGGGTCCAGCTACCCTGCCAAGCCCCTGCGCTTGTCATGTCATTCAAGCCCGTTAGCTTGAGTACGCTGCTAGTCTTGTTGTAGTCTACCTTGTCCGCATCGACTGTCTCGCCATTGAGGTTGACTTGTCCTACGGCGGGTGCTCCCAAGATTGTGACGTTGGCAAGCGCATTCGTGTCCTTGAACTCGCCCTCAACATCAACCTTCAAGTGTCCACTCATGGCGGCGAAAGTTACATCCAAGCACGACTCTGGCTCGATGGACTCGCCGTCATCAATGTACAGGCTACCAGATGCAGCGCCTTCACTTGAAAGTGCAACGATGAGTCCCCAAGGATTCTGGCGAGACTCGGTGGTCGTGTACCCCGGCTCTTGGGTAGGCAGAACCGATCCACCACGGATGTAGACGGGAATGTGGCCCAAAGGCGCGGAAATAGTCGTGTTGACGCCAGCCTCTGCCTGCACACGTTCGCCAGAGTACCAATCGAACCATGTCTCTCCATCGACGATTCCTGGGAAGACACCGTTGACGGTGTCGACCTGAGGCTCCAAAACTGGTGTGACCAAGATGTTGGGTCCAAGCATGAACTGCGTATCTACACCAGCAAGCTGGGGCTCATTGGGGAATTCCCACGCTAGCGCTCGCATCACCGTAGATCCGGTCGTGTGGGCGTCGTTGAATAGGGTGTACATGTACGGAAGTAGGGAGTAACGAATGTGCATAGCAGTCCTTGACGCAGAGGCTACAGCGTCCCAGCGGAAAGGTTCCTGTGACAGAGCGGAGAGTGTGTTGTGGTTGCGGTAGAAGGGGAAGAACGCTGAAAGCTGCATCCAGCGGGCGCACAGTTCCATATCAGTGTTCCCATTGAATCCGCAAGTATCGACGCCAAACATTGGGATACCAAACAGGGAGAACGACAAGGCCTGGGGGATAGAGAAGAACATGTATGCCCACTTGGACGCATTATCGCCACCCCAGTGTCCAGCCCACTTGCCACTACCGGCAAAGGTTGAGCGTCCGATGATGAAGGGACGCTTGCCTGGGAAGACAGAGAGAAGACCCTGGTACGTGGCATTGATGATCTGATGGCCGAAAAGGTTGTGAATATCATACTCCTGGACACCATTCTGATGAGTTGCATTGGGACTAACGGCGTGAACGGCAAGATCCGCTCCAGCTTGTACGTGATTGATGACGTACGGAGGATAGTCAACGTTTCGCTCACCGGGTGTAGGAGTTGAGCGGAAGTAGCTAGTGGTGGTAGATGTCTCCTCTGTAGTCTCGGTCGCGGTCGACGTAGCTGGAATACCGGCCTGGCTGGAAGAAGCAGCTGAAGCAGATGCCGCTTCTGTGCCGTTGGTGATGTTGAAGCCTTCTGGGTAATCGTAGATGATGTTTCCCACTTCTCCAGGGAGCGAAAAGGGTGGGTGAACAGGGTTCATGGTAACATTGCCAGTTCCACAGGATCCGACGCAGAAAGATGAGACTTCGGTCATGTCAACCCAGAAACCGCTGAACGGCACTTCTTTGTACCACTCGACCATCTCCTTGACCCACCATGAGACACCGTTGGACGATAACCAGTCAGGAAAGACAGTGTATCCGGGCCAGACCGCACCGATATATTGGCTCCCATCTGGGTTTGTCATGAAGACACCAGATTCGTTACCACGAGTGTATGTGTCGTATGCGTCGCTAGCATTCTGCGGGTTTGGAATGTAGATTGCAGCATCTACAATGGGCACGAAATGTTGGTTGTTACCGTGCAGCCATCCGAAGAACTCAGTTACATTCGAAGGAGGGAAAGTGACCGGGTCGAGCGTAAAGTCTCGGTACTGGTCCATGTAGTCAATGTCAAGCCAGATAGTCTCCATGGGAATATCAAAGTCCCTCAGAGTCTCAACGATTCCTCTGAGCTCGGTCCAGTTTCGATAACCCCAACGACATTGATGATAACCAAACGTCCAGTATTGTTGCATAGCAGGCAGTCCGACAGCCGACTTCTGGTACTCCTTTGTGACCTCTGGCTGCGAGGGTCCATCGTAAAAAAAGAGGTCGATCGCACCACCCAAAGTCCGCCATGACAAGTGGTCAGGCTTTAGGACTACATCCATACCGTGAGTGTTGCGGTAGTAGACGCCATGGGAGCGCGACTCGTAGGGTGAGCCTTTCGGTTTGCCATCATAGCCAAAGCTGTCCTGGTGCAGTTCGGATTGCTTCAATGGGGTGTTGCTCTTATTGCTTCCCTTGTTAAAGTAGCGAGTTTCCAAGTAGAAGGGGTGACTTCCGTAAAGATTGCGATCAATTGGGTCGCCTACGTCGGCAGCGTAGATAGTGGCGGTGAAATTGTTGTTGAGACGGAGACCGTGAATACGTTCGCCGAGTCCATAGAGGTTGTAATCTTCGGGCAGGCTGTTCACGACCTCGACGAACTGGTTCTCGTAGATGAGATGCGTGCCCTTGGTGGTGAAGATTACATCACCCGTGGAACGGCGTTCGATGTTGAACCAAAAAGACGGCTCATTGCCCCCTAGGGATACATTAGTTCATGTGCTTAGAAGATTATCTTGTAATGCAGTTGCAAAACTACAGGGTGAAATGGCATTCTAAATTACTTACAGTTGAACTTCAGGTCGGTGTGCTCGAACGAGTCCTCGGCTTGAGGGCGTGGAATGAGATCTTCTGGTACGACCCAGTGCGACCGGTTGCTCGCCTCAAGGTGCTTTGGCGTTATGTTGACCGCCAACCTGCCCTTGGCTTGATACTCGACCTGAAGGTCCAATTCGTCAACATCAATGCCGTAGATGTTGCAAGGCTTTCCAGCCAAAGTCAAGATGGCGCTCAGCCCCTTGTCATTTTCTTCGAGATCGGATGCCTTGTAACCGGGGCAAACGTCTTGCGCATCCACGGCTTGGGGGTCATAGATATTTGGAAGCTGGGTGACGCCCTGATCTGCCGTCGGAGGGATAGTGAAGACTGGGTTGAAAGACGTAAGAGTGCCGGCCAGCGTCGTACTCCAGCCGCCTTCAGAAGAGCTGCTCGAGGTCTGACCAGATGTTAACGTGAGCAAGGACGATAACACTGTGGAAGCTTGGAGTAAGCTTGAGCGCGTCATGATGGTAATGCTGAACCAGTCGAGTGCTGCCTGAAGATCCTCGGACACCCATGGCGACCATGCTGCCCCTTTATAGCCATCTTTACGCGTATTATCAGAGCCCTTCGGACCCATAATGACTATTGATCAGTCGGGCGTGCAGCAAATCCCCGCACTGAGGTGACCGTGAATGACGCTGGACAGCATGAGCTCCGGCTCGAGCAAGGAAGCTCAGCGCAAGCGCGTGCAGCGTGCATAAGCGAGAGGCTTGCGGGGGACGGACTGGGGGTGCTGTGCCGACATTGAGCAAATGGGAACGATCGGAGGGCGGCTCGCTCGTTGGAGCGACACGAGTGTGGGGGTCGCGAAGTAGATGACGCGAATGCTCTAAGCGTTAGAAGCTTCCGGGCCTGAAGCTTATAGCCGGTCCGCGGTGGATCGTAAAAGCAACTTACTAGGCTAGCTAGCCAGCGCTGTGCGACGTAGGACAGGGCAAAGATCACGATGTCTGCGACAGGGTGCATGGAAGAGATGAGAAGGTGGAACTGCAGATGGGTTGATAAAGGATCTAGGAATAAATAAGACAGCAAGCTGTTCATGGACAGGGCATGGTTTGACTCTTCCGCGAATGTCATAACGCTCGAGAAGGCGCATGGGAGCGACCATGGATACGCACACGGTACGCCATGGACTACTTCACGCATTGGGCTTCCAGAAGAAGCAACCACGCACGGAATGTTTCTCGGTTGAATAAAGTACCTGCGACTGTGCGACGGATGAGCAGCTCAACGTCCTGTAGTCGAACGTCAACATTGTGGGGTATCGTGCAAGCTTCCCCACAACGGGCCATCGCCGTCTTCTTCTCTCCGCATCCCTAGTCCGCAAAGCTTAAAGAGCTTGTTGCGTAGCACGTCAAGTATGTCACATCATGGAGCTATGAATAGGATGATGATAGCATGTTCATTGTGTATTGGTTGTAAAAAATATTTGATGATATGTTCATTGTGTACTGGTTGTATGTGTATTATGATTAAATGTAACAAGCGGCTATTGCTGCACGCTTGCAACAAGATTTTTTTTTCTCGGTACAGCCTTAGTGCGAGCCTAAATGGAGTTTGAGGCTCGTTGCTCTGCGCCCTCGCGACCCGCGTCGTTCCCGCGCTGCAGTAGTCTACTTTGCGCTTGTTGGTCGATAGTCGGGAACGACCTTGGCTGGGTTTTTGCGCGCCTTAGTCGCGTCCAGGATGTGGGGCGTGTGCACCAAAAAATGTCTGAGTGTTTTCGCGACGTCGTGATTTAGCGGAAATGGTATACCAAAGTCGACGAAGGCGCTCCTCTTTGCACTGGCAGCGGGGAGCAGAGCTTGGCCTTTGAGCACTGACAATATCTAGTAACTCATGTCAATGGCGAATAGCTTGTCGGTCTGCTCTCCTCACTTGGTCGACGGTAAGTCTCGTAAGCAGTAAATTCGCCCTCTTCGGCAAGGTAAAGCCCGTCTTCCGGCAGCCAACTTCTGGAGTCGTGCGTATTGCGAGTCATGGTGCTAAGTTCAGAAGTCCGGACTGAGCGCCGCGAGGGTAATGGTGGTTGTACAGGTGGTTGCCGTGATGGCGGGGTATAAACGGTAGGTGATAAACGAAAGTTTGGGCTCGTAGGGCTAGGCATTGCTGCTGCCGAGCTTGGGTGTAAATGTAGACCTGATGCAGCAGGAGGTGCAACAGGCGAAAGTGGTTGCGGATATAAACTGTAGTCCACGCTGGTGGGCTTCTTTTCAGAAGAAAGAGATAATGGTTTAAGGAGTGAGGCTTGTGTTGGTGTTCGCGCAGGTTTAGGGTTTGGAAGTGTTGGAGAATGCTCGCCATGCTGTGGGTCGCCGATGATGTCCTGGTACCAGTCGTACGAGCGAAAACTGAAACTTGGACTTGGGGGTGGAAGGTCCGGCAAGGGCAGCTGAGGCGCTTTGCTTTCCAACTTGGAAATTGTCTCAACAATGGGACTTGATGGCTCTGAGCCGCCCACCGAACTATCATCCGGCAGCGAAGCAGTGTCATTCGAAGCCCTCTTATTAGGAAGCTGGCTGAGCTCATATTCTGAATCCCGCTTGTTCGACGGCGGTGATTGAGCAACGAATATAGGTGGAGGTGCGTTGGCGATGGGTGGCACGTATTCTTCGAACTTGTATCGCGGTGTGCGTTCACGGGGAGTCTCGACATTGCGTGGCGTATCGTTTCCTCGCAGCGAACTCACAGCATGTCTCATGTCGTCGTCAAATATCATGCTCTTATTGATGTTGACATTGACTGTATATCGCGTGGGCTGGGTTGGGGGCCGCGGAAGAGGATGTTCAGCGAGCGGGTTCGGTGGAGGGAGCGGTAACGCCTTCTCCATAGACCTTCGTCCACGTGAATTGTCCATCGACACTTGTCTTGTGTCATCGACGTCCTTGATCTCTTGAAGCGCCACGGCCCTAGCGAATAGTCCGGGACCCATGATGTTTTGCTGGCTGAAAGCTACATTCTGTGGGCTGCTTGGCATTGAAGCTACCAGAGTCTTTTGGTCGGTCGCAGTCGATGAAGATCTTTTGCGGATATGTACAGGGGCTTCTATTGAGTCGTTTCGTGGTCTTCGTCCTCTGTATTGCCAAAACCAGAAGCCAAGTCCAACCATCAGCGTGAGGACAGCCACAAGTCCGACACCGATGCCGATAGCGGACCCGGTGGTTAAATGCGAGGTTGGATTAGACCCAGATCCACCAAATGGAGCAGCATCGTTAGTGGTGACGCATTTTGCATTCGAGCAGATGCGGTCTTTGGCGCAATCGCTATTCGTTGAACATGTCGCGCTGGCTCCGGGGATGATGTCGACAACACTGGGTTGAGTGAGGAGGCTAGTCGGGGTAGCAGTCGCAGCATTCGATTCAAGTTGGATGAAGGTGAAGTCTGATGCGAGGTTGCTTGGCGATGCCGTCGTTGGCGAGGAGGCTATTCGTAAAGGGGCGGAGGTAACAGTCGTTTTCGGCCTTGTGCTAGATGTAGCAGGTCTTCTTCTCGTTGAAGTGGATAGTGTGGTTGGAGTAGATGTAGTAGTCGGTTGTCGTCGTTGACTGGTAACGATAGTGGTAGACATTATAATTAAGAAATGAATGGAAGCAGTATGTACTGGGTAACGATTGGAGTGCCAAGCCAATGGTCCGTCGAGTATCGTCGCCACGAAAGCGTCCTTATGTACAACTCAATGACGTTAGAAAAGCAAAGCCATGAACGAACGTAGGCTTCGATGAGATCGCTGTGCACGAAGGGACGAAGATCCTCAGGCAACGGAGGTCTTTGCGACGCAACATCTCTATGCAGGGCGGCGCGGGTTAGCCCATATCTTGTAGGGTCCGGCAAAAGAGGCTAAGGTTTATTGATGATGGGTGCACGGTGATAGATCCACGTTCGGTTGGTGGTTTGACGATCGTTAGTGTATGAACCAACGTCGCACTCGTCAAACCTTCTCCCAAAATATTTGTCTTCTCCTTTGACATGTAGTAGTAAGCATTGAACGACGATTACAAAGATCGGCTTTCGCGAACGTCCAAGGCTCACAATTGACAAACGTTCAACTCCCCTCGTGGCCAAAAGTCGCAATTCTCCATTGTCACCCTTGGCTACCAACATAGCCGGACACGGCTGCCGCTGCAGCGCCCGCAGATCTCGAGTCAGGGCATAGACGGCCGCACGTCCGAATATGGCACCCATGCTGTTTCAGGGGACCAAAACAGTACCTGCATATACTATTTTCTGTCCTAAAACCACTCTATTATCTGTTTCGCGCTCGCATCGGGCGGAAAGACAGGGGATCAGACGTTTACAATCGTCCCGCCCTTGATAGCGAGTACGCATCTCTTGGCCAGCGTCTGGTCTTGCCAACCGAAGGTCGGCAGTTTGAGCGCCGTCGCAAACTCGAGTTTCTCATCCGAAAGTAGCTCATAGGGAAGGCGCAACCGCCCCTTAGCTTCCCTCTGGTAAGCTGTGCCCTGGGTCGACGTTCCGAATACGTTCAGTACGCCGAGCCTGCACAGCTCTCCCAATTCATCGCAAAAGCTACAAGCTCGTGGTGGGCAGCCCCGTGTTCCGGGTATGGGGTTCCCATTGTCTGTGACTGTTTCACCAGGTGCACCGGTCCGCGGACAAGAGAACGCGATAGCCAGGCCGGACCAAGAAGAGACATCTAGTTGTTGGCGTGACGTACTTGTCAGGGATACAGATGGTAGCTTTGTTGCGGTGAGGTGTGTGCAAGTTACATTTTCCTGAGAAATGGGTTGGTTCAAAGGAGGGTTGTGTCTGTGCAGGTCAGCGACCTCAGTCTTGGGAGTTTGTCGTGTCTGTGCAAGTGGCAAGCCATGGTAATGAAGTCGTCATAGATGTACCCAGCATCTGGTTCAGATGTCCTTTTCCCACACTTCTTGTACTTCATGGTTGTGCCTCGGTGGTTAGGTGCGCCAAGTCTAGAGTACGTACCTGCACGCGGAAGACGCTCGCTGCGCTAGAGGCCCGTTGGGCGTTTACATGGTCAATACTACCAGTTGACTACCTGCCTTCACTACAGCAACACTCGATGTAACTTGGGAGATCGGTGATCAGAATCGCAAAAGAAGCCAAGGGCACGACCTTTCATCAATGTATGTATCCAACAGCATATTACTTTCTTGCAGGATCGTGGTGGTGGTGTGGTGGGTGTAGACGGATAGGGAAGTGACCAGTAAGCGAATCTATTAGGCTCAATATTGGTCATTGCTTTGTCGTCTGGTGTGGGTGACAGATCGCTTCCTGGAGTGGTAATGAGAGGCTCGAAAAGCACTATTGCGGCTGAACTGATGGCTCACACGAGGTTTTGCTTGTTCGCGGGAACTGTCCGAGGGTGTCATCGTGTTTCGTGAGACGGCGGGGTAAGGGAAAGCGGCCGCGCCCGTCTCGTCGACGCGTCATTTTCCATGACAACAGCGACCTTAATTGCGCTTGAGGCTTGAAGTTGCAGCCTGAGGTTCAAATTTAGACAAAAAGAAAGTGAAATGGCTTCTTTCGATCGTCTGGCAGACAGCATGACTGGCTGCACTCGGATCCCGGCTGTCAATCTTTGATCCTTATAATCTGCCGGTACTATTTTTGAGTGTGACCTATCCATGGGTTTATAACATGTAGGACGCCTGACAGAAGCTGATGGTTAGCCTCGTCGAAAAGCTACATCTCATCATGCACCTAACCACACCAGGTGGGGTAGAGACCCACTCCACAGCAGCCTCGCAAAGACGCTCTCTGGCACCGCAACGCGCGATAACGATTTCTTATCATCAATCGTGCACCAGAGAATGTGGATCTGAATAGTTGGCTTGATGCTGCGAAAAGAATGTTGATTTAATCAGAGGCTACGCGTTGGTAGGTTCATCAAGGCCACAGCAAGCGCTCGTGTTCCTGCTGCTGCACCTGCTAGCGCGTCTCATTCGTGACGTCATGAATAATCAGCTCTCCGCTATTGGCCTACGTGCACCTCCCATGCTCATAGACAGCACTCACTCCGATAACCTCACTTACAGCCCTTGATGCAGTCACGACGGTTTCTGCGACCTCTCAGAACTTTATTCAAGCTCCAGTTTAGCCCAACAAGCCGACTGCAAACAGCTCCATTCACCACAACAACAACAACAACCGCAGCCATGGCCCAAGAGTTCAAGCTCAAGGATGTCACATCCTTGCAAATGAAGAATGGCGAGAAGAAAGAGGCTGAGGTCGAGGGGGTCGAGGGGGGAAAGGTGCTTCTCTTGAAGATCCAGGATCAGGTCCACGCTACAAGCGCCAACTGCACGCACTACGGCGCCCCATTGGTAAAGGGTGTACTGACACCTGAGGGTCGTCTAACCTGTCCATGGCACGGAGGTAAGCTCTACTAAGGTTTCTTTTTGCATGCAGGATACTCACACTATGCAGCTTGCTTCAAGGTCTCAACCGGAGATGTCGAAGACGCGCCTGCTCTCGATCCCATTGCCAAGTACGACGTAGTCGAAAAAGACGGCGCCGTCTACGTAAAGACCACTGAAGATGCACTCAAGGCTAACCGGAGATTCCTGGACATCAAGTGCTCTTCCGTCAGCGAAGACAAGGTGCTCGTCATCGGAGGTGGCTCCGGTACGCTCGGTGCTATTGAGGGTCTACGAGCTGGAGGCTACACTGGCAAAATTACTGTCATCTCAAAGGAAGGTTACCAGCCCATCGACCGAACTAAGTTGTCCAAGGCCTTATTGGCGGATGTTTCCAAACTTGCATGGAGACAGAAGGACTTCTACAAGGATGGATCGGTGGATATCATCGAGGATGAGGCGAAGAGCGTGAACTTTTCGGGCAAGAAGGTCTCGACCAAGTCAGGAAAAGAATACGAATACTCGAAGTTGGTATTGGCGACTGGCGGTACCCCAAGATGGCTTCCACTTACCGGACTGAAGGGCGACCTGGGTAACGTGTTTCTTCTCCGTACCCAACCAGATGCGCAAAACATCTTGAACGCTGTCGGAGACAATGGAAAGAAGATTGTTGTTATCGGTAGCTCGTTCATCGGCATGGAGGTGGGTAACTGTTTGGCGAGCATGAAGAACGATGTGACCATCATTGGAATGGAAGAGGGTAAGTACTACATATACTCACACTTCGGACACGAGCTGATTATTTGACAGAGCCAATGGAGCGAGTAATGGGCAAGAAGGTTGGAGCCATCTTCCGCGGTCTGCTTGAGAAGAACGGTGTCAAATTCAAGATGGTCGCCAGCGTTGACAAGGCCACGGCCTCAAAGAGCGACTCGTCCAAGGTTGGCACTGTTCATCTCAAAGACGGCACTGCATTGGAAGCCGATGTCGTCATTGAGGGTGTTGGTGTGGCCCCAGCGACCGAGTACCTTAAGGACAACTCCAGTATCACCCTTGAAAAAGACGGCTCGGTGAAGACGGATGAGTCGTTTGCAGTGAGCGGACTGAAGGATGTCTACGCCATCGGTGACATTGCGACATACCCCTATCACGGACCTGGAGGCAACGGCACACCCGTCCGGATAGAGCACTGGAATGTCGCGCAAAACGCCGGTCGCTCGGTCGCCAATACCATCAACAACCCAGGCTCCAAAGCCAAACCATTCATCCCTGTCTTCTGGTCTGCGCTTGGTTCCCAACTGCGATACTGTGGTAACACTGTGGGTGGTTATGATGACGTGATCCTCCAGGGAGAGCCGGAGAAGGCGTCTTTCGTCGCGTATTACACTTCAGGGGAGACAGTCGTCGCCGTTGCTTCTATGATGAAGGACCCATACATGACGCAGGCCGCAGAGCTGATGAGAAGCAACAAGATGCCGAGCAAGAGTGAGCTGCAAAAGGGCGTGGACATTCTGGAAATTGGGTTGCCAAATGAGATCAAGATCTAGAGGGGTCTAGAGCGATACGGAATTAGGTAGAGGTTACAACGGAAAGCCGTCCTCGTCAATGTGATTCGAGGAGACATTTGCGAGTGTGAGGATATCCATGCATCCTGATCGCCGCATCCGCGTGATGTGACTGATAAGCTCCGCAAGATCTGCCGCAGGGCCATGAAAGGAAATTACATTAGCCATGGCAATTGCAGCGTGTGACGTCAAGCCCACAGACATGAGCCCCGGGTTGCACAAAGCGACGAAGGGCCGGGAAGCTTATGATGGCGCAAAAGTCTCGTAACGGTGCGAGCGGGAGGGTGGGTCTACTGTTGCACGGCAAGGTCGATCGAGAAGCACCAACAGCTAATCTCCGAAGACGGGCCTAAGAACGTCCTACACAGCAGAATGTAGTATACACATGACGGCGCAGAGAAGCGTCGGGCTCATGCTCCCTGCATGCCATTTGCACGTTGCGACCGAAGCTGGGAAGACGACGGACATGCGCACGCAACGGCAGCAACGGCGATTGCAAGCCATGCCGCATTGGGCGTTTTGCCGAGGGATTCAAAGCAGAATCATGCAGGGTATTCCTCCCTTGTGTTGCGGGGGCTGCGCGGGCTGAGACACGGCGACAGCTCTGTATTCGTCTGTGACATTGTCGCGAACCCGTGTCTCTGCTCCCGGGGAAGAGCATGGCTTCCTGGCTGGCGGCAGCCAGAGAGGAATGCGCCCAAGGCAGGAGGAGAACGAAGGCTGCAAGGTGCTGAGCAGTTGCGCGTCGCCATGGTTGGCGACGAGCTTAGACGTCGGTTAGCGACGTTGCTTTTGTTGTTTGTTGATGTTTAGTGTTTGGGAGGGTTGCTTTTTTCGGCTTTGACGCGTCCCCTTGTCTCGCTCGCAGGCACGCGCAAGAGAGATGAGGGTCGCGCAAAGGTCAGCAGTCAGGCCAGCGTGCACCATCAGCACCGTCACCACCATCAGAAGTGTCATACGGGTGAATAGACAGATGGACCATGTCTCGCAACAGGCGCGACGAGCAGCCAAGCGACATTCAAGGAGCGTGAGAAAGCTATATCGAGCACGATGCTATGGCAGGCGAGGGCAGTTCGCGGCTAGGACGTCTTGGGACGAGTGCATAACGGGCAATTTACGCGTGCCAGGTTGGTGCTGTGTGAAACAAACCATGAACCCCCCAGCTACTCCTATTCGAGCGTTGCTGCCCGTCTGAAGATAGCGCCCGAGTTGAACAGGACTGGCAGCAGCAGCAGCAGCCGCCGCCGCCGCAGCTGGGGTTTGGCGCGTCGAGGATGTGAATAGGTCAATGTCGTCGGGGTTCGGGCGCGCATGTTCGAGTTGGCGCCGTGAATTGTCACAGCAAATTCATCGCCATGGATCGATGGGCTGGGTGGTTTTGGGTGCAATTTAGGGCGCACCTAGCATCTGGCATCTAGCATGTTTAGCAGCAGCTTCTAGCAGCAACTTCTAGTAGACCACGGTCGATGCTTTGGCGGGCTCTTTTTTTTTTATGCCGGGCCCTTGTCAATGATGTGCATCTGCTGCCTCCTTTCCCAAGCCACAGCCTTTCCAACCGAGATTGCCAAAGACACGACCCTCAGCCGCGCCTTCCCTTCTCTCCACTCACGCCAACCAGCACCGTCCAAGCAGCTTCTCGCCGCCGCGACCGTTGGATAGCCGTCGCGCTGTCTAAGAAGAGTGCTGGGTAACTTGCCGTCAGGACAGCACCAGAAGACACGACGTCGACTAAAACACTGCACTGCACACTGCGCACGCTTAGCCGAAGCAAGCGAACAGAAGCCTGAGGCTGCATCTGCACTGCACCCGCGCCCGTTACCCACATCCTTTCCACTTTCGCTGCACGCGCATGTGAAGGGGCTACCGCGCCAGCAACGCCAGCAAACGCCCTTCACCGCGCCGAACCAAGACGGCATCTTAGTCGACCCTGATTGCACGCCGCCCTCGACACTATTGTCTGCTTCTGCTGCAATTGCTCCTGCTGCTGCTGCTGCTGCTGCTCCTGTTCTTGCTTCCTCCCCCAAACACACCGCATCGCCCTACCCTGCCCCCGTCTTGCGCGCGCTGTGGATGCGTCTGGAGTCGGCGGGAACTAAAGCTCTCTTCTCCCCGCCATCGCCTATTCGACAGCTCAACACCGCCAGTTCACGTCCGCCCACAAACACTGCCAGCGCAACCCGGCGCCGATAACGTAGCCTGCCAGCCCGTCTGCGCTGCTGCATCCTCGCCGTCACCACCCACTAGGCCCAAGTCTTCTTTTTTCAGAGAATGGCCGCCGTGGCATCGCAACCGCCGCACGGTCAGCAATACTATCAACAACAATCGCCCGCAGCACAAGCGCCCGGCAACGCTCGCCGCCCATCGCGACGCTCCAGTAATGGCGCGTCCCCGAACACGCCTAGCACGCCCCAGACGAACAACTCGACGCTGAACACGCCCGCCATGAACAACACCGCGGCGACCACCACCACCACCACCACTACCACCATGAACCAAGGCGGCCCCGTCGCCCCGCCCAGAACCTCTTCGCATCGCACCTCGAGCGGTACAGGACCCTCGTCACAGCAGCCCGACCGCGTGCGCGATGAGGCATCACAGTCACGTCGCCGGGCAAAGGAGGGTAGTCCTCGCCAGCAAGGAGGCTCCAGCAGAGCGCAGCCCGCACACAGCCGGTCAGCAACCGCCGTTGGCCAACCGCCCGTCAACACCAACCTACCACGCGAAGAGAGCGCCGTCATCAACCGAATAGTCGTCTCCGACACACAGGACGACATCGCCCGCGCACAGGCACGGCAAGCTGACGGCGTCCACGTAACAGCCGGCGCGGACCTCACTCCCATCACAGGACTCAGTCTAGTTGGCAGCGAGGGCGTCGATGATGGCGGCCGTGGAGCCGGTGGAAAGAGCAGACAGGACCACTCCAAGTCCGAGAATGCAAAGCGGTCCAAGTTTGGTAACTACATCCTCGGTCAGACGCTCGGCGAGGGTGAGTTCGGCAAGGTCAAGATGGGCTGGAAACGAGACAGCCCAATCGAAGTCGCCATCAAGTTGATACGGCGGGAAACACTCGGCAGCAACTCGAACCGCCTGCAGAAGATTTACCGTGAAATCCACATCCTGCGAGGTTTGGACCACCCCAACATCGTGCGACTCCACGAGATGGTCGAGACGGAGCGACACATTGGCATTATTTTAGAATATGCATCAGGCGGAGAGTTATTTGACTACATCCTAAACCATCGCTACCTCAAGGACGGTCCGGCACGGAAACTGTTCTCACAGCTCATCTCAGGTGTCGGATACCTACATCGCAAGGGTATCGTGCACAGAGATCTGAAGCTTGAGAACCTCTTACTTGACCGCAACAAGAACATTATCATCACCGATTTCGGTTTCGCAAACACATTTGACCCCAACGATGAGCTCAGCGAGGAGATCGAATACAGACTAGGCGACAAAGACTACATCAGATCTCTGGGCTTGGAAGGAACGGACGCTGCACGACGAGGGGATCTCATGCAGACCAGCTGCGGAAGTCCTTGTTACGCTGCGCCAGAATTGGTTGTCAGCGACTCTCTCTACACTGGTCGCAAGGTAGACGTGTGGAGTTGTGGTGTGATTCTAGTATGTTCATTCTTGTGGCGCTCCAAACGCAAACACTAACGTCGAACAGTATGCCATGTTGGCTGGTTACCTCCCCTTTGACGACGATCCAGCGAATCCCGAGGGTGACAACATCAACCTCCTTTACAAGTACATTGTATCCACGCCATTGACCTTCCCCGAATACGTCACACCCCATGCCAGGGATCTTCTCAAGCGCATCCTTGTACCAGATCCACGCAAACGAGCGGACCTGTTTGAGGTTGCGCGTCACAGCTGGTTGGCCGACTACGCGCACGTTGTTGGTTTCATTACCTCGAGCAACACCAACGTCGCCGAAGCCCAGCAGGCGTCCGTCTACTCGAGTAAGCCTCCGCACACGCTTTTACATGGGCCACCTTCTGACTGTCTACTAGAAGATACATTCGAACCGCAACCCGCGCTTGCGAGGAGCGCCTCTGTCCGCGAACCTGCGAAGCCACATACCGCCCCCTCCTCTGCGCACGGCGGGCTCCAGACGAAACGCGAACCCATCACTCAGGCTGCCGAGAAGCCCAAAGCCACCCGCGACACGAAGCGAAGAACCGTACAAGTCGAATACGTTGCCCCATCCTCACAAACCGCACGCGGCGAGGCCTCACCTCCTGTTGAAACGATGCCAAAGGCGCGCGGAAAGGAAGCCGAGGTACCAACCACAGATGGCTATCAATCGGCCACAGGTGCCCGGCCCGCACGTTCGTCGGGTGCAGTCCACACTTCATCGAGGAAACAAGAGCCCCAACGATCCGTGTCCGACTACACGGCATTCGGCAATGCGCCCCCGACGGCGACCCGTCCTTCTACTAGCGGTGCTCTCGGTACTTCGAGGTTGCCATCGCGAGGCAACTCGTACGGACAACCCTCTGTGGCCACTGTTGCTCAGACGAATGCTGAGGGTCGCTTCTCACAACCCAAGGGTAAACAATACTCCATCTCCGCTCCTTACCCACAGCAGGATCATTCCGAGGCTGCAGAGCCGCCCAACATTGGCCAACCGAGCGCGCAACGAGTGCAATCGATACAATTGGGTCCACAGGGCGCAAAGGGTGGTCACCGACGTTCGAACACTGTTACCGAAACTCTTGGACGCATGACATCCATGTTTTCCGGCCGCCAGCCTTCATACTCTCAGGATCCCAAGGAGTCGCTCACCTCCCAGGGCTCCTATGGTTACCCCGAGGAGAAGAAGCAAAAGAGCTACCCTCCTACCTCCATGGCAGGGCCCATGTCCAACGACAACGTTAGTGCAACCACAGCGCCCAGGCAGAGTACCGAATCGAGCCGCCGTACCTCATTTGGTTTCTCCAGGAAGAACACCGCAAACTCTGGCGAGAATCCGAAATCTTCGCGTCGCTTCTCGCTCATTCCATCCTCCCTTTCCAGAACCTTTACGTCTCAACGAGAAAGCCTACCAGCACAAGGCTCTCATGAGCGTCGCGGTTCCAATGCTCGTGCACGTGCTAGCTCGCGTCCTGGCATGGGCTTTGGCCGTGGTGGGGAATCCAGGTCTCCTAGTCAGAGTACCCAGGGAAGTAACATGCCCGGTTTTTACGACGGTCAACACGACAGCAACTCTAGGATAAGGAACCCACAATTGAGCGCTAGTGCAGCTGGACCATCTTCAGCACCACCAAACCAGACCCATTTCAACGGCTACAACCACTCGGCCCCAGAGTTCGACGAGAAGTTCCCCAACCCCCGAGAAGCCCATCCATCCGGACAAGGTAACCGTCCTTATCGCCAGGCCACTGACGATTCAGAGGCTAGCGAACCTCGTGCCCAGGCCCGCATGTCACAATCCCAGCAGTTCAACCAAAGTAGCCCATCGAACCCCTATCCACCAGGCATGGGTGGCGAGGAGCTGAGCCCGCAACAGCAACAGCAACAGAGAAAGGGCGTGCTGCAGAAGAGCAGGCGGTTTGCCGATGCCTACGACGAGCAAGGTAGCAGCAACAAGGGAAGCTCTGGTAGCTCTAAGAAGGTCATGGATTTCTTCAGGCGCATGGGCAAACAGCGGACTAGCAGCCGCTAAGGTTTGAGATGACGGATGTGTACAAAAAAAATAGCTGGAATGTTTTCTTCTTTTCTTCTTTGAGAGCTCTCTCTCTCTCTCTCTTCTTTTGACTGAGGAAGAGATGGAGAAGGAGAGCGCTTGTTGAGTACAACGCGTGCTGGGCAGCGTGTGGAGAGGATTAGGAGAAGAAGAAGAAGAAGAAGAAGCGCAGGGGGCTTGTTTTGGGCAAATTTGGTGTTTTAGAGCGTATACAGGCGCATGGTCTTGTTTCCATTTCCTCTTCTTTTTCATTTCGGGGTTTCTCTCTCTCTTTCTCTTTTTGGGTCTTGTTTTCCTCTCTGCTTATCCTCTTTCTCTCTTTCTCTCTCTCGTGTTCACGCTTGATACCTATCCCCAACATTCAAGCTATCACATACAAAGGAGCGAGCGAAGGCGGGGCGGAGGGAGGGGGTCAACTTTCTACTGGTTTCTTGTTTACTTTATCTCCCTTTCTTTCCTCTTTTCCTTCTTTCCTACATGTGCATCTTTTTTTCGAAATCATCGGTAGCGTTCTGGGGCATAGCTGCTGCTGTTGCTTTCGCTGCTGCTGAGGTAATTATTACATTTGCATAGCAGGCGTTTTTTCTTTCTTTCCTGTCTTCCGTTAGCAAATTTTTTTTTTTTATCATCCTCTCCTCGACCTTCTTTCCATTGTGGTGGAAGGGGAAAGGGGGGGGGGGGGGTTTGAGTAGAGAGGCAAACTGCGCGATTAATCTATACTCCCTTTTGATCTTGCTTGCTGAATTCGTATCTTGCTGCCTCTGCGTCCCAAGTGTCGTGTCGTGTCTGTATGCATGTATGTGTATGTGGAGGAAGTGAGACGAGACGAGACGAGACAAGGCATAGTGGTAGTAAACCTGTAGTACTATGCCGTGAAACTTGTACACAAATAAATACGCAGTACAAACAGAGAAAGAGTGAACAAGCGCACGTCATCAAAGCCTTTTAATACTTTCCATCTCTTTCCTCAACCCCGACTTCATATCCCTGCTTCCATCCTTTGATACGCCAAAGTTCCAAAAAAGCTGCTACAAGCAAAGTATCCCAAGAATGGGATTGGACGTATTCCACATCCTTACCATGGTACTTCCTCTGTCTCCCTCCCCCTCTCTATCTTTACACCCATTTTCTTTTTCTAACCTCTAGGTTCGCGGGCTAGTCGAGTGTTTGTTTCGAGTGCTACGACGTTCATTCAGATGATGATGATGATGATGATGATGATGATGATGATGATGATGATGATGATGCAGCGTTTCGACTTTTTATTTTGCTGGTCTTTTTGGCTGCGATGCTGCTTCGTGGTCTGCGACTTGGCCACAGCTACCACCACCACCACCACCACCACTACATCACTTTTACAAGGCTTAGATTTCCTTTCATGCCTTGCGCGACACGTAAATGTCCTTTTAATACCCTTTTCCTGCTTTACCCGCGTGAGTCGCGCGCGTGGTGGATTTTCGCTTTGTTTAGGTATACAAGGTTGACATGGATAATCACACGTGATGTAAACACGTGGGTAAGATAGCTTTTAGATACGGCGGGCACTTTTGTTTGGGTTTCTACCGCAGGATGATAGATTAGATTAGACGAGAGTGATGAGTGGGAAATTAAATAGCAGCAGCAGCAGCACGTAGAAAATAAAACAAGGGCAGGTTCAGGGTAAATTCAACTACAAGATGGAGATTTCCACAATCTACAGTTGCTCTAAATGATTCTACCGTATGACAACCTCGGGGTATCATCACGCTATCGCAATGTCACCAACTCGCTTGCTTCCCACAAGTGAAAGGAAATCTAACGCAAAGAAGCCCGTTCACCCGCCATATTCTATACCATATATATACCGGATCTGGATGACACCAGACAGGACGAGTCTACACCCGCTTATGAAGGAGGCAACTGACCACCCTCCTTGGTCTGTCCAACAGGGAGACCAGGCTTAGTACCACCGCCCGAGTTGAGGAAGCTAAGGTAGCAGTTCCAGCCTAGACATGCACGTTAGCCCTAGTCCATTGATTTTCCCACCATCACCACACTTCCAAAGAATTGAGACCTGTAACGTACCAAGAGAAATAATGTTAACAACCAGCACCCTCATCTCCGCGGGCACGTATTTAAAGTTGGTAAACTGGACCCAAGGCCAGACCATCAAATTCTTCTGGTATCCAGGCACAAAAGCGTCCTTGAGGCGCTGGACGGGCGAGTTGCCCTCCATGTAGGCCATGGTGGACAAGAACATGGTCATGTTCACGGGGGCGAAGAGGAATTGATCGCAGGCGACGCGGGCGAGGATAGTGCCGTTTTTCGAGGGCAGGTTCACGCGGCGCACGAGGAAGTCGAACCATTTTGTTGCGGCAGGGCCGAAGATGCCTGCATGGGGGGGTTAGTGATGTGCTGAGGAAGATTAGGGTGGTGCAAGGGGTTGGGAAGGGAAAGTCGTACATCCTCCGTAGGCGGCCATGCGTCCCGTTCGCATGAGATCGTGCTTCTCGAGCCCGCGCCTTTCTACACCCTGCTGTGCCATTGTGTCGCCCGTTGCGAAGAGTACCTATCCCACATGTCAGTTCTTCATGCTTCAATTGCGTCCACCCGAATTGCGCCGCTAGGAATAGGCCGTTCGACAAGGTCGCTTATCGCTATGCCGTCATCGCTTTTCGTGCTGCGCGCAACAACGTGTGCACCCACGGAGGATAGGAAAGATGCAAAGTGTGCGTACCGCGGTGGTGATGCTCTGCGTCAACAGCGGCGCTGTCCTAAGCTTCGACTGGTACCTATAAACACACGCCGCCCCGTTAGCATTTTCTTCCCCTATGATTTCCCTTCACCGACGATTCGTAATCGCAAACTCACCATCGGAACGCCATTGTTCAGATTCTGTTGCAATGGAATGGCGCAGGAAATTGAACAGAGTAACGAAGAATAAAAAGGTCTAATCAAAGAGCGACACACCGCAAAGTCAAGAAGAGTGGAGATGTTGCGTTGTGTGTGTGGAAAAAAGAAAGTCGAACAGATAAGTTTGGTGAGCTTGCGGGACCGATGATGTCGTTAGTGCCAGCAAGCAGGGTCCACGCCCGGCGCGCGCACATGGCGGTCGGGGAGCTTAGCTTGACCCCCTGATTTTGTGAATCCCCACTTGGAACTTCTCCATGGTGAAGAATTTCTTCATGCAGTTAGGGCGGCAATTGCGAGCATGTCATGTCACTCTCAAAATAGAATTCATAAAAACAATAAACAAATGGGTTCATGACTCGATTCAATTCCGCGCTCTCTCTCGTCTGTTCATGGTGGGGTATAGTATGAGCAGACAAACTAGTTACAAAAAAACAACAAGACCGATACGGTCGTAAAAAAGGAAGAAAAAAAGAAGAAAAAGTAGAAAAGAAAATAGCGCGGTTTATGGTATAAACTCCTGGTACTTGGAGGACGACATCAGTTTCCATCCAATCTCATCTTTGGCCCTGATCTCGCCGCATATGGCGCCAAAGTATCCCTAGATGAAAGAACGCCAGGCCCGCTAATCTCATCCGGGTATGATCAGAGCTATGCTCGCAGAAGGCGGGTATCCAAGAAATCATGTCGTAAAGTTTTGCGTAAAATGGGTATGATGAAAGGCGACTAATCAATCTCCATCCGTGACGGCGCTGGTCCGCTCAATGCTGGCATTTCTGTGCTGTATGGCTTGTCATTCGACACAATCTTGTCGTTGACATGAGGCTTGAGACCCTTGTTGAAGTTGTGGGTGCACAGGCATGCGGTGACGATTGTGAAGATGAGTAGCAGGATGGTGAGGATGGCGAAGGCGGTGAGAGACTTGCGGGCTGGCTTGTAGTCCTCCTGGCGAAGGGCGTCGGCAACGTACATCCGGATGAGCTTGAACAGGAAGTAACCCATGGCAATGAAGTAAACGATGATGATGCCAATCATGCCGGCAAAAGACTCGCGACGAACCCACCACGCGGCAGCGAACAAAAGAAAAAAGGTGATGATGAGGGCGACAGCGGTAAGTGCTTGTTCGACATCTTTTGTGTTTTTGACGACGACGAGGAATTGGACGGTAAAGGCCAGAAAGAAGAAAAAGTCAAACTTGAGGAGGGCGATGTAAATCTGTACAAGTCAGCATGGGGTTTGGAGATGGTTGTTGATGGAATGTACCTGGTAAGTCAAGTAGCGCTTCTTCAAGCGGGTATCAGCACTGATGCGCTTGTAGATGGTCCAAGCAAACTCATCGTAGAGCTTCCAGGCCTCAAAAGCAAACAAGAGAGTAGCGAAAGCCATCAAGCAGGGGAGGGCGATCAACATGGGCTTGACATCGAGCCAAAATTCCGGGGTAAGGAAAGCGCTTTCGTTGAGATCGTCGGCTGCGTCCTTGATCTGGTCGAACTGGATACCGGCGTAGACGAGAATGCCGACGTTGTACAGAACAAGACCAATGACTTGAATTGTATTCTTCAAGCGCAGGGCGTCCCATACGAGAAATAGTTGGTAGATGTAGCCGAACATGAAGACGGCAAGGAAGGTAGGAATGGTGCGGGTTTCGTTGGCTCCAGCGCCTGCAGCGGCGAAGTGTATCTCGTGCTGAAATTTACCAAAGACATATCTGCAACGGCGTTAGTCAAGTGTGGCATGAGGTTGGCGCATTCAAGACGTACGACTCTAGGGCGAGGGCAATCAAGGCCTGAGCAATGGCGGTGAGCATAAAAGCCCAGGTCCAGCGCGTGTTTGGCATGTACATCCTGGGTGGGCGTCGCACGGGCGGCGGAAGGGTTGTGGGGAAGCCCTCACGATGATGGTAGCCACCAGGCTGGGTATCCAGGTTGGGCGGAGCAGCGGCTGATGGATATGGTGGTCGGTAGTTTTGATTTGGGTAGGGCGCGTAGTTGCTGTCTAGAGGTTGGCCTCCTAGGAGGGATCTGCGGGCCTCGTGGTGAGTAATTTTGGCTATGGGAGCAGCCGCGAGCGGCGGCTGAAGCGTACGGGTTTAAGAGGGTTGGCGGGGAGGGAGTGGTTCAGCGGCGCAGACAAGCTGCGATGGGCGAACAAAGAATCGTCGTTGGGAGGGTTTGTAGGGCTGTCGGGATGGATGAGACGCTGGGCGGTCGGTGGGAGGAAAGCTGAAACCAGCGTGGTCGCTTTGATCGGGGGATTCTGGGTGGGCGCGCGTCGCTGAAACTAGGGATGGCTTGGCTATGCGGAGAGACGGAAGAAGCACGAGACGGCTGCAAGCGAAGGGGTGTGGGCAGGCGGGTCAGGTGCGAGAGGTGCGAGCGTTGAAGACGACAGCGACGATGAACGAGCGGCAGAAGGAGAGAATAGTCGTTGGGTGGGAAAAAGACGGATGGAGATGGGGTGGTTGCGAAAGTAGCGCTGGTACGCCCCCCAGGCCCATGTGGAGACGACAGCTGGGAAGGCTGAAGGGGTCTCGTCGCCGTGGGACCCGCTCGCTGCCCCGTGTCTGGACGCTACGGCGGTGCTAGAGGCTAGTTGCTGGCAGGATGCGCGTGCGCATGCGATCTGCCTCTCTCACGAGAAGACGAGAATACGATGATGGATGGAGCTTTTAGTGGGGGAGAGAGAGACGGAGGCCACATAGGGGAGCAGAGAAGGGCCGCGCATGGCCTGCCTTTCAGCTGTCTTGTCGCGCTCGGCACCCTCCCACAGGCACACCGGGCCTTGGCAAGGCAGTAGCAGGACAAGGCCGACGAACCAACTGCGCCCCGCTGCACCGCCCGAGTCTCGGCAGAAGCGCGCGGATGCCCTCTTCGGATTGGCTGGGGGAGATGAGCCACACTTAATTATAGCAGCCTCCATCGCATCGCGTGGCGCAGCCGGCGGTCGCGTTGGCGGAGCTTCCAGTCGGCCGTTATTTTGCACGTCAGCCGCAACAGACAAGGCGGGCCTCGAGCGCTGTTTCAACCCATCACGCGACCGGCGTCGGCATTGCAGAGGACGCGCAACCAACAGGGAAAGTGTTTCGACATATCCGACAAACCGCCGTGAAAGCAGCGGCATCGTCGCGCCTCCAGCCAGCATCCCGAATCCACCACGCCTGCAGGCATGACGTCCGGTGAGCTTCTAGGATGCTGCAAAGCCGGCAAACGCTGATGATGCAATAGTCGAATCCATCCTGCAGCATGCTGTCGACCATGGCTCGCTCGACTCGTAGGTGCCCCTCCACACAGCCGTTGGCGCATTGCGGCTGCTAACGCGTGCAATTGCAGAGCCGAGTGGCCCACGACACTACAGTTCATACTAGATCGCCTAGACGAGGTGCGCCCCTCTTGAAAACACCAGCCCACTCTCCTAACCTGTTCCGCAGATAGTCACCGACTTCCCCAAGCCACCCACAGACCCAACCCCACACCCGCAACCCTCGGCCATCACAGACCTACCCTCGCGCCCCAATACCTCAAACGCCCTGTCCAGTCAAGAGTCGCATAACACCGACAAGGAGAATGCGCCGCCGGCCACCCCTCCGCGACCGCCCGTGCCCTCCTTCGCAGCACCAAGCGACCCGCAGACCATTCCGCACGACATCAACACATTCTACTCGTCAATACGCACCACGCTCTCCAAGAACTTTGCAAAACACCCTCCACACACCATCCAGCGACTCGCTGAGCTTGTGCTTGAGCCCAAGAAACGCTACCGATTCCTCCCACCCTACCTACGAGCGCTAGACCGTGTCATCTCCGTATCCTCACCCCTCACCATATTCCCACTCCCTCAGGCTATTCTGCCTACCGCGAGTGGCCTTCTCAATGGCACAACATCGAGCACACCCCAGCCAGCACCGCTTGGTTCCGACGAAGCGCTAGGTGGCGCCCTGCTCACCCCGATTCCCTGGCTGCAGAACCGAGGGCAGAATGAGTTGATTTCCGAGAGCACGGAAATGGTCGACGGCCCAAACGGCGCAGGCCGAATAGAAACCGTTACCGTAGGCATGCTGGCTAGCAACGCCCAACGGGCCGCCTCACCCACAAATGTAGCCCAGATTGCCTCATCACACCCAGACGGGGAAACCCTGCCATCCACGGGCCCCGTCACCCAGGGCGAGCTCCTCCGCCAAGAACAGGAAGCCGGCATCGTACTCAACAACCCACACAGCATGAACGCCAGCCCGACCAAGACGGCCTTTGCCGAGGCCGAGGGCGGAGGTACCATCATGGAGACTGTCGAGGGCGAGGAAGAAGCACCACATGCCCGTGGTCCCGAGGTCATCGGCATGGAAGACACGGGGCCACAGAAGCAGGGCAAGCTCGACATTGAAGGCGCCATTGGCAGACCCAGTGTGGATCAGAAAAGCCCTGATCCAACCGCAGGCGCAGAATCTAAGAAAAAGGAGGACGAATCTGACAAGGCTGAGGCTGCACAGGGTGACGCTGGCGAGGAGACCAAAGACGATGCCAACGCAAAAGAGAAGGGTGCTGAAAAGCAAGATGTAGAGATGAAGTCGGATGATTAGGCGACGTCGACTGCTGCTTCTCATGTGCAGCCTGATCTTCTATCACCTGGTCAACTCGCTGATATCATGGCCTGGCTTGAAGCGCACCGGCGCGATTGATCCATCTTTCGGTAGCATAGACGATGTTGCGTGCAGTGTACTTGTCAGCCTTCTCTGGCTCGGCACAGGAGATTAGTAAGCCCGCCTTACTTCTTCGATAGCAAGAGTATCACGCGATCGGACATGGATAATGGTACACGTTTGTAGTAGTATTGTTACTATTCCTGCATCGAAGAATCACGAGATCAAGATGCCCATCTGCGTCATCCTCTACCTCCTTTTCTTTTTCTTGCCTCTCTTTTCTTGGTTCGTTTCGCTGGTCTGGTTTGCTGTTGTTGTCGGGGAGTGACGTATATACATGTACACCTCCCCTTCCCCTCACACCTCTCTTCCCTGATGTATACGCGAAACGTTGCCTTTTCCGCCCACACCATCTACACTGCTACAATACACGGCGTGTCCATGCCCCAACAAAGAACAAGCCCATTGCTGAGACTCGAATGTTTACCAGCACGCGCGGCGATATCTACGGCTTCTTTCAAAATGGCCGTCACGCCGCTCCAGCTAATCCCAACACTCAGTTTTGGAGAAGAAGAAAAAAACATGTACCTGACACGGCGATGAAACCCATCCCAACCCACCCATCTCCCCACCACCAACTAAGCCAGCTTCCTCCACCAAAGCACCCCCCTCTGCCCATTCCCCCTCTCACTCCCAATCCTAAGATACCTAACCACCTCCCCCTCTTCCTCCTCCACATCGACAAGCGTATAGTTCCTTCTCTGCTCCTCACCCGCCATGGTCGGCACATTCGCCACCGTCAGCGGGCCATGGAAGATCTGGCCCTGCGTTTGATTCGCAGGAATCTCGCTGTTGATGCGAAACGGGCCCGCGTAGCCGATGCTGTGTTTGCCGACGAGCGCCCAGTCCGTGTCGCTGTCGTTGGCGGAAAAGGGGAAGCGGACGGCGGGGCGGAGAGAGGGCTCCGTGGCCGTGATGGTGGCGCTCATGAAGCCGCTGGCTGTGTAGATGAGCAGGCCTACGGGTGCGGTGCCGTAGGTTGCGTCGGGTATGGGTATGTTGTTGAGCGTGCTGCTGGTGTTGAGGAGCGTGTAGGTTCCGGCTAGGGCGGCGAGGATGCTGCTGTTGTCTGGTTGCTGCGGTGTAGGGCTTGCTGGGAGTGCTGCTGCTGCTGCTACCGACGCCAGAAGCGTCATGGGAATGCTGAGGTGCATGTTTCAAGGTTGTCACGGATTAAAGCCGGATGAATGGGTTTCAGATGTTTTGCTCTTGCTTATCTAGAGATGCGAGGGGTTACGACTTTTATACCGCACTGCTACTACTACTTTCCTCCTTCTTCCCGGGGTCGCAGCCACGCATTAACGTCTTGATTGCGCTGACCAGGGCCGAGGGTCCAGGGTGTACATGGCTTGGACGCTTTCGTTTCCGCCATGGCGCCACCGGCGGTTTGCGGGGTATTTTGACACAAGCCTTTGATCCGGGTAAATACTGTAAGATTAGCTGTTTTGTTGGTAAGCAGTCGCGGAATCAATTGCGCCTTCTAGTGGGTGTGCACGAGCATAATTGCATGTGATGGTGTTGAAGACGGTACAGTCGTGGTAGTCGCCCAGGTACCGGGTAGTTGGGCTACTGAGCGGGATTATGTAATGGTACTGAGCGCCTCTTGGACGCGTAGACAGCTCTGTAGCGCTTACCATCTCATTGCGCATGTATGGAAAAGTGCAGATTCCAGGAACGTGGTCTCCCTATTCGCCTCTAATTGTTTCCCATGTGCAAGATCCCTGACCATTTCCTACAGTTCCAACGACCGCTGATGCCACGCCCCAACAACGATTTGTTACTAGATAGACGAAGCTTAGGCTTTCCCTCCGATTTGTTTCTATCTCCTTACTCTGCCTCGTCTCCTTTTACTTCAGGTCCCTCAGACACCGGAGCATCTCCCAGAACCTCATTGTCAGCAGCGTCCTCCAATTCTGGATGCAGCTCTCAGTCATCCATCATCTTGGCCTCTTCCTGTAGCCCAATTGTGTGAGCCTCTGAGAGCTTCTATTCACTCTGGGTCTTATGTTATCCCCCCACATGAGGTTGTGCTGTACGGTTTCCCAATTAGTCGAGATTTTCCGTTTTATCGCGGCGGTCAGAGCAGTGCGCCTCCAACGACTTTGTAGTGCGCGTAGCGGGATTATGTAGTGAAGACGAGCGGGCCTGGGAGCCCCATTGTGCGCTGTAAGCTGCAGAATGTCTGAACCAGGTTCGTTTGGTGCTGGTTCAGGATCCTCCACGGATCGGCCGGACGCCTGCTTGGCCTGCTTGGCCTGCTTTCGGAGCACGTCAATATCCGCTTCCGGGCGGACATAGACTTTGCTGTTGAAAGCGACGATCCTTTCCCCGCGACGACGCTTCTGCAGCGGAAGGTCTGCATCGTCGGTCCTATATCGCTTGGCGATTCGGGTTTCCTCTTCAGTTTGCTTCTGGACCCCTTTGGAGTTCATTCGCCCCAAATCCCCGTGTACAGAATCCTCCTCATGATGCTCAGGATCAAGCTCGAATCCATGCTGGAGAGCGATTCCCATGCAATACTCCCCACTATCTTGTTCTACGCGATTGAGGGACCCGTCTTCTACAGCGTCTTTGCACTTTAGAAGAGCGCTTGTAACACTGTACGGATTCGCGAGCCTAAATTGTTGAACGTCGAATTCGCTGTCTGCGGAAGCCTGTTCTCTTTCCCAAGCCAATTCCATACTGGAAAGAAATTTGAGTTTGTTGATCGCACTTAGAAGCAGCCGCTTCTAGCTTCGGTAAAATGAGGCTTGCACCTGATTGTAATGATTGGCAGTGATGTCAACCGCGACAATTGTGGGTGTGGTAGTGAAAGCAAAACACGTGATTGCATCCCTTTCACTCTACCGGGTCACCTCGAAATGACGAAATCGGACGTAGCCCTGTACGTATAAGGACATTGACAGCTGTAGATATGACTTAGGCGGTGGCTATTGCGGCCGGCCCACTGACTCAAAGATCATGGAGTATTGCTACAACGAGCACTGAGATGAGAGCGCCCTATACCTTTTACTAAAATCAAGCTCAGTAATAGTGGATGGCGCGCCAACTTGCTGCTGAAATGAAATCAGCGCGCAGACGAGCAAGCGTAATGGTCAGTAAGCGACACTCTTTGGCAATGACTTTGTAGAAGTCGGCTGGCGAACAGTGACACCGCCACTCCATACCAGTAACTCTACCGGGAAACGAAAGAAAAATGAGGATTGAGAGCATATCAAAAGTA
Source organism: Stemphylium lycopersici (assembly GCA_003268315.1). Taxonomy (NCBI): domain Eukaryota; kingdom Fungi; phylum Ascomycota; class Dothideomycetes; order Pleosporales; family Pleosporaceae; genus Stemphylium; species Stemphylium lycopersici. The sequence continues at coordinate 29,057 of QGDG01000072.1, forward strand.
GAGATGACAAAGTTCCCAGCCCCCGCCTTAGTACCATGGTAGGAGGAGGACTGCCCTCTTGGCACGTTTCAATCACCACGCTCCTCATCTGTCGACGGCGTACTTGACCAATCTCTGCCCTGAAACAGCAGAGTGGCAGGCACTCCGATTTCCATATTTCGACGAGTAATACCAGAGGATAACCGCGACCGCCATGAGGACGCGCAGATACCAGCGGCTATCTTTTGAAACAATATCAATCAATGCATAGAAAGCGTTCAAACCCGAGTCCAAATCTCATCAACATCATGACCTCAAATTTCCAATGACTATCTACAACTCATCCCTGCTCCCTAGTCACGCACTAACAACATCGGCCTCCTGCCCCCTCTCCACACACTCCCAGCTCTCGGGCAGCGCCTCATCACCCCCTTTGTAAACATTGGTCCTGGGGAACCTACAATGCGCGCGCTCAAACTGCACACCAAGCGCCTCTGTATCGTTGACAAACTTTGTGCCAACAATCGTCTCAGGCGCATTCCCATTCTCCACCCAATCCACCAGGGCCGTCAGGACGTTGTGCGAAGGCTTGTAGCCATTAATCTCACCGAGGCCCTGGCCAACAGCGTGCGCACCGTCGCCGCCGCCGCAGTGTCCCGTGCCGCTGACGAGGAAGTAGCGGTAGAATTCGTCGAGGTCGGCGGGGGACAGGCCCATGGTAGAGCGCACGTGCTCGTAGTAGCGTGCGCTGTTGTCGCTTGAGATGACAAAGTCGGCGCCGCCGTGCCAGTGCAGCACTTTTGTACCGTTGTTTTGGACGCCGCTGAGGTCGCCGTTGAAGGTCTGGATGCCGAAGAGGTCCAGCTTGGAGGCGGAGTCGTAGTCTGCGGAGCTTAGGGTGGCGGGGTCCCAGGTTGGGTCGTTGTAGATGGCATAGCGGAACCAGTCGGTGGTGTAGGGGAAGGGCCTCCCGTTTATGATGACGCGGGATGCTGGGAGTTCGGCGCCGGGCTGTAGGCGGGGGTATACGAGATCACCTGCGTCGTTTCTGAGGGGCGAGTAGACGCCCTTTACGGTTGCGAGCTCCTCGGGGGTGAGACAGGTGGTGGTGTTGCTGCTGCTTCCGCTGCATGCTAGGCCTGATGGGTCGTAATTGCAGAGTAGCGGGTCCTCAAGGATACCGTCCTCGAGGTTGTCAAGCTTGTCGCATTTGGCCAGCACGTCCTCGTGGACTACTGCCCACTTTGCTGGCGTGACAAAGCTTGAAGAGTTGGCGGGACCTGTCAGGGTGTAGAAGTGTCCGGACCATGAAGTGAGGTTGTTGAAGGCCATGGCCGGCGCTCCGGCAACAATACCATCCCATTCGCCTGGGTAGTCCTGTGCTAACTTGAATCCTTGTCGTCCACCGGTTGAGCATCCCAGATAGTAAGACCTATCTTGTGGCTTGCCGTAAAAGTCCTTGGTAATCTGCTTTCCAACTATGGCGCCATTGCGTAGGCTAAATTGTCAGCTCACGCTCTCGAATCAGTGATAGTAATACTCACGCTCTGTATGCAAAGTCTTCAACAACGTCTGAGTTGTTCAAAAACGGTAGACCGCTCGTTCCATTGTGACCGTTGTTTGTTCCAACAGCTGCGAACCCGAGCCCAGATGCATATGCCAAATCTTCGAATTTGATGCATCCGTTAAGACCGCCGTTGCCACCAGAGAGGAACCGTCCGGTCCAGTTGGAAGGCAACCAAGCTTCCATGTTAAAGCCCGATCGCTCAGAAGTCGAGACGTATAGCGCGACACGGCACATATCCACTGTGATGGATTGAGTCTGGGATCCATCGGCACATGTTTCGTCGTAGACTGGCGCTGTGAAATTGGTGCCAGCGGCAACAAACTCAGAGGCGTGAACGACACCACCGTCGACAACGAGACTGGAGGCTAGATCCGCACACTTGGCGCTGAAGTCTGTACCATTAGTCGGGTACTCTGCAGTGTGGGGAGCTGCGAGGGCGGAAGATGCGCCAAGCAGCGCAGCTCTGAGTGGTTGTTCGAGCCTCATGTTCGAGAATTGAATGTTGTACGATAGCTACACGGCCTCAGACCCAAATTCTGGGCATGGCCTTCTCTTTATTGTCGCGAAAACCGGGTCTCCATCATAGCACATATTCTAGCCTTTCTTTTTGCTGCTTAAAGTAGGTAGGGTAAATGAATAGCCAAAACCGGGGTATGATTTGGATCGTCATGCAGGGACGTGGCGCCAGAGGCCCCAAGGCTGTTTTAATACGACGCCAAACCCCACTGGGGACGCACGAAAAGCTGGGGAATTCAAGCCTTGCCGAGGCAAAAAAAACAGATTCCACGTGATTGCATGCAAATTCAAGTGATGTGGCCACTGTTGATCAATTGCCGACGGCTATTTCCCAGTCACAGTTGTACGATACTTCAGGCAACGCACTGCCGATGGGTCTGCCGGGGATGGCCCGGAGGCGGGGCATACTGGGGAAATCCCGTAGTAGTTCATACTCCGGTCCGACTCGGGGAGGCTTCCAATTGTGAAGTGGTGGAAGAATAAGACGAATGAACGTGGAGGGGAGCGTTGCGTCGTGCCCCGGAAGGTTGAAGCCGAAGTGCGGAGTTTGACCCGCATGAAGAAGGAGACCATCTTCACATAGATAGGGGTCGACACCACGCAACAATTCACTCTCGGATCTTATTCAGTAAACATTGCAATGCATACGAAACATGTCGATAGCGCCGAAACATCGGGGACCGCGTGGCAGCAGGAAAAATATTTTTTCGCAAGTCATAGACGTGCCGAGCAGCCTAAATGATGTAACCTGAGTCGCAAACTCCCCGCAGGATCCCTACCTATACAATTCTGGTCAAGGCACGAAATATGCGGCAATTATAACCTCGAGGATTTGAAGGAGCTCTTTAATTCGTCAGCCCGCTGTATATGGGCGACATTATGTCCCACACCCCGACTACTTCATACCTTCCAGACCTTGCCGACAAACTCCTCAACATCCTCCAGGAAATCCGACGGCCTCTCTAAAGCTGCAAAGTGCCCACCGCGCTCATGGCGTTTGTAGAAGACAAGGTTAGTCTCCTTTTCCAGGATGCTTTTGATGCCTGGCATCAATTCGTATGGGAAGAAGGAGAAACCCAAAGGCTTTTTAGTCAATGGGAATTCAACAGGCGTTGGGCCAAAGAGCATTCGGTAAGGGTGAAGAGAGGTGGCGAAACAACCAGTGAACCAGTAAAGGGAAATGTTCGTGAGGATCTCATCAAGCGACGGTTTCTCATCTGACCATTCCAAAAGCTTCTCGCCGATCCTATAAGACGTCAGTAAGAATGTCTTCACGCAGACTTAGAGAGATACTTACCACGCCAAGATCGCAAGCGGGTTGGAGGAAATCACATGTCCGATTGTACTCGTCCTCGTGCCGTGTTCCTGGGCGTAGGCTATTCCAGTCATTCGCCACTTGCTTGCACGACCAAGCGCCTCCTTCTCCAACGCGACCATGACGGTATTCTGGTCTGGCGGGGAGACCGTGCTAATCATGTTCACTGCCCTTGTCAGTATCGCACCGACTGATGCCCTTGGCTCGACTTACAGTGAATACCGAGACAGGCATCATATTGTGCATTGAGGATTTGGGCTGTAAAACTGCCCACATCTCCGCCTTGCGCGAGGTATTTGTCGAAACCAAGATTCAACATCATTTGGTTCATGACACGACTGGAGTCATGCAAATTCCAATTCGTGTCGCTCGACTGCACCTTGCTGAGAGTGTATCCCGGCAGTGAGGGCACGACGATGTGGTAAGGTAGGTCTTTGGCCGAGTATTTCTTTCTAATCAGTTCCATCATCGGCAAGAACTCGATGAAGCTTCCCGGCCACCCATGCATGAAGATGATTGGAATGGCATCTTTCTTCTCGGAGAAGAGGGCAACAAAGTGCATGTCGACATTTTCAATCTGCATCTTGTAGTTTGGAAAAGAATTGATGCGCTTCTCTGCGGCGCGCCAATCGTACTTGTTCAGCCAGTAGTCCTTGGTCTCGGAAAGCCATTTGTGTGTCACGCCAAAGCGGTGGTCTTCCTGTCGCCCCTCCCACGTCTCAGGAGCAAGCTTGGATAGTTGGAGAAGCTGTCGCCACTCGGATATGTCCTGCTCGGAGACATTGAGAGTGAATGGCTTCGCGGAGTCTGGTGGGGAGTATGACATGTTGATTGAGGATGCTTGGAGTGGGATAAATGTAGGAGAGTCTGACTTGAGGTATTTGGACGGAAGCCCGGATGGTTGTTATATGTTTGCAGAAGCTGTAGTCGTGCTACGGGGCTTCGGGTGCGCAGGATAGCTCCTCGCCTCCGAGCAGGTGTGGGGTAATGTAGTGGCCGAAGCAGTTGGACAGCATAGCCGACACATGCAGACCGACCTGACCGATGTTCATGATTCGCTGAGGAGGTGCAGCAGTAGGGAATGTTGTAAGATTACTATATGATCTGTTGATCTTGCACCCATTCAAATAATTTGCGTAACCGACACAGCCGCCGCGGATGTATTGTCGACCCGATACCGTCGGTCTAAGTTTGTGCGTACTCAGCGAATCCGGTGGCACGCGTCCCTGGTATTGGATCTGGGCATCGAAGGGAAGCCGTATTACGCATGCAGGAAGCTCTGGGCTGATGACTCCGCAGGCTCACGGACCGATCCGGCGTTAGATTCGATCGACGATGTTACTGCTGTTGCCCAGACTCTATGCATGAAGATGTCGCGACACCCAGCTCGAGTTCGGCCGAGATATTGTTCATCCAAGACGCAAATGCAAAGATGAAGGGAAAAGCCTCGGCCGAAGAGACGCGTTGAAGGCGCGTCAGATGGTTGCGTCATTGAGATGGCGAGGCAGATGGGACTGGACCCCGCGCAATTTGGCATCTGCTAGTCTAGACTTTTTGCAGCAGATCGACTCACAACTCACTTTTCGTGACCGGGCGGTTATTCGCATGCATTGCAAGAAGCCCCAATCACAAAAACAAAACAAACCCCTCGTACACAATGGCACCCGCGCTGGTTGCTGCCATTGACCTGGCCACGTACAAGGAGTCCACCCAAGGCCTTGACGTCCAAGCCCTGTCTTTTGTCGCCCATGTTTTCGTTCGAGTCACCGATGATGGCGTCGATCACGCACTCTCCCACCTCAAGCAGTCTGTAGGCCGTTTCGCGAATTACCTCCATGTCGCCTCGCTCGCATCCATCGATGATGTCGTTTCCCTCCTCGATGCCGGGGCCGCCAAGGTCTTTGTCACGAGCCAGCAATTGGACGAGCTCAAGACAAGAAAGATTGGACTGGACAGGATAGTACTATGCTTGTCAGGAAACACAGCCAAGGATATCGCCGAGGGCATCTCAAGTGCGCAGGTTGATGTGTACGCTGAAAAGGTCGAAGATGTTGAGCAAGTGCAGGCAGGCCTAAAGGAGGGCAAGACGTGCGCCTTCGCCTCATTCGCGAACCCTGACATAGAGAGCGCCCTCAAGCTCGCAAAGATGGCAGCTGTGCCCATCATTCCCGCCGACAAGCTCTCAGTCGACCCTGCGAAACAAGCCGGCGCATTGAGCGTCGCAAAGCTACTCATGGCCAACGCGACGAGCGACCGAACCGACGGCCTATTTACAACCCTTGTGACCGACGAGCGGGGTGTTGCCCTCGGACTGGTATACAGCAGCGAAGAGAGCGTAGCCGAAAGCCTGCGTACCGGACGGGGCGTATACCAGAGTCGGAAGCGGGGCCTGTGGTACAAGGGCGAGAGCAGTGGTGATGTCCAAGAACTGGTCTCACTGTCATTAGACTGCGATAACGACTGCTTGCAATTTGTCGTACGCCAAAAGGGACGAGGCTTCTGCCACCTTGCCACTCCCACCTGCTTCGGCGACTACCACGGCCTGTCCAAGCTGCAAAAGACACTCCAAAGCCGCAAGGAATCAGCGCCAGAGGGCTCGTATACCGCGCGACTGTTCAGCGACTCACAACTGCTGCGAGCCAAGATCCTAGAGGAAGCTAATGAGCTCTGCGACGCAAACACCAAGGAAGAAATCGCATTCGAAGCTGCTGATCTCTTCTACTTTGCCCTGACCAAGTGCGTGGCTGCTGGAGTATCGCTGGAAGACGTTGAGCGTAACCTCGACGCCAAGAGCATCAAGGTGAAGAGAAGGCAAGGAGATGCAAAGCCAGCCTTCGCCGCGCAAGCAGCTACCGCGACGAACGGCTCAAGCACCAAGGAGATGGTCAAGGAAGCCGCTTCAGTACCCAAGTCCAAGGACGACCCAGCCGGCATAAAAGACGGCCGCATCGCCATGAAGCGCTACGTGACGGCCAACGAAAGCCCCTCAACCATCACAGCCGCGCTCCAGCGCCCATCCCAGCGGTCCACAGAAAAGATCCTGGGCATCTGCCAACCCATCATCGAAGCCGTGCGAACCCGCGGCGATGCCGCCCTCCTCGAATACACCCACAAATTCGAAAAAGCCACATCCCTCACCTCGCCCGTCCTGCGCGCCCCTTTCCCACCAGAGCTCATGCAGCTCGCGCCCGAGACGGCAAAAGCAATCGATGTCTCCTTTGACAACATCAGAAAGTTTCACGCCGCGCAAAAGGAGGACAAGCCGCTGCGCGTCGAAACCATGCCTGGCATTGTGTGTTCGCGCTTCGCCCGTCCCATTGAACGAGTAGGGTTGTACGTGCCCGGCGGCACGGCGGTCCTCCCCTCGACAGCCCTCATGCTCGGCGTCCCCGCCATGGTGGCCGGGTGCAAGAAAATCGTCCTAGCCACGCCGCCGCGCGCAAACGGCAAAGTCACGCCCGAAGTCGTGTACGTGGCGCACAAGGTCGGCGCCGAATCCATTGTGCTCGCCGGCGGCGCGCAAGCCGTTGCCGCAATGGCCTACGGCACCGAGAGCGTGACCAAAGTCGATAAGATCCTTGGTCCAGGCAACCAGTTCGTGACGGCAGCTAAGATGCACGTTTCCAACGATACGAATGCGGGCGTGAGCATTGATATGCCCGCGGGCCCAAGCGAGGTCCTCGTCATCGCAGATGCGTCTGCGAACCCTGCGTTTGTCGCCTCGGACTTGCTCAGCCAGGCTGAACACGGCGTGGATTCCCAGGTCATCTTGATCGCCGTCGGGCTCGATGAAGCACGTCTCGCTGCTATCGAAGAGGAACTGCACAAACAAGCTACCGCGTTGCCCCGTGTCGACATTGTCCGTGGCGCCATTGAACACTCGTTCACCCTCTGCGTGTCCAGCATGCAAGAGGCCATGGAATTGAGCAACCAGTATGCACCGGAGCATCTCATCTTGCAGGTCGACGACGCGGAGCGCGTGGCTGACATGGTGGAGAATGCGGGGAGTGTCTTTATTGGACAGTGGACGCCCGAGAGTGTGGGTGATTACTCGGCTGGTGTCAATCATTCGCTTCGTATGTTTGCCCCCCTTTTTTTCCTTTGTCTTTCCTTTTTTTCTCCTTTTTTTCTCTCTTCCTATCTGCTGTTGGAATGACGGACTTGCTAACACATTGTTATAGCCACGTACGGTTACGCAAAGCAGTACTCGGGTGTCAACTTGGCTTCGTACGTCAAACACATTACCAGTTCTCACCTTACTAGACAGGGTCTGGAGAACGTCGGTCCGGCAGTTATGGAGCTTGCGCGCGTTGAGGAGCTAGAGGCTCACCGAAGAGCCGTCAGCCTGCGATTGGGTATCGCGTAAACGAGTGATGTCATGTCCGATATATCTGATAGACCGACTTCCGTCATTAAAGTGCTGTGTCTGAGAATTTGCCCTGGTGACATAGATGGAAATGCAAACGTGTGAGAAGTTTTCCTGCATTGATTCTTTCTCTGAAAAGTACCTCATATGTGTCGAGTACCTAGCTGTACACGATCGTGCTCTGCTTGAGTGAGGCCATGTCCGGAGACAGCATCACCATCTCAGTGTTTATTCACTCGTAAACCATGAGCTCAATTGAGTCTTGCATCCATCTCAATCCATCGGTACCGTGTTTAGTACAACGAGGTCAGTCGCCATCGAAGAGCCGCGTATGTTGGTCGGAGTGAAGCTGCAGTTACCAACAAGCTTTGTGAGACATCTGGAGGGTTTACCAGGTCGAAGAAGCTGCTGCTGCGTTTCCCCATCCTCCGTTACCCTCGACAGCAGCGGCCGTATCATCAGCCCAGTTGCCAGTTGTCTCAGCGGCAGCATCACCCCATCCACCAGTTGCAGCAGTCGAAGCACCACCGGTGTTCTCTGCAGGAGGCTCTGGGCAGCGCTTCTCGCCGTGACCGAAGTTGTTGCAGTTACGGCACTTGACACGGTTCCAGTCACGCGGCTTGGGGCACTCACGAGAGGAATGTCCCTCTTCATCGCAATTGTGGCATTTGATGACGCGAGGTTTGTCGCATTCGCGCGAGATGTGTCCTTCCTCACCGCAGTTGTGGCAAGCACGTCCGCCGCCGCCGCCGCCGCGTGAGGCAGGGGGCTCAGGACAGTCAGACTTGTTGTGACTATGAGGAATGTTAGCCAGAGTTCAAGAAACCGGGGCGCCTAGTGCAAAAAGAACAGGGGACGAAAAGCAGGGAATCACTTACCCCGGGTTGTTGCAGTTGAAGCATAGACGATCGCCACCTCCTCCACCGCCGGCCATAGGCTTGCGTGCTTGGGTACAATCGGATTTGCGGTGACTGATAATATATTAACAAGGCATCTCAATCCTTGGGAACGACTTACCCAGTCTCGCCACAGTTGTAGCATGCTTGACTACCAGAAGCCTGGGGGCAGTCGCGCTTCTGGTGTCCGGTCATGCCGCAGCCATAACATGCATTACCACCACCACCACCTCCGCTAGTAGGACAGTCGCGCTTTTGATGACCAGTCTGGCCGCAGCCATAGCAGGCACGATCGCTGCCATTGTGGTTGTAGCTGGTGTTTGTAGTAGAGAAGTCGCCTCCAGTGCCCCAGCCATCATCACCAGTGGTAGTGGCGAAATTGCCAAAGCTATCACTGGAGCCGAACTCGTTGTTGGCGTTGGGGAATGGGGTGTCGAGGTCTGCAGCGTTGCCGCCGAAGCCAGCAGGATTCTTAGCCCTCTCAATCTCTTCGCGCTCCTTGTTCTCTAGCGCACGATGTTTCTTGGAGCCTTTGTGGGTGCCCCAGTCCTTCGTAGGCACAGTGCGGTCGCAGAGCTCGCAGTGAGTCCAGCGCGGCACATGCTCCCGGGGTTGCGGGTAGGGGTTAGAAACCATAGCAGACTGAATGACAGCTGGACCGCGAGCCATGATGGAGAGCTCAGCGGAGAGAGAAGGAACAACTATGCTTAGTCTATTAGTTGTGTGTCTGCGACTGAGAGGGACAGTGAGCGATAGAATGACAGATAGTGGTGAGACGCCTGCTAGCTGAGCTCCGAGCTTGAAGCAGGTTTGCTGTCCAGCATACAGCTTTGGCGCAGTTGATTGTGCGGTGGTGCAAATTCTTCGAGGCGACTGCTTGTGCTGGAAGGCACATATCTGCCTTGGGGTGAAATGTACTTACATTCTATTCTAGTCGAATGCGTCGCAGACAATCAACAGTTGCAATCGCTCTGTACTGCTGTTGCAGTCAACTTCGCACCTAGTTGTCGTAAAAGATGTGAGGTGGGGAGATGGATTGGGGTAAACGGCGAGGGACTGCGGTTGAGGGTTAGACTGTTTACAGGCAGGCGCAAAGCATCACCGGGCCCCTTACGCCGTGCGTCAGCAACAGCAAACAGTCGAAGCGAGTCCGGAAGAAGCCGGGGGGCGTAAGTGGAAGATGTTGGAAGCATGGGCGAACAGTGAGATGCATGTTGGTATGTATGACGGGTGAGTGCATCTGAAACGATAGATCGCTCGGACGGTGCAAGGCCACAAGACAGCACACATGGGATAAATTAGGACAGCTTGGAGATACAAAAATAAGCTTATATCAGTGCATGTCATTTCAGAATGTGGATATGCATTCTGCAAAACGGGTATGCGAAAGTGCTGCATTCTAGTGAAAATTGTGATGATATTACAGATGCACGTATCGCTTCGCCATACTGCTCAAGCCCCAGTGGGCATATTGTCCTCGACGCCAGTCTCCTCTTCTTCTCTCTGCTCTTCCGATTTCTGCGGCTCCTTCCAGCCAGTGCCTGCCTGCGCCAACACTACGATGATGGACAGTGCTACAGCACAGAGGAACAAAGCCCTTATAGCATCCGTATATGCTCCAACTGCAACCACCTTATCTTCACCGTCGAGTCTACCTACTAGCGCTGGGCTTCCAAGAAGCCTTCTTGTAAGCTCGCCCCTGTTCTTCAGCCCCGCCCTCGCAAAGCCGTCGTCCAAAGACTTGTGCAGCACGCGAACAAAGTATCCACCGCCAATGGCCGAGCCGAAGGAACCCGAGAAGCCGCGGAAGGTGGCAAGTAGAGATATGACAATTGGATGCACTTCTGGCAGCGTAAGGTGAAGAAGATGGACAAGCGCATAGTTTGTCGCAGCTCCGGTAACAAGGCCGTTGAGGAAGACCATTACCACGTACAGAGCCCAGGGGCTCGTGGGCGTCGATATGAAAGCGAGGACAGCCATAGTTATGGGAAACAATGCCATGGCGATAACGGTATGGAGGTAGAAGCTCCCTGTTCTTTTGATGTGGAAGACTCCGGCGAGCAGACCACCGGATGCAAAACCAGCATTTGTCGGAATGAGAATCGATCCAGCAACAGCAGGTGCCCAGCCTCGAACAGCAAGCGAATATACGGGCGTGTAAAAGAGGATACTCCATCGAGCCATCATGAAGCCAGTCGTGGCCAGGCAGGTCAGCAAGGTTCCCCGAGATCTCAAGACGGAGACTGGAATGACAGGGTCGCTGGCGACGTATGCCTCGTTGAGTACGAAGACTGGAAGAGCGAGGGCCGATAACACGATGGGCGTTGGGAGGACTTTGGGACCGGATAGACCCAAGAGGAAAAGTACAATGGTGGTGGTCAACAGCAAAGCGCCAGAGTAATCTATGCGGGCAAGTTTGTCGCGGATCGACAGGTTGGCGTATCTGATGTTCTTGGAGGTGTGGCTGGCTGGAATGGAAAATAGTAGGCATAGACCAGCGATGAAGCTCAGTGGTGCTTGGATGCCGAAAAGTGGTTTCTTCAAGTGTCAGCCGAACCGGACCGTCATGTTACGAGAAGGAAAGCTCACCCAGCCGATTCTGGGCTCGAGGGCACCTGCTATTACGGCACCGAGCGAGACACCGACCGTCATTGCGGTATTGGCAAGACCTATGTATAAGCCGCGTCGCTTCGGGCTGGTCATCTGGATGGCCATGATGCTAGCAACAATGAAGATGCCTCCGCCGCCAGCTCCAGTGACGACACGGCCGAGGATGAAATGCTCGAATGACATGGATGTGGAGGTAATGACGGACCCAATGCATATCATCATGGTAGAGAAGAACATGCATAGTCGCGGGCTGAAGACCTGGCACAGTCTGCCCATTAGAGGAGCCAGTGATGACATGGCGATGAGATATGACGAAGTAAACCAGCTAGCGGTCTCGAAAGCATCTAGGTCTGCAGCAATGGACGATTGTGTTGTTGTGAGGATTGAGATATTTGTGGCTGGTGGTGGTGGTCAGGGCTCATGTTCTACGGTTTTTGTCTGATTGTCACAAGTGTGGCGCTTGACACATTGACGTGAATCTCGACAACCATCTCGCTGATGTTGATAGACATGATACGCGCAGCATTGACAAAGGCATCATGCAGGGTACAAAACGTGATGGCATGCATACCTTGCAGAAAGATCAGTAGACCGACCGACGCGACAATAAAAGCTCCCCGGGATGTTGAGATTGTTGTTTCGTCATGCTTGCCATGTCTCTCGGATGAGCTTGGAGATGTCGGCCGTTCAAGGAGAGGATCGCGTTCGGCTGAACCGTTTGCAATCGCCATAACGTAGGGTTACAAACGCAGCCAACAAGAGAAGAAGAAGGAAAGATGTCAATATGCGCAAAGAGAGAGATACACGGCGCAAGACGACGCGTCGAAGATGATAGTCATGATGATAGGTGCAAGGATGCTAGTGCGTCGACGGATTACAAATGCGGGAAGTGGTCGGTCGTCGTTGCCCGAGGGCTTTCGTCCGTAAAGACTACAGCACTCCTTTCCAACACGACTGGCAGCAAGCGAGGCCCATTACAATGAAGATGCCATGTTTGACCAAGTTGTTGCGAGTGAAAGCCCCGAGCCGAGGAAACCCAAGGCGGCGTTGCGGCGCGTGGGCATGGCATCTATGTGACGTCAACGCTCATTGGCTGGTAATGGCATCGATCGGGGCGCAACTGCCACCCACCCGGGCCTCGATAGTGGAAAGCTGGCCTCTACAAACAATATCACCACGACTGCACCGAATAGTCGCACTTTCTCTCTCTCTCTGCCCCCCGATATGACGCGATGAGTTTCTTTCTCTCCATTACTTTGCTTTTCAACAGATACCCACAATGAGGCCACGACTACAGCGGCTCGTGCCGCTCCTCTTCGGTATGCAGTCGGGCATGTGACCGAGATAGCCTCTGACTGACCACCAGCTACGCAGTTCTTCTTTCCCTATTCCTAACCGTCCAATCACAGTCGCATCTCGACAACGAAGCAGACCATGCGCACCAGAAGCCGCTGGGAGGGGGCCCAGCATCAGGAAGCCGGGCTTCGTCGGGGCGGAGTAAAGAGGCGTGGAAGTCAAGATGGGGAAACACTGCGGGGAATGCGAATGCCCACCAGGGCGCGTTGGCTTTCGACGAGGCCATGGCGCTGCTTCACCACATCAAGCCCGCCACGGCGCCGTGGTGGAACTTTGACAAGAAGTCTGGCATACTGGGCGCAAGCGCATACTACGCCAAAGAAGTCTTCTTCCTCCTGTTCATGAACGGACCGCCCCAGCAAGAGCTCTTGACCACGAACCCGCAGCCGAAGAAGCTGGGACAGTCGCTGTCACAAGCCGTCACCCTGCTCGAAGAAGCAGCGGCCCAGAAGAACCCCGATGCACTGTTCACCCTCGCAGAGATGAACTTTTACGGCAACTACACGCACCCGCGCAACTATTCCGAAGCATTCCGACGCTACCATGAGCTCGCCACGCTGAACGGAAACGCCTCGGCCCAGCACATGGTTGGCTTCATGTACGCGACTGGCATTGGTGGGGCAGTCAAGCAGGATCAGGCCAAAGCGATGCTGTACTACACTCTGGGCGCCGAGGGCGGGCATGTACGGTCAGAAATGGCCGTTGCATACAGGCATTCGGCCGGCATATCGACCCCACGCAACTGCGAGGAAGCCGTCTACTTTTACAGGGAGGCTGCGAAGAAGGCCATTGCGTACCTGCGATCTGGACCACCGGGCGGGCACTCGATGCCGAGGGAGTCGTACAACATCGCTGACGACGAAGGCGGCGTATACGGTGAGGGCGCAAGCGCAAGCAGCTCCGGGTCCAACGCCAAAGTAGCCAGCGCTCAATCCGATGCCTTTTCCTCGCTAGACGACGTTTTCGAATACATGGACCTTCAGGCTCGCAAGGGCGATGCACGCGCTACCTTCAACCTCGCCAAACTGAACTACGATGGCGCACGAACTCTAAAACGAGATCTCCCGGCGGCTAAGAAGCGATTCATGGAGCTGGCTCGCATGTACTGGACCCCGAGTGGAAAGATCAACAACAACGTGTCGCCAACCACCGAGAAGCTCGCCGCAAAGGCCGCTGGCTACCTTGGTCGCATGTTTCTGCGTGCTGAAGGAATGCCCCAAAGCTTCGACCTTGCAAGAAAGTGGTTCAGGAGAGGCATGGAGCTTGGAGATGCCTTGTCACAGTACTCCATGGGCATCATGTATCTGAAGGGGCTTGGCGTACCGCAAGATCCCGTCAAGGCTGCAGACCTCTTTGGTGCTGCTGCCGATCAGGATTTGGCAGTTGCCCAAGTCAGACTCGGGGCGCTCTTCCTGGACCAGGGAGACATCCTAGTCGCTATCAAATATTTTGAGCTCGCGGCCAGGCATGGACATCTCGAGGCTTTTTACTTCTTGGCTGAGATGACGCACAATGGCGTCGGACGCGACAAGTCATGTCCTGTAGCTGCTGCGTATTACAAGTTGGTCGCGGAAAAGGCAGAGCTTGTATCAACGTCTTTCCCAGAGGCCAACGAAGCGTATGCGAATGGCGATCTGGAAACAGCACTTGTTAACTATATGCTGGCAGCCGAGCAAGGCTTCGAGGTCGGACAAGCTAACGTAGCTTACCTCCTTGACCAGGTAAAGCCTCGCTTTACATTAAACTCACTACTGCCCTTCATGAAACAGAAGGCTACACTCGCGAGCGACGCCTTTCTGGCTTTGGTTTACTGGACACGCTCTGCCGAACAGAAGAACGTGGACTCCATGGTCAAGATGGGAGATTACTATCTCATGGGCCTTGGGACACCACCTGATCAAGAAAAAGCGGCGGCTTGCTATCAAGCTGCCGCAGAGACCATGCGAAGCGCGCAAGCCATGTGGAATCTTGGCTGGATGCACGAGAACGGCGTTGGTATCGATCAGGATTTCCATCTCGCCAAGAGGCACTACGACTTGGCATTGGAGACCAACCCACGCGAGGCTTACTTGCCAGTAGTGCTGTCCCTATACAAGCTGAGGTTCAGGAGTTGGTGGAACACGTTCACAAACGGCAACATCAAGTCCATCCAGGAAGAACCAGGTAAGTTGCGGTGGCAAATCACGGCACAATGATTTTGATACTAATACATTCCCAGTGGTCAAGAAGGACTGGACTCTTTCTGAGTGGCTGAACGCTTTCCTCGAAGCTGAATTCGCTGGCTGGGATGATTACGAACCGGACGACTACGACGATGGACACACGGCAGGCGATGATTACTACGGCGATGGCTACCACGGCGATGACATCGACTCGGATATCCTCGAATCGCTGATCATCCTGGCTTTGAGCGGGGCTCTGGCCTTCCTGCTCTACTATCGAACTCAAAGACAACGTCGGCAGGAAGAAGAGAGAAGACGGCAACTGGAGCAACAGCAGCAGCTGAATCAAGGTATTCCGATACCGCAGCAACAAGCCCAAGGACAGCCGCAGCAAGATAGAGGCTTGTTCCCCAATCCAAATGAGCCCGAGTTTATGAATTGGGTTGCTGGTGGAGCGGGGCATTGAGTGATGAAGAATCACAAAATTCAAGCATGGAACGGCGTTTTTTTTTGTAAAGGTTTCGAGGCAACGAAGATATTTTAGAGTGTCTGTTGGTGATGAACATGGTTCTTTTCATGCACCAGGACGAGAATAGTAAAAGGGTTCGATTCTTTTTTTTTTCTTCTTCTCTCTTGCAATTTGAGTACCCTGAATGTCTGACATAATTCCGCTGTTTGCTTGATACTGTTGATTACTATCCCTGCGTCTTCTTCTTCTTCTTCTTCTTCTTCTCCATGTAACCTAATGTTGAGCTTAGAGCAGTCCATCTCTTTTCAGATAGCTCGCCTTGGTGTCCCAGAGCGTACTCGGCGCTACGCGTATCTCACAGCGGCTTCCACGTACAAAGGCGCGTCGTGTTTCCACTTCAAAGTACCTTTTCGTTTTCTATTCTCCGCTAGGATATGGGTTGCTGAGGTGGGAGAGTTGGGGTGGCGGGTTGACACCGCGGAGTGCGAAGTGTGGGGACTCTTCTCCCAGAGTTGAAGTGAGGGTTGTACGGTTCGCTAAGGAGAAGGAGAGAAAATCCAGAAAAGCCGTCAATCATTAAAAAGTCCGATGATGCAAACGTGAAGTTATGTAAAAGGGGGCAACTTGCAAGAAAAGTGTTTGTTTTGGTGGTTGTATGTGTAATGGATTACATGAAGTATCTCGTGAAAAAGGATGTGCGTGAGGGATGTTTTTTTTTTACAACTTGCTCCCACCTTCTTGCGGCACCTTGACAACGACTTTGCCCCAGCTGTCTCTTCCGCCAAGAGCTTTCAACGCAGCAGGCACACTCTCCAAGCCCACGTATTCCTGATCTGTAAACGCAGTTCCCCTATACTTTCCCTCTTTGACCAGCTGGAAGATGCCATCCCACACCTTGTCCTGCATCTCGGGCTCATTAATCGCATAAGCACCCCAATGCAGTCCCACAACACTAACATTTTTAAGCAAAATGCGGTTCGTCGCCATCTTCTCGATATCACCAGCCGCAAAGCCGATAACCAGCAGTCTTCCATTCCAGGCCGTGCACTTCATAGACTGTGCGATGAGGCCCACGGGATCGTAAACGATATCCACGCCGCGACCCTTTGGAGTGAGTTTCTTGACTTGCTCGGGCCAATCGGCGTCGCGGTACGAGACGGCGTAGTCAGCGCCGAACGAGCGTGCGACATCGAGTTTATGCTGGGTACCAGCCGTAGCGACGACGGTCGCACCGAATGCCTTTGCGATCTGAACGGCGGCTAGACCAACGCCGCCGGCTGCAGCGTGGACGAGTACCCAGTCGCCTGAACTTGATGTCAATACCATTACGAGACGTGAAGACGGTATAGAGATAACATACCCTTCTTAATCCCCGCCCTCACAACCAACCCAGCATAACTCGTGGGCGCTGTGACAAATACACCAGCCGCATCCTCGTAGCTCCACCCTTCGGGCACGCCCTTGAGCCTCTCCTCCGTACACACAATATGCGTCGCGTAGCCCCCCTGACTCGCGCCAAATACCCTGTCGCCCGCCTTGAACTTGGGCGTCTTGCCCCCAGCTAGCGAGCTGGGTGCCTGTAGCACGACGCCGGAGAACTCGGAGCCGGCGACCCAGGGAAACGCCGGCTGGTGCTGATACTTGCCCCGGATCTGGAGCAGGTCGAAGAAGTTGGTTGCCGAGGCGTGGATCGCGATTAGGTATTCGTTGGACGCGGGCGTGGGCGTGGGGAGGTCGAGGACTTTGAGGTCTTCGGGGCCCTAAGAACTGTTAGGGAGACTGAACGGGCTGGGGGGCGGGGAGGGAATCGGGGTGGCCTATTTACTTTGACATATTCTTTGATTTGGATGCCCTTCATGTTGAGGTGTGTTTGGGGGTGATGATAATTGCAATTATGTCTAATGCCTAGATGACGGGGACGGCAAGTTCTTACAGACAGCAAAGAATGGTCAATCTGGAATCAACACAGGAGAATGCACGAGTAGAAGTGGACGGTCCATTGTAGCTTGCATGACGGCAGTGAGCTGCTCTCCACGCCGAAGATACCTCGGCTTGCATCCCCGGGCGACCTCCGCTCTTTCCCCACCCAAAGCTTGGCTGTTTTGTCTTAGTCAGCTGCCTTAGTCAGCCATAAGCGCGCCACATGGGTCGACACGCGCTAATGACGCCAGGGTACGGCGGGCGGGCCCAGTGACGTTCTACTGCCTTCCAATTCAATCCAAAGCTACCCACAGCCTCCATATCCAAAAGAACACATTTGTTCTCCTTCCCAACACACCGCCCGCCATAACTCCCTATTATTTGCAGTCGTCAGTCGTAGATTCATCACCTCTGCACCCACGGACAATTCATAGACGTTGCCGTCACTGCCCCACGCTTGTAGAACACACATAGATACCATGGCCGAAGACGCCGCCACGTCCACCGAGGACGCGCAGATTACCTTCAACGTCAAGGCCGCAAACGACCAGAAGCATGTCCTTACGCTTCCCAGCACCACCACAGTCGCGGACCTCAAGGCCAAGCTCTCCACGTCGGAATACGCACATGTCCCCGCTGAGCGCCAACGCCTGATATATTCGGGCCGTGTGCTAAAGGACCCCGATACACTGGCGAGCGTCAAGATCAAGGACGGACACACAGTACATCTCGTCAAGGGTGCTGCCAGCAACGCGAGGCAGAATCCCGCGAGTCAGGCCACATCAAGCACTACAGGCGCAGGCAGCACACCTGTCCCTCAGGTACCAACCAACATCGCCGCAGGAACAGGCAACAACCCTCTCGCTGGACTCACAGGCGCGCGGTATGCCGGATTCCATGGCCTGCCTGGTATGGACATGTTCGGCCCAGACGGAGGCGTGAGTCCATTCGAAGCGTCATAGGCCCCCCCAGACGACGTGCTAACATGGATCAGATGGGCCCGCCACCAACGAACGAATCCATGCTCCGACAGATGGAGGACCCCAATTTCCTCTCACAAATCAACGAGGCTATGAACAACCCAGCCGTAGTCGACATGATGCTGCAGAGTCCCATGGTAGGTATCGCTCGTCCGCCCCACATTGTCCAAGCCTAACCCGTAGCAGATCCGCGACAACCCGATGCTTCAGCAGATGCTGCGAGACCCTGCGATGCGCCGTATGATGTTCAGCCCCGAGATGATGCGTGCGCAAATGGAGATGCAACGGAGTATGGGTGGACGTGGGCCTGGTGCCACGCCGAGCTTCCCAGCTCCAGGTGCCACAGACAACACACCACAGCCTGGCTCTACCACGACAGGTGAAGGCACCACCGAGACGCCGAACCAGCCCAGCACAACAGCACCTGCCGATCCATTCGCGGCTCTCGGAGGAGGCGCTGGAGCTGGGGCCAACCCATTTGCTTCACTATTCGCAGGAGGCCAGAATCCATTCGCTCCTCAGCAACAGCCGGGCGCAAATCCCGGTGCACCACAAAACACACAAGACGCCTCAAGCACCTTTCCCAACCTGTTCGGTGGCGCAGGTGCCCAGGGCGGACAGGCGAATCCCATTGCAGAGGCAGCTCAACGGATGATGCAGAATCCAGAAGCCATGCGCAACATGATGCAAATGATGGGCGGCGGCGGAGGTGCTGGCGCAAACCCATTCGCTGCTTTCGGTGCAGACCCTGCTGCAGGAGGCGGCGCTGGTCAACCACCTGCTGGCAACCCCTTCGCCGCCATGTTTGGTCCCGGCGGAGGCTTTGGCGGAGCAGGTGGCTTCGGTACACCCCCACCAGCAGACAACCGACCCCCCGAGGAAGTATACGAGACCCAGCTCCGCCAGCTCAACGAAATGGGCTTCTACGAGTTTGACCGCAACGTCTCGGCGCTACGGAGAAGCGGTGGCAATGTCCAGGGTGCTATCGAGTACCTGCTCAATGGCGCGGTGTAGTATACTTTTGACCACTGCGTCTTGCTGTCTAGGCCTTTAGCTTTACAGCAGCAGCAGCCTTTTCTTACTCAAAGCGAGATTGACGAGATTGAGCGGTACGAAGAGAACGAGATGCGCATGGCTGGAGAGGATTTTAGTGCTGACCTCGACGGTATACTGGATGCGTATGATAGCGAGGAGGATGAGTCTTTTGAGTTTGACGATGTTGATGTGTTCGTTGGACTGTAAGTGGATATGGAACGCTGGAGGAGAGGCGTAGTAATATTAGGTACGACTGAGATTGAAGGCATAGGATAGATAGATGGATGGACGATGGAGTAAATGATACCACTAGGCAAACGACTGTTGAAGTTTCATGTCGCCCCTCTTTCAACCCAGTCATTCTGTAATTGACTTGCAATGTGATGACCACCATGGTAAACACGGAATGGTATTTTCAATTCTTTGATTTGTTACCAATTAAGTTTCTACAAGATGGACGACAATTTGGCCTGTCTGTCTGTCTTTTTGTCTGTCTTGAAGAACATGCATGTGTGCTAAGCCGCCTCGGCTTTCCAACAAGGCAGATGGGGGGATGGGGGGAGAGAAAACCAGACCAAAATAAACAAGAAAGAAAGAATTAAACGCCCAAGATACCAAAGACGGTATCTAAACAAACAAACAAGCAAGCAAGCAAACGAACGAACGAACGAACCCGGCCCCCTCCCCTCGCAATTTTGCCAATCTGCCAAATCAGTAAAGTAGTTAAAACGACCAAAGCTCCCCATAGAAAGAAAGAGAGAGAGAGAGGGTTTGTAAAAAAAAAAAATAGAGAGTAAAAAAGAAAACGCCTATCCCATGCAAGAATTTTGAATTCCCTCACAGCTGCACCACCGTGTCATCGTAGTAGCCCTCATACTCTACACCGCCATGCTCACCGACACACAGCATCCAACTCAGACTTGATATATGCTCCCCCCTCCCCTTCCATGCCATCTTGGCCAGACGACTAATCACGCACGCTGAGGCCGGAGCGATCGGTAAACATGCGGGTGGCGATATTCATAGCGAGGAGTTCCTGGAAGAGCAGCTTTGCAGCATAAGGGATGTGAATTTGGGAGATGCGAGTTTTGTTGTGGCAAGGGCGGCATTCGTAGAGGGACTTTTTGAGTTGGCTGTTGCAAAAGGGTTTAGTTGGTTTCTTGAAAGATTGAGGGGTAGAGGAGGGGTAGAGGGAGGGAGGGAGGGAGGGAGAGAGGGAAGACTTACGCAATAGGACTCATCAAACCACAAATATCGCACACATGCACCGTATACGCGTCTGAAACGGTAAAAAGGCGTTCCTTCAAAAAGGCCGCAGCACCATGCGCAATCATGCAATCACGTTCCATCTCACCGAAGCGGAGACCACCGTCCCTGGCACGACCCTCGACGGGCTGGCGGGTGAGAATCTGGAGCGGACCACGGGCACGAGCGTGAATCTTATCGTCGACCATATGGCGCAGACGCTGGTAATACGTGGGCCCCAAGAAGATCTGTGTGCGCATCTTCTTGCCCGTGTGGCCGTTGTACATGATTTCGAAGCCGCGCTTTTGGTAGCCGGCATCTTCGAGGAGCTGCGAGACTTGGTCGACAGTTACGTCGGTAAAGGGCGTGGCATCGCCTTCTTGGCCCGTGATGGCGCCGACCTTGGAGAGCAGACACTCGACTAAATGGGCGATTGTCATACGCGAGGGAATGGCGTGGGGGTTGATGATCAAGTCGGGTGTGAGACCTTCCCTGGAGAAGGGCATGTCTTCCTGGCGGTAGGTGATACCAATCGTACCCTTTTGACCGTGACGAGACGCAAACTTGTCACCGATTTGTGGCACCTTGGTGGTCCTTGTACGAACCTTGACGAATCGGAGACCTTCGGTGTTGGTGGTGAAGAGCACTTGATCGACGATACCGTTTTCAGTGCTTCGGAGAGGCGTCGACACATCTCGCTTGGTGTGGAGAGTAGTCTTTTGACCAAGCTCCTGAGCGTCCGTCGCAATGGGTGCTGTCTTTCCAATGATGATATCATCACCAGAGACACGCACACCGGGAGCAACAACACCGTCATCGTCGAGCTTGTCATAGGTTCCACCCTTGAGACGGAGAGTGTCGGCACGCGTAGGCTTCTCAAATTGTTCCAGAACGTTCACACCAATTCGCTTCTCTTGCTCAGTGTACGCACGGTAGAACAAACTTCGGAACAGGCCACGATCGATACTGCTCTGGTTCATGATGACGGAATCTTCCTGGTTGTAACCACCGTATGTAGCAATGGCAACAATGGCATTTTGTCCAGCGGGAAGTTCACGGAACTTGAGGTATTCCATCGATCGAGTTGTCGCCAAGGGCTTCTGGGGGTAGTATAAGACGTTCATCATGGTTTCCATGCGGAGCGCAAAGTTGGTGAGAGCAACACCCATAGCTTGTTTGCCCATAGCAGATTGGTATGTGTTACGGGGTGACTGGTTGTGATCTGGGAAGGGGATGATACTGGCGCAAATACCCAAGATCATGGCTGGGTGAATCTCGCAGTGAGTGTAGGCATGAATGCGAGGGTCTGGCGCGGGCTTGAGGCGGCGAAGTCGGTCCTTGCCCTCAGTGGATCGCTCAACCGCGGGCAGGCCCATCTTCATTTCTCGCCATTCTTCTAGGTCCTCGGGGGAGAAGGTTATCATGGCAGTCTCCTCTTCCTCGGCATCGAGGTATTCGACAACACCGTCTTGGATAAGGCCTCTCCAGCCGTAGGTGGCGTTCTCGACCTCCTCCTGACTCCAGCCTTGACGTGTGCTGGTCTCTTGCTGTTCAGCCTTGAGTTTGTTACTAATCGCCTTGGTGAAGACGAGCTGGTTTCGGTTCTCTCTCCGGAAATCGTTCTCGACGACGAACAGCGGTCTCATGACACGACCGGCATCTGTGAAGATCTTGAACTCTCGGTCGCGAATATCACGAATCAAACTCATCTCGTAGGACAGGGTACCGTTTCGGCGAAGCTCTTGTACGACTGTGACAAGTTGTTGAGCGTTGGAATGAACACCAACCCAAACACCGTTGACGAAGACCTTGGTCGCATCTGGATTTTGGTTTTGATCGTACTCCTCGAGAAGTTGCATGTTGCGTTGAGTCATGAAGTCGATGATGGGCGATGCATCGCTACCGACACTAACATAGCACATGAGAGACAAGTTCTTGACCAGACCGCAAGCCTGTCCTTCAGGCGTCTCGGCAGGGCAGACAAGACCCCAATGAGAGTTGTGCAGTTGGCGCGGCTTGGCCAATTTACCGTCACGTCCAACGGGGGTATTTGTTCGACGAAGATGGGAAAGTGTGGAAGCGTAGGTGTATCGGTTCAAGACCTGCGAGACACCGGCCTTGGCGGAGGCGGCCTTCTTCTGGTCACCCCAGTTTCCTGTGGCTAGAGAATACTTCAATCCGTTTGTGATGATGCTGGCCTTGACAGCCATCTGAACGTTGAAGTCCTGGTTGTTCTCAACACATCGCTGGAGGTACTTGTAGACATCCTTGGTGAGCTTGAGGAAGAGGATACGGAACAAGTTGGCGATCAAGGGTCCGGCAAGATCCAGACGCTTCTTTCCAAAATGGTCACGGTCGTCCTCGTCGCGGCGACCGAGTACACACTGCAGAAGTCGGTGGATCATGTAACCAAAGAAGTAGGCCTTGCGGGTATCCTGGCCCTCCTTCTGCGAAATATGCGGCAGGAATTCTCGCTGCATAATGTCCCTTGCGAACTTGAGACGCCTGTCCTTGGTGCCAGAGTTTGCACCACGCTTGGCGATGAAGTCGAGAGCAGTCTCGCGATCCTGCACAACGGAACCCTCCTCGATGCTGGGCTTCAACAGCTCCAGCATTTGTGTGTCGGTGCGGTCGTAGACGATGTGGCTCAGGATTTCCTCGTCGGAAACGATGCCAAGGGCGCGGAAGACAATGGCCATGGGCACGTCGGCCTTGATGTAGGGGAGGGTGGCGTATGCGAATGGACCGGGGATACGCTTGCCGTGTCCGGCGAGCGAGTTCTCAGCCCATTTGATGTTGAAGGACGAGATCAGACGGGTGCCCTTTTCGACGGCACTTCGGATCTCTGCTATCCACGGGATGGGACCCTGCTTCTTCCTGAAGACCTGCACGATGTTGGCAGCACTGCGCTCCTGGGCGATGAGCACCTTCTCACTACCGTTGATTACAAAGTAGCCACCCTGGTCGTACGGACATTCGTTCAGCGCGAACAGG
Source organism: Stemphylium lycopersici (assembly GCA_003268315.1). Lineage (NCBI taxonomy): Eukaryota > Fungi > Ascomycota > Dothideomycetes > Pleosporales > Pleosporaceae > Stemphylium > Stemphylium lycopersici. The sequence continues at coordinate 52,467 of QGDG01000072.1, forward strand.
TCGGCGTCTGATTGGGCTCGCAGGTGGCAGAGCTCTGACCGCAACATGACAGGCAGCTTTCCGATGAAAACCCTCGCGGCAGCGCCATCGTCCATGGGCATGTCCTCACGCTCCCACCGGATCTGCGATGCGCCTCCCGTGTAGCCGCCCTCCATCTCCTCGTCCTCGTCCTCGTCCGGACCGCGGCCCTCGCGAGCGACCATGATGCGGTTCTCAATGTCGGCCAACATGGCGCCCGAGTAGGTCAGGTTACGTAGACGCGCCTCGTGTGGATACAGCTGCACGGTTGTGCCATCGCCTTCGGTATGCGTCGGGCGCGCGAGATAGACACGTCCAAACTTGATCTCGTAGCGGCGCTTGATAATCGGGTTGTCGTCCTCGTCCGGGTTGTAGGGAGTGTTTTGCTCGAGGATGACGCTTCCGTTTTCCTTGACAATGTCTTGTATCGTGTTGCGCGTGAATTCGTCGTACGAGTCGAGCTGCTGCGACACCAGACCCTTGGTGTCGAAGAAAGAGCTAATCACTGCCCAGCAGTCTTCGGGCAAGACGCGGTCGTCCTCCTCATCCTCGTAGTCGTCCATTCCGTCCTCGTACTCGTAGGGCTCGGCCATGGTCGCGGCTAGGTGTATTAGACGCGGTAGGGGAAAGAGGGGAAAGAAGGTGGGCGGTGAGTGAGGACGTGTAGAGTCCTTGTCTGTCCTGCATGCGACGGCGGCGGCGACTGCCTCTCAAAGAGAAGTTCGGCGCTAGTGTTTCTCCGGCCTTAGCGCGCCGCCGTGCCCAGCCTCAACACCAGCGTGCCCCACATCCTTGCCAGTACACGAGACTCAGCAGCGCAGCAGCGCAGCAGCGCAGCAGCCACAGCCATGGACCCTCATCAGCGGCCCGTCGCCTCGCCCCGACATGCCCCCGAGCCTATCCGAGTCCACTCGGCTCATTTCCTGACAGAAACATCACCACGTCTGTTTCCACAATAGTCATCGCACGTGGCTTGCGGGGAACCAAGACCGCTTTCCACCAGCACCCCATTATCGAAATGCTTCATGAACCTGTCAATTCCCAGAGCCCCCATCCTGCCTCTGTTCCACCAACACACGCCGTCGTTTGATGACACCCATGGCATAATTGCATCGGGAACCTTGCATGATGCGAGTCTCACTCCAGCAGCGAACGTCTGCCTTGCATGAGGCCTGCATGCACAGTGCTCAGCCTCGCCCCGCAGCAACTGCCTCAACACAGTAACCAGGTCTGATACTCCCGCATCATGGAGCCCTTTCTTTCCACAATACCTCCAGTTTCATCATGGACCCCTTATCAATCACTGTTTCCTGCGTCACTCTCATTTCTACAGTAACTAGGGCATCTTATTCCCTCACTTCACTCATCCGCGAGTGGCGCGATGCATCTGCCGACCTCAAGACTGTCATGCAAGAGCTGGTGTGCATACAAGCCATCGTTGAGAGTCTGATGAACCACACCATGACTCCGAAAGAGTGTACCGTTCCATCCAACCTACAACACCAAATCGCCAGCATCTTGAAAAGCTGCCACCAGGCGGTTAGCGAGATTGGAATATCCATAGCCAAGCATACAAAGTCGAGACTAGGCAAGAGTGGCTACTGGGCCTTTGGTGGGGGGAGAGAAGACATAGCAAAGCATCGGTTCACCCTCCAAGTACACAAATCTGCGCTAGGAATCGCTCTAGACATGGTATTAATCCACGTAACGGGCGACATCAAAAACGACACCACCAGAATCCTCGGCGAGATCAAAACACTGCGCCGACGGCTCCTACCCAGCTACCATCCCTCACTGAACCGCAAGCTAAAAAAGCCTCTGGACGATATGACCTGCTATACCGAGTCCCTGCATCTCTCTTCAGACGGCGAAACACAGTACAGTGTCTCGAGTTCGGAAAGCACCCCCGACTGCTTGCCTTTTCTCCACCCACACAAATACAATCGCAGCAACCGACCCACCCCCTCCATCTACCCTTCTCCGCAGCCCCCTACCTTGACACCCTTTATCACCTTCACCCCCCTCGCCTCCACCCCCCTCGCCTCCACCCCCTTCCCCCCAACAACCCTCTTCCTCCCCTCCCACACAAACGTCCTCCGCATCGGTCGCGCCTCCTTAACCCGGCACCGCGGCTCCCACTTCCTGGGCCTAGACTCCAAAGTCGTAAGTAGAGTGCACTGCGAAACATGGTGTGTGGGCGGGCAGGAATGGTACATGCGCGATCTGAAGAGTATGGGCGGCACGTGGGTGAATGGGGAGCGGTTGAGCGAGACGGGGAGGACAAGCAAGGCGTGTAGGTTGGGGTGCGGGGATGTGGTGCAGCTTGGTGTGGATGGTAGACGAGCGGCGGGGACGGGAATGGGCGTGCAGGAGATGGACGTGGAGAGGGCGTTGTTGAGGTGTGTAAGGGTGGTTGTTAGTATGGGATGGGGGCTAGGGTGAGGCGCAGCTTCTCAACCACAAGACGTTGTTAGATATCAAGTTTGAACATTGTAAATCAGTCATGGTGGTGATTGATTTGCGGTAGCGCGAAATGTCGCTTTGATCCAACTATCCAATCACATGATACAAGAATTACATTATAATGCCAGATCAGCCAAATGCAGATTAAGCCACGCCATGGGCAAGATACCACACAACCACACATTTCTCTCGATTTATCGTCGACGGTCCCGGTCGTCGCGGTGAGAGCGATCCCGGCTCCTGTCCCGGCGGCTGTCACGACGCCGGTTGGGGCTACGGCTTCGCTCTCGTCTCCGATCGCTGTATCTGCCATCATCACCATCTCGGCGGTCGCGTTTTGGGCTTCGGCTGCGATTGCGTTTGAAGCGGTCGTCATGGTATTCTGTTCTTCGTTCTCGACGACGCGTGTCGTCTCTCCGTACATCTCTACTAGTGTCGCGCGGACGCTGTGTAGGTTCCTTGGGGACATCTCGATCGGTGACTAGATTGTTGACGACAGAGTCCGACATGATCTGGCGACCGGAGCCGTCACGGTACTGCTTCTTCTTCTCGAGGTTGTCGATACCACCGAATCCACCGGCCGCGCGTCTCCTCTTCTTGTTCGTCACGTCTCGCCAGTCGTCTGCAATCTTTGAGACGGACTGTGAAAAGTCGACGTGTATGCGGTGATCGTCGATCAAGACTCCGTCCATCTTGAAGTAGGCCTGCTCGCAGTCCTTCTGGTTGGTGTATTCGATAAAAGCGTACTGCAGGCTGTCACCTGTGCGCTTGTCTCTGATGACCTCACAACTGAGGATCTTGCCAAACCGCGAAAAGATGAGCTCCAGATCCTCGTCCTGAGTCACTGGGTTCAGCTTGCATACGAACAGCACGTTCTCGGGCGGTGCAACTTCGGCGAATGGCAGATCGCCAACCATCTCGAGCGTGAGTGCTTGTGCGCGTGCTTCACGCTCTCGACGGACCTTCTCCAGCGCCTCTGGATCATTGTCCTCGTCTAGGTTCTCATCATATGCCACGCGGACTGTGGCCAGTTGCGCTGCAGACGGTACAGGGCTCTCGGGTGGCTCAACGAGGCCGGCAGGGTCGTCGTATGGGTCGTCGAGAACGACCGTGTGCAGTATGCGAATGTCTTTGAGTGGCTGGCCCTGATCATCGATATATGCCGTGTTGATCTTCTCCAACGTGTCAAATCCCTCTACAACCGTCCCAAATATGGCAGCCTTGCCGTCCAGGTAATCGATGTTTGGCCCCAGTGTCACAATGAACTGGCTGCCGGCGAATCGCTCGTCTGGGTCGTCGGGATTGGGGGCCGTGGCCATGCTGACGGTGCCCATCTCCGTGTGCTTGAGTTTTGGCTTGAGCTCCGGTACAAAGGTCTTCTTCGCTGTTTCTCCAGGTTCGAGCAAACCCCATATTGAGCGGCCCCCATCGCTGTCTTTGGAGCCAGGGCCGATGGGATCGCCAGTCTGGAAGGAAAAGTTTGGCTGGACGCTATGCACGGGCGCAAAGTTGTAGTACTTTACTTTGCATAGCTTGAGGAAGCTAAGGCGACAGGCTGTCAGTATCTGTTGTGAATGCTCAGCTTGGGAAGACAGCGGGATAGAGCATGCAGCATGCAGGTAAAAGAAGGCGCGGCACGCGTAGGGATTGGATAGACTTACTTTTCACAGCATTTCGGCGCATCGTCGACCAGCAGGTCGATGGTGATGTCCCCGAGCGACGTTTCCAGAAGCACAGACATGGCTTGCTGTATGTTGTGCGGAGAACGAGTGTTTGTCGCAAAGGTGAGCAATGGAGCGCGCCTTGTTCGGCATGGCGCGATTTGCGCCCTTAGTCATCATGACGTCGCACCCGAACTAGACTAGCTCCAGGTACGCAGCCCTGTTCTCCGCCCTGGGGTCTCGCAAGCCTCTCAACCAATTTTCCTGGGGCAACGTGTTATGGCATGCTTCACATCCTTTGGCAGAGCAAGCGGTACTCCCATTGGAAATTTATCGCCTCCCAGAAGGGCCTCTGCTGCAGTTACATTATGCAGCCACGGCCAGACTGACAGCTGCATCTAAGGACGTGCGGCGCGGTGCAGGATAGAATGACCGTGAAGGCATGGATTAGGGATTGTGATATGGCCTGAAAGAGCTTGGTATGCTTGCAAGAGGCGGCCGTTGCGTGTTACCCGCCGTCTGATTGTCGTGCACAGCAATCCTTGTCTGATTATCGGGAAGCTGCTGCACTGCTTGCTGCGCATCGATCCGAAATCCCCGGGCCCATCATGTTAGTAGGATCAGCCAAGGCAAGATCTTCTAGCTCTGCCGAAAGTCAGTGCTCATGTTACGGCGCCTTGTTCCCCCCCGTCGCTGGTCACCGGATCCTGAAGGCGGATGTCTACGCCTTGCTGCCGCAGTATTGCAACCGGGGAAAACTCTGGCTGTGGGGACTGGGTGGTCATTCTAGGTCCAGATCCCTCACCAGCCTCGTTCAAGCCCAGTCTGTTTCTTGTCTTTGGGATGAATGAATCTTGGGCGGATGCGTCGGACAGAACATGGTTGACAACTAGAAGCGCGGTAGCACCGTCACTGCGAGATTGGAGCGTCGTCATATCGTTTGTGCAAGCTTGAATATCGCCATATTCGGAGGGGTACAGCAATGACAAACCCCACGATCCTCATGGATTCTGTCATTCTATGCCTAGGACACAAAGAATGATCTGCTGGGAAGCTTAAGATTGCTACGGTGGTGTGATACGGAATAAACGCCAGTACGATTTCACGCTCTATACAATCTCTACCTCTGTAGATCGACAAGTAATTGTCATACTGCGACATCTCACCTCCAAAGATTGCGCATCGAAGTTTGCTCGCTTCTTGGCGCTGGGGACTGCCGCGTCATTGGCTCGTCTCTTACATGCAACTTGGCTCCTCTTACTCGGAATCTTAGATGGGTGCGCTGATATGACTTGCAATGCAGCACTACACGTCGACCGCATCCTGGGGAGAGCTCGCGCGGTGAAGAGATGTCGGCGCGCCTCGCCTTTGATAGATACCTCGTTGGCTATGGCCCTGCGGACGCCGCATACCACGTCTGAACGTCGGACCCCCAGATTTGGAATATCTGCTCAGGTTTACTGTCTTCATCCTCGCGATCCAAATCTGGTATAGAATTCACCGGAACGTTCCTTAGCTTTACCCGTGTGTACATCCAATTTCGAGCTATCGGATGCGGTACCGGCACCATGCATCTCTAGAATATCGGGCAAGTCTACGCAATAGACAACCATTCATTTGTCATCGTCCACTGGCGGCAGTTTTGGCGAGAAAAAAGGTAAAATTATGCGAAAGTGGGCAAAATGCAAGCAAATTAGCGCCGCCTAGTAAAGTCCGTTTGACACCTATCGGCTGGACTTGGTTGCAGGAATGTCCTTGAAACGTGAGCAAGTCTTTTTGACAAACGACGCCATATTTCTGGGCTTGGTTTATTTAGCAGAAAACATCTTGCGGCAGAATTATTCAGCGTTGACATGTCTGCTGTTTCGACGTTTGGCTTACCCAATGACGGCATCAGCCTGATTTAAACGTATCGATCTTGGTGTTGTCTTGGCTTCTACTTCTGCTGGCACAGCTCGATCAAGATACCTGGAACCCTGTCCAAGCGCATTGGATACAGAATCCGTACATGGCAGATCCAATTTCGTGCCATACATCCCGGCTCCGCGGTGGTACTATGTGGATTGCAAACAATCGGCCACCACCTTGAGAGACTCCACAGTCAACACATTGGTTACTCCGCGGCGTGGACCGGATGACTGTTTGCCCTGTTGAGTGCTCATTGAGGCCTCACATTTACCACACCACCGTATTTGCATTGAGGGATTCGAATCCTTCTTCTCCCACTACATTCATCCTCGGGACTTGCGCTTATTCCCAATGCACACTCAGCTGTGCGATGTTTCACCTATCTTTGCTCTCCGCGGCGTTCTTGCAGTGCACATTTCAATGCGCGTGCTTGCTAATCCTTGTTCACAGAGAGCGGTCACTATGCATGCGGGTTCCCGACAACTCTCGGCAGCGAGACTCATGTTCAAAGCCAAACACTCTCATAGAGGTGCCCCGTGCCTCTGACATTTGAAGTCTGGAGAGCTGCTATTTGCTCTACTGCACCCACGTCAACTCGACTAAGTCCGTGTCTACCTTTCTGGCCTCACTTTTCACCTACGCCTCAAATGCATCTACAGCTCTTTTAGGCTATAAACATTGCCTTTCCAGTCGATCTTGTTTGACGTCCTCACCCGTTGTTTCTCATCTCCCGTCAAGCAACACTTACGACCCAGTCGTTGACAGCTCGGTCGCTTCTCCCTAGCCTGGCCACACACAGTCTGTCCGGTTCGTGTCCTGACATCTTTCCGCAACAAGCGTCCGTGTTAATCTCAGCCTGTTGTAGGTAGACGAGCTAGGGTTCACCGAAACTGAATGAGCTAATTCTCAGGCTAGGCCTACACCATGGCATTCATGGAGTACGAAGGCCCACGCCGTTGTTTGCCTCACCACCTGTCCTATCCAAATTACATCTACGACGAACGAAATACCCCGTTGTCTCTTGCTCACAACATGAGAGAGACCCCTCGCAACTACCCGGTCGGCGGTCCGGTAGGCGGAATGCATACCAGAGCCAATATGGGACGAGAAGACCCTGTAATGGAGACGGGTCCTCCGAGACGTCGTATCGCCGTGGCAGTGAGTCAAAGAGTTCAGTACTTGGAACGGTTTCAGGCGCGAGTCGTGAGAAAAAAAATTGAATTCCATACCGAGCCAGGCGCATCTTGATATCACTTGGCTAACACCCGATACAGTGCGCACGTTGCCGCAAGAGAAAAATTCGCTGTACCGGTGACCCAGGCAATGGCTCTGGTTGTAGCAACTGCAAATCGGCTGGCCTTGATGCAAGGCAGTGCCAGTTCCATCGAGTGAGTCAAATGATACACATCAATAGCTAGTGCTAACACCTCCAGGTGGGATCCGATGCTGTCCACAAAGTCATGGACAATATCAACATGGCCCATAATTTGAGCAGCATGGCGAGCGCCCATCAAATGATGCCGTCGTATCCAGCAGGAAGCAACAACACCCTATACCAGCGCCCGATGCAAGTCCAACAATACGCACAATATCCTCATCTCGATACCAGATCGGCCTACACGTCAGATTGGCCCGTGACATATCATGAAGATACATCGCCTGTCGAAGCCTACAATCTTGACCAGTCTTCATCATATATGCCAACCTCCACGACCATGACCAATGCGAACATGTACGGGCCCTCGTATCGGGGAACTCATTCCACGGGGAGAACGTTGTCACATGGGGGCCCGTATTTTGACCAGGGATCATTTAGCGGCTTACCTTACACCACTCCAAGCATTCGGATGAGTTCGTCGGACATTTCTCCACTGGACACTAGTATGTCATCTCTTCAACTATCACTACCGGAGAGACCTCATCCTCGACAGCCTTCCCTTCCAGAGTCTAGCGTACCACAGAGGCAACTTCCGAGACCACAGGTGAGTGGAGCGCAGACCAGCCGCAACGCTGTGGACCAGCAGCAAGACGCACGCCTCCGCTCTGCTCAAGCGATGGGGGCCTCTATCATCGAAAATAGAGGATCTTTCTCAAAGTCTTCGACAACATGGGGTGTCGATGGGGGCAATCAAGGAAATGGGTCAGGGGTAGCGTCCTTGAGCGATGCAACGCAGCTGATACCTCAGACTCCACTGTCTGACAGCGCAGAGAACTCCATGGGCTACATCCCCACCACGAAATCTACCTCCGGTGATTCGACAGCCACAAGTGCGGGTTCTCAGCTCGAACTCAACTTTAGCACCTCAGAGCTCCTCGACGGAATGCGCACGTCAGCACCAGCGACAACTTACTCGTGTGTCCGCGGTAGCCGACAGATGGTACCCCCTGGACCTCAAACGAACCTATACTCCTTCAGCACGGCAAAGCGGAACTCATCAAGTGGTGACTTGTCGAATGACTGCGCGTTGGTTAGTGGTCATCGCTACACATCTCTTAGTCATTCTCCTTCGCAAACCCCGCCCAGCAGCCGTAAATCGCACAGGGAAGCATGTCAAGGCCGGAGTGTTCAGTTGCAACGTGCTTCAATGGGTAGTCTGAACACAAGCTACTAGATGGCCGATGCTGCACGATCCCTCAAGCCTTCCGACATCACTACGGAGAGGCAGTGGTCACCATTTCACATTTTTTCCTGTGTAGGAATTAGTACGACCGTTGATTCCATTTATAAGAAAACGTCGCCAATATTGCATCATTGCGAGGTACGCGTTAGACTCGCGTCCTATTTCAGTTACCTGCGTCATAAGGCTGAACAAAGGGCGATGTAGAACCTGGACATGCTCTCGCCGATTCCAGGGCTACGGTCCTATTGTAGCTGAGCTCCTCTCATCTCATTCCAGCATTACGAAGCTCGACAGACGCAAACCCATCATTTCGACGTCCGCGATTCTGAACTTGCTCATTTTCTACCTGTACCCCAGCAGGCGTATTCATTTCTTCCTTTTGCTTTCCCCATTTCACGCTTACGCATGCCTCGTTCCAACATGTCGCCCCAGCTTTTCCTTGCTTATGCGTTACTCCCAGCATATTTCCCCTCTCCAAGACGCATCACTTCGTTGCGCTGGCGGCTGCGGTCCCTTCACACATACAAACATCTTTTACACCGTCTTTCCACAAAGACAAAAACGCCAGGGCCACTCATTTTGCCGAGAATTCATCATGTTTGGTTGTCGTACACACTTACTGTTGATGGGGTTTTGCATGCCGTAGACTTGGTGTGGGTAAGGGCACTGAGGGTGTTGCAATCCTCTTGCTCCCTCTCGAAAGGAATACTAGGCATCATGTACTAGATACTTTGTACTGAGTATTGGAAGAAGCACAAGACAGTGCAGGAAGCAGAAAACATCACAAGCGCATAATGATAATGATAAATATTCTCGGAAGATGCATCTACAGAGCCTAACTATTCTGACTTTGAATAACGCATCTCATCATACAATCGTGCTTAGCACCCCTAAATCAAAAGTCAAAATCATGCATCCTACTTCATCCATCTCATCTCACGTCACCCCACACATAATCACGAGATACCCTTTTCTCGCATCGAAACACAGCATTTCAACCCCCCCCCACCCCCACGTAGTGGTACGTAAAAGCACCTTCCCTTTCTTCCCACTACCCTCTTATCGATTTTCCCTTCCCAACCAAACAAACACCATGACCACGAACACTACCCAACACGACACCTACACCGCCCCCTCGCCCGCAAACGCCCCAACCGCGTTTCAGACGCAACACTGGGTGTCGAGCGCACGTAGATGCCTGCTTTACCCACATTTCCCAGACTACGCAACTCGCCCGCCTCGCCTACCTCACGTACCTTGGAATGCAGGGCCAAAAAAGCGAAGCGCAATGCAGCCTTCTCTTTCCCACCCAACCCCCGCTTTCACGCCCCCCCATGACCATCATCATTCTTACCCCCAGTCAGACTCACAGCTGGTCCCACATCCCCTTCTGCAGAAAAAAAAAACTCTCCAAACAGCAAAGTTGCAACGCTCAGGCTTGTTGACTGTAACGCTACACGACACCAGCTAGAGAGCGAATGATGTGTGTGTGTATGGGTGGGTGGGTGTGACGCGACGTACAAGACCTGGCGGCGGTCAGCAGACGTTGCACAGTACAGGGACAAGGGCACGTATGCTAAGACGGGATGGTCCAAAGGAACAAAGCAGGAGCAAAAACAGTTCCGATTAGACTTTCCCGTTCCGGGTTCCAGTTTCGGCTTCGACTTGGGCATCGTTACGAGAGGGAGGGGAGAGGAGAGGAGAGTGCACGCTGCATTCGTCACGGCACAGGCTCCATGCCTCGAAGAAGCAGCTATGCCCCAGGACTGTGTATCCTCATGCTGATGCGTACATCTGCGTGCCTTGTGATACTATAGCATAGCAGAACATAGCATCCCCATTCCCCCCCCCCCCCCCCCCCCCCCCCCCCCCCAATTCCGTACATGTTATCCCCAACACAGCACAAGTGCTGCACCACCGAACCTCCCACTTGCTCCAAACATGCCGGCTCGCCATGTGCACATGTACATGTACATGTACCTGCCTGCGCATCTCGGCCCACCAATTAAACCTATCCCGCGGATGGCGAGGGAGAGGTAGTGGGGGGGACGTATCTGCTTATGCCCTGTATTTCTAATTCCTCGCAGGTGTTTATTTACACGGTGAGGCTTTGCTGGTGAGGGCGGGGTACATGTATGGATGGAGATGCAACAATTAATGTGAGATTTCCATGATGTAACACGTCAAGCAAGAGAATCGACTTTGGACCTAAAAAAAAAAAGACATGAATACATATAATCTATCTGTGCTAAAGTACGCTGGCCCTGCTTCCGTATCCGTGCCCTATGATCCGCGGAGAAGGAAGTGAGCATCGATGCCTCGTTGAGCGCCCGGCTCCCAGGGCATTGATACTATGGCTGTGCTACAGATGATACATTAGGTATATGCCCTACTCACGCCGACTGAGGAGAAGAAGAAGAAGAAGAAAAATAAAAGTAAACGCCCCATACGATATAATGATGCAAGAGGTATCGGACAAGGTGAAAAGAAAATTCGCAAAACGCCAAACGAGAAACAAATCGTAGGTTGGAAAAAGAAGAGACAAGGCTGTGCAAGTTTACCGGCGCGAAGGGGCCATACCACCTCCAGTCATTCGCCCTCCACCCGCATTGAGACTCTGGCGGACAATCATCTCGGCTGCTTGTGCGGCGGCGAGACGCTCCTGTGATAGATTGTTAGCACGATCTCCATGAAAAAATAATAATAATAATCAATCGGTGATAAACATACCTTTTGCCTACTACGATCCTTCAAATACCTCTCCGCCTCGGGCCTCATCCTCAAAATGCGCAAAATCATATCATCATTAGGTTCAGCCTGCGCCTCCTTTCTCTTCTCTTCTTTTGCCTTCTTCATCGTGCCCAGGTTACGGGAGAGCATAATGGTCTTGTGCTTCCGAGTTGGCATTCCAACCAGGCCCGCGGCACCGCCGAACTGGTGGCCCATGGACGGGGGCGCAGACTGGCGGTTCAGTCGTTGAGCTTGTTCTTGTTGTCTTCGTGCGCTGGCTGCGGCCATGGACTCGGATGTGCGGATGAGGTCTTCCGTCGCCTCGAAGTAGAAGAAGTTGAGGTTCTGCAGCTCGTGGTACTTGGGCGATTTGAGGACGTCCATCGGTACGCCTTCCACATTGCCGTCTTCGTCTACGGCGTGGAAGAAGTCGAATAGCATCTTCAGCCATTTGAAGACGATGTCGAGCTCTTGCTGAGTTAGTGGACGTTGCAAGGAGAGTTTGTCAGATAGTGGTGGGACAAGCAGTGATTCTATCGTTGCCAAGGCTTCTTTCCAGAGTCGAGTCATGACCATGATCATGGCTGCATCGGTCAATGTCTGCTTCATGATTGCGAAATTCTCATCGAAATAGACGAAGAGAGGACCAAGTGCCTGCGTGATATCCTGCTGCGTAGGGCCTTGTATGACTGACATGGGGCGCGCCGATCGGAAGTTTCCCAGGTAGTTGGTCACTTTTGAGGCTACGCCCTTGTTAAGTAGTGCATCAAGTGACCGGCGAGAAAGCTTGTAGCCGATGAATGATGACAGCTGTTATTGTTAGCCGAGGTTTTCTCACAAGAGTTCTGCGTCTTACTTTGTCTGTGATCTTTCGCGTCATGTCCCGCTCAGTCCTCTTAAGTGTTCGGAACGCCTTGCCAAAGTAGAATTGAATGTCGTCTCGCTCGCCTTCCATGCTCACACGTAGCAGCAGGCGGCCTTGGGTGTCCAGATCCAACCAGTACTCGCGAGGCATGTAGTCTCGGAAATGTGACGGGTCGAGCTTGAGCGACGTTCGCCCCACGCAGTCATGGTCGCCCATGGCATCCCAGTCCCAGATTGTGGCGACGACGTTGAGCGGTCCGTTGGTGGTGATATCAATAGTCTCGTCCCATCGAGGGCTCAGGTTGCGGTAGATGACTCGGGTTTTTGCCAGGCGCTTCTGGTACTCATCACCAAGCACTACATAGGGATCGCTAAGCCCGTTCATATCGCACGCTTTTAGGTCCTCGGCCTCGATGATCTTGATAGTAAAGACGAAGTTGTTGTTGCGCATGCGCTGCGTTGGAGGTGGAGCGTGCTTCTGAATGACTTCAGCGCAAGCATCAACACCAATCTCGCGCTCGAGCTTGTCCAGTTGCTGCGTTGCATACTCAATGTTGTTGAGTTTTACAAGAGACTGCGATTGTCAGTATGGAATCTGCCATTGGACTGGACAACTTACTTCTGGGTAAAACTGGAAGGGCTCAACTTTTTCCTTTTGGCTGTAGAAATCCTTGACAGTCGACAGCCACTTTTCCTGTCTCGTTTGATGGGCAGCGGCTTCCTGCTCCGGTGTCAACCGATCCATCTCTCGAGCGAACTTCTGCTCCACAAGCTCGCAGTATCTTGCCAGGGCAGCACCGATGGACTTGGAAAGGGCTGTCATGAATTTAGCGTAATGTACGTCATTGTCCCAGTTCAGGGCTACAATCTGTTCGATGCTTTGATTGAATGACCGGAAAACATCGACGACGGAAACGCTATGCCGCTCATCGTCCAAAGGAACGGGGTTTTGCGACTCGATCTGGAATGCATCTGCTTTGAACGCATTGTCAACCCAGCCGATCAAATTCTGATCCGTCATCTGAATCCATCTCCATACAAAGTCTTGCAGCTGGTCCTCGATGCTGAAGGCGAAACTCCTGTCTGGTAACGCGTCGCTGTGAATACGGCGAATCTCAACAAGCTCCTTGTACAAATCAAATCCATCCTGCACTGGCACTTCTTCCCCTTTGCTCTGCGCAACGTCCATGATGCGAGCGACCAGGTCCCGCGCGTCAGCAGCATATGCGGGGAACATCTTCTCCACCAGGCACATCATGGGGCTGGCACCCATGACTTCAGGGTTCTTGCGATAACGCTTCTGTATCCGCTCGCACAGTTTGACCACGGCACGACCAAGCTCAATGACATGGAAAAACTCCCACTCTTCTTTGGTGTCAGGGATATGCTTTGCAAGAAGCTCACGATACACATCACCAGCCTTTTGCCTGAGACCCTGACGTAGCTGCTCGGTGAAATTGTCCATGTCTTCCTCGGTGCCAGGGAAGGTAGGGTCGTCATAAATGTGGTTTTCGAGGATATACATGACTGGCCCAAGTGGAGGCGGCTTGGTTTCGTATACATGCATCATCAGCTCGTACAGCTCGCGTAATAGACAGTCATGTAAGGAAGACAGGATCTGCTGGTTAAGCACGTAATCCTGGACGGTCCATTTCGTCCTATCAAACAACGACTCCATCACTGGTATGTGGCTCATGCGGTTCGACTTCTTGTCTGCCGGCGGCGGCTCCTTGACGTAGAGAAAGGCGGCATCGAGGGTATCCAGGCTGACCTCCTGGTTGATGTACTTGTCTCGTACAACATCCATGAACAACACGAGACGCGAGAATTGCGGAATCCTCCAGCGAACGGCTATCTCATTCAAGAGCTCCGCAGATTGTTTCGACAACAACTTGACAGGGGGGTCATCGTTAGTCGCTTCGGTCGGTTCGAGGTCGGTATCGGCTAGGTCATATGTCAATGCTTCGTTCAGTATCGCACGGTAAGTGGCACGTGGGTCGGAGGGTATGAAGGTATAGGACGAGTCGTCGTCTGAATCTTCGTTGAGGCTGAGCCCGCTCACATCTACGGGTTGATCAATCACGTACGAAGATCCGTTCTCGGAAGACATGGATCCTTGCCTGGAGGCGTCTGAGTAGCCTGGGTCCAAAGAGGCCTTGGGCTTGAACTGGGGCACACTTCCACCTGGTGAGCTCTTGGCGAGTTCGGGGTTGGACTGGATAATGGCCAGGATCATCTGCGAGAGATCTGGCACCTCCTGATTCTTCCATGCTTCATACGCCTCCTCGGTATCGAAGTCGTCGACGTTCAGCGTCTTCTTGGTCATCAGGCTAAGATGGGCCTGGTATGTCTTGAGGTCTTGCAGAGCAGCCTTCTCGGTCCAGACGGACTTGTATCGGTTGATGTCGGCCTGCACGTCGGAATAGCCAATGGCAAAGATGCGCGAGACTACCAGGACGAGGGGCATGTCTTTGACTTCGTAGCTGCGTGGAACCTCGACTTCGACCGTTGTGCCTCCTTGACCGCCATTCCGCTGGTTTTCGGCCGCCAGATCTTGGTCGTGGACCAACAGCTTCTTCTCCATGGTGGCGAGGCGATGGGCGAGCTCTGGCCGGTCCTTTTGCCAATCGTGGTCCTTGAGGCAGGAGCTGACGAGGCGGAGGAAGAGGGCGACATGGCGGTCGACCATGAGCTTCCAGCTCTCGTCTCCCGGCGCCTTTCCCTTTTGCAGCTCCTTTGTGGCATTCGAGTAGAAGATCAGCAGCAGATCCTCGACTCTCCTGTCCTTGTCCATGTTCTTCCGAAAGGACGGGTCCTTGAATGCATTCAGGAAGACGGCAAAGGTCCGCTTGACTGTGGCATCCTGGAACTCGGGCATGCGCTCGTTGCCCATCAGCACCTTTGTGATGCGCTTGTCGAGGGCGGCCATGAAGTCGCGGGGGAAGCGGGTGCTCTTGGAGTCTCGGATGAGGGAGAAGTCCTTCATCAGGTCGTTGATGGACGTCGACGAGCGCTGGACGTGGCGGGGCGCCGAGGGGACATGCTGGACTCGCTTCTGGCGGGGCTGGAGGAGGTATGCGAGGTATGCAGCGCGGAGAGCGTAGAGATAGGCATCTTGGGCGGTAACGGGACGCTTTCCACGAACCGTGGCCGAACTGTTGCTCCGCAGCCGGTCGCGTGTCTGCAGGCTGTTTATGCGGCGATTGCTCCCGCGAGCGCCGTCCATGGTTGAGCGGGCGTAAGGGTTCAATGGCGTGAGGGAGGCGATGTGGCCGCGGTCGGGCGCATATCACGGGCGAGGCGGTGGTATGCGTGTTCGGGGGCTGCAGCTGCCCAGCGGGATGTTTGAGTGGGGTCGACCCTTCTCTTGTGCTGTGAGATGCCCGGCAGCACGATGACCTGTCCCTTTTGCTCTGCCACTTCTTCGTCTTCTTCCTTTTTGAGCCCTTGACCGAGGTTTGGGCTGATCGACACCGTCTGTGGGCGTTGGTCGCGTCGTGGGCGACGGGGTAGCTGGTGGCGCGGCGGAAGCTCCACCGCAGTGCGTCACACGCTGTTCGTGTGCAGGGAGCAAGGAGCCTCAGATTCGCGGACTGGGGCTCACGTCGACCTTGAAACAAAGCTTTAATTAGCCGCGACTTTCTTGTTCTGTACCGCCGTGTCTGACATGTCGCCCAAAGACGCTGTCGTTTCACCCGGGCAGACGTTGTCTTTTGTATCGACCGCGCTTTGCTCCAGTGTCTTGGGCACATGGCCAGCCATGGACCACGCGCTTCACCCTGGGCCATATCGCTAGCAGAGACGCTCGTAGTCTCTTTTTCCCCCCCGGAACATCATCTCACCTACTCGCCTTCGCCCCGACGAAGCACCATACGAGACTTTCACTTCACCGGGTCGGCGCACTCGGTGTTTGCCTGCCGTACTGCAAAGGAGATGCCTTGAGCTCGGCACCCGTCGGCGCATTCACATGCCATGTCAAGAGCCGTGCAACACCACCACCAACAACAACAGCAATCGCAAGGTTAATAGTACAACCGCGCCTTGGCTGGTCTACATCCCATTTACTCACTTGTGCCTTTTGCTCCTGCCGCCTAAAGAGCATGTCACTCAGCCCTCGCCCTTACCTCCCTCCATAGTCTACGCATCAACATCGCGAAACCACGGCACAACGGCGCAGCCACTGCACTCGACGTTCCAACAGCAAACGAAACCCTATAGTCTCGAACACAGACTAGTAGTGAACGCGTCCAAGAGACAAGTCACTGCCTCCCCCTAGTAGGAGCAGACTTGCTTCTGCCAGAAAACTCGTCTGCTCAAACGAGCAGCCTCCACGCCAGCCCATATATTTGTGCGCCCACGCGCCGTCATGCCCGACTCTCAAAGCCCCACGAACGCCGCCGACCGGCCCCGCCTCACCGAAGCCCAGAAGAAGGAGAACCACATCCGGTCTGAGCAGAAGCGACGCGAAGCAATTCGAGAAGGCTTCGACCGCCTGGCCTCCATCGTGCCCGGGTTGGAAGGACAAGGGCGGAGCGAAGCTGTCGTTCTGGGCGGCGCCATCAAGCTCATGCGCGAGAAGATTGTGGAGCGACAGCACATTATTGCCGACGCAAAGGCAAAGGGTCTCGACACCTCGGGCTGGGAGCTTGATCAGGAAGCCCAGGAGGCGTGTGCCAGGCAATTGGAGAGGACGCTGGCTGAGGAACGTCAAGCAAGTAACGGAGATGAGAACGGGGTTGAGGTGAAGAAGGAGTAGGCGCATACACATAAGCACAAAGGAAGATATGTCACAGAGTCTTGACCTGGCTTGTGGCTATGAAATAGCGTAGATGGCTGGGCGCGTCAAGTTCAGGGGGCATCATGGTGGCCCTGATGCCCTGACAGGCATGTGCGAGTGACGACGATGAGAAAATGAACGGCCCTACTTTTCCACAACAAAGACACGCTCCATCGCTCTCCACACATGGCGGTGATTTCCCGACGCGTAGACAGGTTGTAAACCCACCTCGCGCAACCCGCGATCCTTCTACATTCACTGGTGCACGTACCATCACCCTTATCGATAAGCGCTAAAATAATCTTTCACATGCTTTCCTGCCCCGCGAATCCTTTGCTTGGGTACACACTAACCTGTTTCGAACATCCAACCATCTGACCAAACAACAAACATCCGCCATGGCCTTCAGTTTCGGCTTCTCGGGCGACGACATAGAAGAAGATCCGAATGATGTGCAAGAGCAGAGTCAGCAGCAGCAGCAGCAGCAGCAAGCGGGAGGTGAGGAGAGCAATGCGGTGCCGCCACCGATTCCAGCAAAGACACATGACTTAGATGAACTGGTGGGTGAACATTCCATGTCTCTCATTATTGTTAACATTTTCCCTTCGTCTTTTCTATTTATTTACTCTGTTACATGGTCGTTATCTCTCCAGCCACGTCTTTCTATCCCATCCCAACTTTTTTTTTCCCAATCTCTCAACTTGAGCGTAAAACATCAACAACACATGCTCTCCTATCCATCTCCAACAAACAAACAAAAAAACGAGAACAACCAACAAAACGTCCCTAACACCCAAACCCAGCTCTCAACCCTTCCCTCAAAAATCTCCTTCTCAACCCTCCCCCTCACCTCTCCGGCCGGCCACACCACTTACCTGCCCCGCCGCGCCCTCTTCGACGTGCGCCTGCAACTCATGGCCGAAGACGACCTCTCCCCCAGCCACACATGCACGTCGAACCCGCTGTCGGGCCTCAGCGACACGGATCTGCAAACCAACATCTACGAAGGCGGGTACAAGACGTGGGAGTGCAGTCTCGACCTCGCGCGCTACCTGCTCGACCGCGGGCCGCGGAAAGATCTCGACGACATGGCTCGCGTGGACCACGTGATTGAAATGGGGTGCGGCAGTGCGCTGCCGACGCTGGTGCTGTGGATGTACGCGATACGCGAGCGGCTGGGCTGCTACTTTACGCTTACCGACTACAACGAAGCGGTGCTACGCTGCGTTACGCTGCCCAATCTGCTACTGGCGTGGGTGAGTTGTTTGGGGCCGGAGGAGAGCGCGGCATTGTTTCCCGACGAGGGGGGCAATCCGCTGCTGCCGAGTCGGGCTGCGGCTCCTACGACCCATGAGCACGGGGGTGTGGATGCGGGCGCAGAAGAGGAGGAAAACGCAGACCTCTACATCACGCCTGCCCTCGTCTCCGCTTTGAAGGCTTTCCTCGCCTCCACTGGAATATCACTGACACTCGTCTCTGGCTCCTGGTCCCCGACTTCGGACCTCCTGCCCCTGATTCCCTCTGCGCCGGACCTCAACACTTTTATCCTGGGCTCAGAAACTATATACAGCCCTGCGAGCCTGACGGCGTTTGCGGACGCCATTGTCGCTCTCATGGGGCGTGTGAAGATGGGCAAGACGCTTGTCGCGGCTAAGAGGGTGTATTTTGGTGTTGGCGGCAGTGTGGATGGGTTTAGGCTCGAGTGTAGTCAGAGGGGGTGTGTGGCGAGTGAGATTGAGTTTGAGGGGTTGGGGGATGGGAGTGATGGCGGGGTGAGGAGGTGTTTGGTTGAGGTGCAGATGTATTAATTAGGTTTGCGATGAATGAAGAGGGTTTCTGTTGGGGCAAGGCGGGAGTACTTTTGGGTGGAGAGGGGGGGGTATCTAGGCTTATTTTGCTATCAATGTTGAAAGAAAGGGAAGAAAAAAAAAAGGAAGAATAATGCAAAAATTTCCAAAAGATTCATCACTGCTCCATCCAATAGCGATAACCAAGCGCACACACAGCGTCTACCCCAACATCCCTGTCAAATCACTCCCACTACCTCGCCCTCACCGTAACCGTTGGGCCAGGTAACTCTCTCCTGCCCTCCCCATCCTCACTGCCCCGCATAAGCCTCTTGTACGTCTCGCCCTCTGCCCTCAGCTGCTCCCCACGACTAACCTGCAACCGCTCGACACCCTTGCCAATCGTATCGATATGCACCTCAACCGGCACACCACCGCCATAGCCCAGTATCTCGGGCGCCGCAACCCCCTCGCGCAGGTTCTCGAGCCCAGCCTGGATTTCCTGGAGTTTGAGCAGCGTCTCGGAGACGTGGACGACGGCTTTCTGGCGGTACGCGCTGATGTTTGAGAGGAGGGAGAGCGACTTCTTGTTCGCCTTGACGTCGCTGCGGTTCCCGCCTAGCTTGGTCCACAGCGAGGACAGGAGCTCTTCCTGCGTGCGCGTGATAGTTTGGTCGTCGTTTGTGGCAATGTCGAAGATGGTGGTGAGTCGTTCTTCGAGGTTGTTCAGCACGAGGAGGAGCGCTTGCGCGGTCTCGATTAGCCGGGTGATTTCGTCCTTGTTTTTGCTCACGTGCAGCACGTATTGGTCGAAAATGCGCTCTTGGAGGGTGGGCGGTGGCGCGACAAAGGCGCGCGTGAGCTGGTTGATTACTTTGGCGAGGGCGCCTGTGGATGCTTCTTGCGACGAGATGCCCGAGAGCACGTTCATGGTCCAGGTGTTGGTTGCAATGACCCGGTCCATGGCTGCGCCAATCCGGCTGTTGTAGCGGGAAAGATCGAGGGATGCCTCGTTCGCGGTTTGGACAAAGTACTCGAATTCGTTTTCTAGTGCTTTTCGACTGGGGAGGCGGGAGTGTTTTACGAGGATCCGCAGATCGCGGATCGCAAGCTCAGAGTTCTTGATCGTGGCAGGCAGGGCTGAGTTGTCCTTTGATGCGTCGAGAATGTCTTCGAATTTGCCTTGGACGTTGATGAGCTCTTCGAAATCGGCCTGGTATTCGGGGAAAGGCTTTGTTACGGCACATGCGGCGATGAGGTACGTGGAGCCTGGTAGGGCGCATACGGGGCCCATGACGGCATTTGAGATGGTGGAGCGAAGCATGCCGGATGCTAGCTGGATGCCAAAAGCCAAGATAGCAATGCCGAGGGCAACGCCTAGGAAGGGCTTTATGAAATGCCGGATGGCGTAGGAGAAGATGTCCAGGAAGTGAGCAAATAATGGAGCGCCTACGTTCTCCCAAAAGAGGTTGACATAGTGCCATGGGCTCACTTCCTCCTTTGATGGTCGGTGGTCGTCAGATGATGTTTGTGTAGAGCCGCGGGCACGACGTGAGTTTGACGCTCGGCTCTGCGTGGTGTTCTTTGTTCGATTGCGTGGCTGCGATTTTGCGACTGGCGATCCGTCGTAACCACTTGAGCTTTCCATGGAAGGCATGATGAAGGATGGTCCGGATGATTCTGTTCCAGGCGTCCTTTGATCCCTCTTGAACGGCTTTGGAGTGACTGTGTCGGATCCTAGTCTCTGGGACTGACTTGCTCTTACCCGACTTGCTGGCTTTCTGATGGGCGTCGTTTGAAATCGCGAAGTCGGCGTCGAGTGACTGAGCTGATTGCGCTTGGGCTTCGGAGTGACGATGGATTCTGTTTCTGGCTCTTGCAAGACTTCTTTGTCTGAGCCTTCTAGTTCCACCTCGCTAGCCTCGTCAGTCGCTGAATGAATGGAACCTTCTTCGTCGGAAGCGTAGTCAGCGTCATCCCAACTACTTCCCAGGCTGCGATCAAGTTGTCTGGGACGTATGGTCATGTTCTGGAGGGGAATTGGTGATGTAGTGCTATAGTAAGGTTACGATGATCAGAGCGTGGAGCAGGTTTAGTTATAAGGGGGTTAGGCGACGCAGGTTTCAGCGATGGGCCAAGTCTCACTGGTTTGTGTAGTTGCCAGAGGGCTCGGAGGAGCAGGTTGCCACCGCCAGAGGCGTGATGTGGGGTGCGAGCCAATCAGGCTTCACGCCCAAATCGGATGTCTCAGTGGGTCGCGGAAAACAGCCGATACTTCATGAATCAGTGTTTTACTGTAGACGTGACGGTGGCGCATCGATTCTAGAGCGAGCCAACGCGGTGGGACATGGTGTTGGCTTTCCGGCACGTCGACGTCATGTTCACTACTCGGGCAGCCCCCGCCAAGCCGACTAGCCTAGAAAGTGCGTCTTGAACTTCACGCGAATGTATCCAAGGTTCCAAGACTTTGCGATGCCACCATTGCGCCAGCTTTCTTTCGCGCTGCAATCTGCCAGACGGACGCAAATTGGATCCCGGTCATGGCACCAAAATGCACGTCTTCTCGCTCGGAGCTGCTCCTGCTCTGCGCCCCACCAATTGCAGCACACGGTGACGGTTTCATCTGAAGACCCCGCGGATACGCGACTGAAGCCGACAACGGCCGCCCCTCCTACGCCTCCTACAGACCACCGCACGCTCGCGCAGACACACAATCTCTTCATTACATCTCCGTACAGCCCCGGTTCGCCGCTCATTCTTCCCAATGGCGCCTACGTCTTCCAAAAGCTGCAGGCGTTCCTCCGTGCACAATACCCGCAATTCGGCTTTCAAGAGGTCATCACGCCCATCATATACAAGAAGTCGCTATGGGAAAAGTCGGGACACTGGGAGAACTATGCCGAAGACATGTTTAGTGTCCAGGGAAGAGGCGCAAGTGCACAAATACCAGAAGCAGAGGGTGGAGAGGACGGCGAGTTTGGATTGAAGCCGATGAACTGCCCAGGCCACTGCTTGCTGTTCAGAGATGAAATCAAGAGCTACCGTGACCTACCAGTAAGACTTGCCGACTTCAGTGCTCTGCATCGGAATGAGATCTCGGGCGCATTGACTGGCTTGACGAGGGTGCGGCGATTCCACCAGGACGATGCACACATCTTCTGTCGTCCCGACCAAATCCTCGCCGAGATTGAACAAACGCTCAAGTTTGTAGGCATGGTCTACAACACATTTGGATTGGGGCCCTACAAACTGCTCCTGTCCACCCGGCCAAAGGACAGCTTCATTGGCACGGTTGAGGAATGGGATCGCGCCGAGGAGCAACTTACAACTGCGCTGAATAACATCGGCAGCGAGTGGGCCATTAACGAAGGTGACGGGGCCTTTTACGGACCGAAAATCGACATAATCTTGAAGGATTCAAACGGCAAAGAGCACCAAACGGCTACCATTCAGCTCGACTTCCAGCTTCCACAGCGCTTCGACTTGCAATATCAGGCCTCGCCCGAAGAAGTAGAAAAAGGGTCGCAGACTTCCATGGATGAAGGTCTTGACCCTGCGCTCCGCCGCCCTGTGATTGTCCATCGTGCCATCTATGGCTCCATCGAGCGCTTCATGGCTCTCTTGATAGAACACTACGCCGGAAAATACCCATTCTGGCTTTCCCCCCGACCAGCCATTGTGCTATCACTAAACTCAGATGCCAAAGTCCTGAACCACGTGTCCCGCATCCAGTCAGTGCTGTCGGGTCTGACACGGCAAGACGCGCCACAAATCTCATCACCGTCCTCGCCAAAACCTCTCCCCCTATCCACCATCCACCTCCCCATCGACACCGACACGAGCGACCGCTCGCTCGGCAAGAAAATCGCCGAAGCAAGGGCGAAGAAGTACAACCACATCATCGTCGTTGGCGGAAGAGAGGTAGACAGCGACAGCATGAACCTGCAGATTGTGAACCAGCCCAACGAGGACGTCACGCTTGAGATTCTACAGCAGACTCTCCACAAGCAGCTCACAGACCGAGAGCGAGCCAAAGGCGCCAATGTCCCCTTGGGTGTTGCGAGGGCTTACTTTGAGCAGCTAGCTACTTCCTTTTTGTAACATTGTAACATGTTATTGTTCCTCTTCGCCACCCGTCTTCTCGACTCAACCATGCGTAATTCGTCATGCCTTTTTTTTTTTTTTTCGAGGTATGACAATGGGCGCTGCGTGTGTCTTTTCTAGGGGGAGGGTTACTTGTCTTGTTTTTCTTTTTTTGCTCTTTTGTTTGGTTGGTTAGACATGTGTTGAGTCCTCTGTTTATTTCAGTGGGTATATCGTCACGTCTAAGCAGTAGCCAAGTGCAATATACACAGGGATAGAAAAGACAATGTATTCACCTCACAACTCCTATAGTCAAACATCCAAACATGTCTTTATTCACAGTATATATATATATATACATATCCCCAAAAGGCCAATTCGCCCACAGGAAAAAAAAGCCCCCCCCTTCCCAATGGTATGTATACCCTACTCGCTAGAAAACCAAAAAGTAAGAAACAAAATTCGGGAAGAGAACGAAAAGAATTCGCCCTTGACACCTCGCACCAGAAAGCGCCATACAGACACATTTGGATAGCTGATGAATGAAAGTTGAAGAGTTCTTGCGGTTTCTTGCGCCGAGATATATGCTCTGGTATCATGATGAAAAGAGGAAAAAAAAAGGAAAAAAAACATCAAAGGTCGCTGCGTAGTGGTTGGCTTGCAAGAGGGCTAATTTGGAAAGACTTTACGGATTACACGCCGCCATCGCGGAGTGTTGGCGTCTTCTTCGTCGTCGTCTTGGTCGCTTGCGGGAGCGTGACGAGGGCCAAGCATAGCCAATGCCCGTTGTCGCGCCCACTCTCTTCGATTTTGAGCGGGGGTGCAATCCAGGGGTTGTTGTGGCTGTTGTGGTTGTTGTGTTTGGGGGAGGGTTTCGTTGATTGGTGGGTGTTGTGTCACGTCTGGTGGCGGCGTTGTTGCCATTTCAATGTCTCTCGGTGGAGGCTGCGTTCTTTGGGGTGCGCTGAAAATCCTTCGCCCTGTGAATGCTCCCCCTAACCGGCTACTGAGCGAGCCAAGAGCCATAGGCGGTCGAGTTGGCAGTGCTGAAGGATCGGGAACGGCTTCGGTCGTTGAACTAGGTTGGGTATTCGGTGCACGCGCACTGCGCGCCCGCATGCGGTTGATATGCCGTTCTCGTCGTACCATGGCGTTTGTGATTTTGACTGGACAAGCACCTGTGGGCAGCACGCTTTGCTTACACATGGGACATAATGACGAGTGACTTAGGAGGAAAGTGTCGATACATTCCGGGTGAAATACGTGGTGACATGGGAGTTCGCGCACTTGGCTTTCGTTGGGCTCAAAGTCGTCCATGCAGATGGGGCAGGTTGGCTGTGACCAGGAGGCCGTCATGCTAGATGTTGACATGTTGGGCGCAGACAGGCGGCGAGAAAGAGGTGCTTTTTGGCCGGTTTCGGCGTTTACCGCAGATGAGGGACCATGGTTTGCTCCGCCAGCGGTCTCTGGGGCGGCCTTTTCAGAGTCACTCGAGTTGCCGGCCGAATAGGTATGTATAGGTAACTTGTCGAGAATGTGCTGGGAAACGGTGAGACGCTTTACGCCTAGTGCCTCGAGATCAACCTGGCCATGGAGAACGCGGTGGCGGAGGTCGTTTCGGCGTCTTCGCTGAATGATGTGCATACAAAGAGAGGTGATGGCGACAGCAACGAGCAGGACGGCCAGTACTATGACAAGGAAAACCCAGAGGCTTGGAAGCTTGCCGCCAGAATCTGGAGGGGGAAAGGTTAGTAGGGTTGAGGAAGAGGGATAGTGGACGCACCTGTGTTGATGGTAGCCCACAGCCGTACGTAGTCGGTCCTGTTGTAGATTTGCGACAACCTATCGCCATTGGGCACGTCGGTCAGATTTCCAGAATACTCGTTCAGCTGGTCCATGATGTTTTTCCCAGTTAGCGAAGAGACTGCGTAGGTGGGAAAGCTGTTCAGTGTCTGCCAGTTTCCGCCGTCTTCTAGGTTCCACACGGCATCGTTGAGGACGGGAGGCTTCTCGTTGCTGTCGCCCGGAAGGTATGTGACAAAGGCTTTGGTGGAATACCTTCGCGCTTCGGTGAAGTACTCGATGGTGCACTGGGGAGAGAACCAAGGCGCAACGGCGATGAGGGCATAGTTTTTGTCCTGCGGCAGATTGGCCACCCGTGTCGCATTCTCGGAGACGAAGGCGGCTTCCTCGGCTCTGCAGCCCGAGGTGTAGAGGTCTGGGACGAAGAGGATGCCGTATGGATTCTGGTCTGAATCGGCGTCCTTGGTGGAGAGGGTGCGGATGTTGTCGAGGATGCGATACTCGAAGCCGAGAGAGCTGTTGAGGGTTTGGAACTGGTTGTTGTCGTAGTCGATGTAGCGAGGGTCGGGGAAGTCAATGGTAAAGATGCCGATGCGTTGGGCAGCTGTGGTGGGCTGTCAGCATCTGGTCTCCCACGGGCAACGAGGCAAGGCTGCGTGACGTACACATGTTGGAGCGCGCGCTGGGCGAGGCGAATTACACGGGGGCGGCTGGATTGCGCCAACTACAAATCATGCTGATCACGAAGACGGGCAGAGGGGAGGGGCGCGCAGAGTAGTAGAGAGGGCAGAGGGCAGAGGGCAGGGAAATGGGGGAGGCAGTCAATCGCAGCGGTGGTGACGGATGCGGATACAAGGTGGCTAGAGAGCAGAAGCAGAGGCTGGTTCGAGAGCCGCCCCTCCCGGTTGGATGGCGAAAGCGCCGAGTGGTGGTGGTGGCACAGACAAGTCAGCAACAGGCTGGTGCGCGGCAGCTGGCATGTGATTACTGTAAAAGGAACGACACGAGCCTTGCCCAAGGTCTCACTGAGCAGCCGGACGTCTGTTGCAGTCGACCAGCAGAGTCCTAATCTCCCGGTAATGACGTTCGGGCGCGGATGCAGCCCTCGCTAGCCGTGGTCGCGAACGTCGAACGCGACTTGGCGGGCCCCCCATCGGGCTTAGCGCAGACCGGCTTCCCCATGACGGCAGCTGTGTGAACGGCATCGCGACCAACACCAGCTCCGGCCATGCAAACAAACTCGGCGCCCGCAAGCACCGCCATCAGCAATGCACGCACGAGCCTGATGCGCACGCGCTGACGACCCTCGCCCACTGGCAGCCTCACCACCAATTCGCGCCTCCTGAGCAGCCCATCCCCACGCACGCATCCCCGGCCTGCCTCGCGCGCGCGACTTCCCCGCAGAACCCCCAGCATCCGCCAGCGACACGCCGGAAATGGCGCCCTCGGGCCTGGGGAGCAAGGGAAAGGCGACCAAGCCGGGCTCCAAGCCATCCCAGATGCCGCGCAGCCGCAACACGACCCCGCTGCCCAATGTACACGCCTCGGTCGAGCCTTCGTCTTCCTCGTCGCACTATGGCAGTCGCCTCAGCTCCTATCTCAAGAAGTGCGATGTCACTGTCGAGGAGATTCTGGACAACGGCGGAAACGGCTCGCAGATCCCCTCGGGGAAGCAGCTGCTGAGCATGCGCGACAGCATCGAGAAGACGGTGCTGAAGAATGTCGAGTCGCGCTGCGTACAGTCCGAAGGCGCCCTGAGGGAGCTCATGAGCCTGAAGAAGAACCGGGCGCCGCGGGAAAGGGAAAAGGACAAGACTGGCGAGGACCGCGAGCGCAAACACAAGCTTAAGAAGGTGAGCACCAAGCACGACGAGGATGGGAAGCATCCGCCCGCAGTTGGAGCCCATGGTCTGGCCAGGCAGGATGGAGGGGACGGTAAAGGTGAGTGTGCGCGACAATTCTTATTCCCTTCTTACCCACCTCGACGCAATGGCATGCCCGATTCACTACTACGTCAGTACATACCAGCCAGCTTTCAACTTCAACCATGGACCCTCCACGACCGCGCTTGATACTCAAGCTCAACATCCCACACCTAGACAGAACGCTTACTCGGCTAGAACACTCTTCCGCTCGATCGTCTCCCATATCGCAAGCCCCACCCTCTGCAACCGGTCCAGGCCCAGCAGATGCTGCTTCACCCAGCGGCTCTGATGTCTCTCACCAACCCGCCCCCGCCCCCGCTCTACCACAATTCCAGACTTTCGGCCCCGACCCCGCCAAGTTCGATGACCCCACCATATACCACATCCGCGACGTGACCCCGGGCATGTCACTGGATGAAATCAAGGAGATTTACTGTGTCGCTGAATTCCCCAAAACAAACTTGCGCGACAAGATCGCGGGCGAACCACCGGACAAGGACTTTTCCAACGCAAAGCCTCCGTCACAAGTAAACGCCACCGTCTTTGCCAATTACGTGGAGCCGTACATCAGGCCGCTCACTGAAGAGGACGTCGCCTTTTTGAAGGAACGGGGAGACCGGATAGCGCCCTTTGTGCTGCCTAGACGCGGCCAGCGACACTACAAAGACATCTGGGCCGAGGAAGACGGCTCTATGCACATCGACACAAACGACCAGCGGCCGCCGCCCAATGTCCCACGCGGTGCGGCCGAGGATATATCAGACGACGTCTTGGAAACAGACAATGTGTCTGCTGGTCCCCTACTGTCGCGTCTGCTGGCCACTTTGCGACCAGAGGGACGAGGAAGTCAAAATAACAACCACGAGGCAAATGGTGTGAACGGCGATGGCATGGACATTGACGAAGGCGCAGGAGCACAGCCAGACACAAATAACACCAACTCCATCCCTGCCGCAGCCCAACTCCCGGATCTCGTCCATTCTAGCTGGAAACCTCCCGCGCAGAACGGTCGCACCGACTACGCAGGCATGGAAGACCGTGTTCTCATGGAACTCAAGCATTTCGGCCTGATCTCTGAAGCGGATGCAGAATCGCAGTCGTACGATTCCCATTTCGATGATGAAGTCGCCCAGCGACTGCGATTCCTACAGGAAGAACTTCGCAAGCAATCCATTGTCAATGGCGCGCGAAAACAACGTCTGCTCGAGCTCACCGAGGAGCGCATAGCCCAGCAGGAATACAACACGATAGCTGACGATCTGGACAATCAGCTAAACGCCGCATATCTCAAGCGCAACCGGAACATTGGAAAGGGCAAAAAGCAAAACAAGCGGCCGGGCGGTGCAGGGGGTGGCAGTCACCCTGTGGCCAATGCGGGCATTTCAAGGCCGGGTGTTGGCGAGCCGATCCGGACACTCATGGAAAGGAGGACACAATGGCTCAACACTATTGGGCCTGTGGTCAACTACGGTAAGACGGGCTTGCCAACCGAGACCATATTTGAGGAGGAGAAGATGAAGGAACTGGAGAATAGAGAGGTAGAGATTTGGAATACTGAGGAGTAGATCGGGGGCAGTCGTCGAGTAGAGCCCAGCATCGGAGCGCTCAGATGCATCTTTTGTTGTTGAGCATAGCGTGGGCTACGTACGATGTTTTACCTGAGCTCTATTGGCGCACTACATTGGCGGTACTTTTATGGCGTTGATATATTCTTTCAGATCGACATGCCGTCTCGG
Source organism: Stemphylium lycopersici (assembly GCA_003268315.1). Taxonomy (NCBI): domain Eukaryota; kingdom Fungi; phylum Ascomycota; class Dothideomycetes; order Pleosporales; family Pleosporaceae; genus Stemphylium; species Stemphylium lycopersici. The sequence continues at coordinate 80,843 of QGDG01000072.1, forward strand.
GACTTGCAATCGGGCATGGGGCATTGAATAAGGCGTTAGCTGGTACGCTGGTCTTACGATATCCTTGATCACAAGATACTGTCCTACAAATACAGGTGCTTCTCTCGTCACGTTTTGCCACTGGATATATCATTCAGCGCCGTGCACCTTCCAATGCCAGCATGCCTTGTTGGTCCAGAAATGGTGGCGGGCTCAATAGGAAGCGGCTTTGGGCGACATGTGCTTGCCTATCCAGCTGTCTACCTGTCGTGGCTTCCCAATCTATTTACCCAGCCCGCACTTCTAAACAACCGCCATTCCTCGCTTCACGCCCTTGCTGCCTTCAGCCCAAGATCTTCGGAGACGTGCTCCTATCATGTTCTAGCCCAACAATCTTACAGCCTGCACGCTTGCGTAGATAGCTAACGCGTTGCCAAAATAACCGTTGATGAGCGATACGAAGGCCAAGGAGACCCTTCTTCACACCTTGACAACCGTTTCGTTGATCAAAAAGTCTAATGATCCAACTCGCTCGCTAAAACAGACAAGCTTCCCCGGAAAGCCGAGCCTACAATCAACCGTCGCGCCTCTGGTTCGTGACCTCGACCGGGTCCATCAATCTATTATATACGACTCTCGCCTCTCCAGCATCCGCTTTTTGTTTGTCACGCTACTTCAATCTCGTGCACAACCTAATTTTAGGACCATCATATCTTCAATGCAGCGAACTTACCCCAGGATCCGGACGTTCTAGAGCAACACTGCCCTCCATTTGACAGATACCGCTTCGTCTGTTTCGCGGCTGTCCCGTACAGAAGTCTACGAGCAATATCGACGGGCACATCTCATATCGCACGCATGGCAACCATGCCAGGTTTGTTGATTCCTCCGAGGAAGCGTTACAGGAGCTCAAAGCAAGGTTCTCTCCCGGTAGCGAGTGGCTACCTTCTGTACGTCTTTGCAAGAACTGTCCCAATCAACAGGGCATCTACGCGCAGGACCTTGTCATTTGTGCAAAGGCACTTCTAGCCTAAGCGTATACAGCCTCCTGCTACTTGCGTTCTGGACCTCATTGTTACAGTATCAAAGCAGCATATAAGACGATCATTGCCCGCACCTGGCTTTCTAAATATCAGCATCGTCCTCGACTACAATACTTCCTGTCCTTTCTTCTCTCCCAGCTCTTTCAAATCAAGACAGCCTATTATGAAGTACACACTTACCACCCTCGTCCTCGCGGCTGTATCCATGGCCGCGCCAACATATCAAGCACCAGAATCATTTAAGATCAAGAGTGTCGTTTCCGGCGGTTCCGGATGTCCACAAGGCAGCATCGACGTCGACTGGACCGAGAACGGAATACTCCCTATCTGTAAGTTCTTGCTTACTCCATACTAGACCTCTGACTCAGCATCGCAACAGATTTCAATAAGCAATTCACCGCCCGCGTTGGTACCGGTAAAGCCATAGAAGAGTCCCGAAAGAACTGCCAAATCAACCTTGGTCTCGAATTCAGCCCGGGCTTCTCCTTTGCCATCTTCAGCGCCGACTACACTGGCTGGGGTGACCTTGACAACGGCGTTAACGGCATCGTAAAGTCCACCTACTACTTCTCCGGCGAACAAGATCAAAGTTCGTCAGCACTCAACATCGCTGGCCCCTTCCATGGGAAATACTACAAGCAGGATAGCGTTCCCGCGGCAATCTGGTCACCTTGTGGCAAGGATGCCATGTTCAACATTAACAGCGAGGTTGCGCTGACGCCGTTTGCTACGCCTGCTAATGGTGTGCTTGCTGCGACAAAGGAGGCAGGCAGGTTTACGTCGAACCTGTACGTGCAATGGAAGAAGTGTTAGCCATGAGGTGCCGTTGCGAGCTTCTCGTGTGGTGTATTTGTAGTAGTGGTAGACAGGTGTCTGGGGTGTTTGGTAGAGATACCACAGTACTCTTCATTCTTCAATGCAAAAACAAAATTTCACCTTTTGTGTAAGGCTGGGTATCCTGAGGCTACGGGTGGAAGTACTTCCGCCCGAACATATTTGTTTCTTACGCTCGTGCCTTGGCATCTACAATATAGCTGCTTTTAACCTCGCCTTAAACCCATGGAGCTAGACAAGAATTGTTACCCTTACTCCTATAAGCCTACTATAAAAATGCAAAGGCACCTCCCTCCCTCTCTATCTCTTGCAGTATGAAGCAAATATTATTGCCCATAACTGTCCCTCACATTTCACGCTTGCACGCTGCCGAAAAAGCTCACGGGGCCCGCCCATCTGTTCCCTGCATGCTGATAATCTTTTTTCTTCTATTATTAATCCAGCCCATTTCCCAGAAAAGCCCTATGGTGACAAATATGCAAATCGGAAATAGTCAGCAATCAACTTCTGCTCACGAGACTTTGCTCCAGTACAGTGTATGCCTGCCCCACAAACGAACGCTTGGCATCGACCCCCAGCTGGCACACAGACATTACACCGCATCAGCACTCTACGAACATTATGTTTTCTTTCCACATCAAGCAGCTTTCCTAATAAGTCTACTCGCCCCTCGACCACTTTTCTTCTTTAGAGTGTCCACATACGTGTCGGCACGGCAAAGCCACGTGTGGGTCATGGTTACTAGGTACTTAGTTCCTTAGCACAAAGCGGCCAGGCCGGGCGCGCCCACCCACAACCTCAACGTGATCAACGGAGAGGTGATAACAACGTAGCGGTGATAAGAAACCGCGGCACTGTATACAGTACTGAAACCGTTTAGTGATACACAAGGGCCTTCTGTCGAGCCCGGCGGCCAAAATGTTCGTCCGGTTTAGGGGCAGAACGTCGCTTAGGCTATTCCTCATGCCGACTCGTCAACTACTAGTCATAACATTTTTCGTACCAACATGGCTCCAGCCACATGAAGCGCGGGACCCACCTTACGGGGCTCTACTGTAAGTATGCCGCTACTTACGGGGGAACAACCTACTTCCCTTGCTTGCCGAGATGGTGCCGGCGGGGTATCGTCGTCAGCGTCGTCGGATGCGGCGCCTTTTGAAAGAGAAGTGCCGCTCTGGGGCTTTTCCCGGGGTGGGACGACAGTACAATGTAACCCGAAAGCAAGGCTGAACGCGACCACGCTGATGTCTACAAATCATCTCCGGCTATGTTGCGCGGCAACCGCTCCACTCGCGCTAGCGCTGAGCCCTGAAAGAGTTCCAGCCAGGAGATTTTATTGGGGAAAGAGATGTGGATGATGCAAGCCTAGCTTGGTACCCGCCCCGCGATTCTGCTGCTCCAAGTGGGGTAAAAGGTCGCAGCCAAGAAGACGCTGGAGCAGAAAACTCACCGAGGAGCGTCCACTACCCGGCAGTAGCACTTACCGAGGATAAGGAGAGAGAGAGGGAGGGCGCCCGTGATGATGGCTTTATGTGGCAACGAGAGCTGCGTCTCGCATAGCTTAAGAAGACGGTTTCACCCCCTCCAGACCTCATATCCAATCCATACCCCCCACCCCCTAGACCACCGAACTAAATTGTTAATTCAGATCATAAGATGTCTCCAGGAAAAGTATCCACTCTCGATTTCGAGAAGTTTTACAATATCGTCGACGGCCAGCAGCGCGGCTCCGAGCAGATTCACCACGGCATCAACCCCACATCCGGCCAGCAGCTATGGGATGTACCCATTGCTAGCGAGAAGGACCTGAACGACGCTGTTGCGGCTGCTAAGAAGGCATTCCCTGCATGGAGGGATACACCGATCGAGAAGAGGAAGGAGCTGCTGAAGCAGGTCGCCGACTTATTCCAACAACACAACGATGAATTTGTTACCCTTTTATGCAAGGAGTCTGGAAAGCCGGTACGTTCCGGCCCAGCCGTATGAGCCCTTTGGTCAGTCCGTACTGATGTATGAGTAGAGGAAATTTGCCGCCATTGAAGTTGGCGATGGTGCTGGCTTCATCCTGTATCATCTCTCACTCGACGTCCCCGTCGAAAAGATTGAGGATGACGAGAAGGAGCTCTTCACAGAATACTCTCCTCTTGGTGTCTGTGGTGCCATCTGCCCTTGGAACTTCCCTATTGTTTTAAGTATCGGAAAGATTGCGCCTGCGCTCATGACCGGAAACTGCATGATCGTCAAGCCATCGCCATTCACACCCTATACAGCCTTGAAGTTTGTTGAGCTTGCCCAGGAGATTCTCCCACCCGGTGTTCTCCAGGTTGTTGGTGGTAATAACGAACTCGGTGTTCAGATGTGCCTGCACCCCGACATTGCCAAGATCAGCTTTACCGGATCTATCGCTACCGGAAAGAAGGTCATGGAGACATCCGCGAAGACCCTTAAGCGCGTTACCCTCGAGTTAGGTGGAAACGACGCGTCTATTATCTTACCAGATGTCGACATCAAGAAGGTCGCACCAGAGGTTGTCATGGGCGCATTCCAGAACTCTGGCCAAGTGTGCGTCGCCACCAAACGAATCTACATCCACGACTCCATCTACAAGGAGTTCCTCCAAGAGATGGTAAACTTCACCAACAGCCTCAAGATCGGAAACCCAGACGATGGCGACAACATGCTTGGACCCGTCCAGAACAAGATGCAGTACGACCGCGTCAAGGGCTTCTTCGAGGATAGCAAGACCAAGGGCTACAAATTCGCCGCCGGTGAACCCGACATTACCGCTAGCAAGGGATACTTCATCCGACCCACCATCATCGACAACCCGCCAAACGACTCCCGAATCATCCAGGAAGAGCCCTTTGGTCCCATCGTACCCACACAACCATGGTCAGACCTTGAGGAAGTTATTGCCCGCGCGAACAACACTAACACCGGTCTTGGCGCCTGTGTATGGGGCAAGGACGTAGAGAAGGCATGCAAGGTTGCGCGACAACTCGAGGCCGGTTCCGTCTTTGTCAACTCATGGGAGAAGCCAACACCTCAGGCCATCTTCGGTGGTCACAAGGAGTCTGGTATCGGAGGAGAATGGGGCAAGACAGGACTGCTCGCATACTGCAACCCACACGTCATCCACGTCTACAAGTCATAGAAGGAAGGAAATGGGAGGGAAGGGTGGTTTGTGATGAGTTTATTATGATGGAATTCGAGGAACCACAGCCACGTCGTCGTTTACATAAGACAGGTTTGATAAGAGTGTGAAAAAAAACTTAATTACTTTAACCGGCTCTTACCCCTGCGTGCCCCTGCAAATGGAAGCCATGGAACAAAACATGAAGCAGTTGATAACCGGTGGTTAACAGATAAATGTCTTTTCGCATGGTGTTGTTGCCCGGAATAGGGTTGGCCTGACATTTAGCTGACACTCGCTTCTGGCTTGGCAACTACAAGCGCCCTCCCGAAGCACGGGCTGCGCATGAACTTGCCAAACCCGGCTTCCGGTTCCGTTAAAGTCGCACTAACGTCGAACCACCGTCGCTGCGTGAGATAGAGTTGTTCCGCATCATTGCGTGAGATAGAGTTGTTCCGCATCATCGCATGAACGGATGCCCCGTAATGCCTCATCATCGCCTTGTTCTGTGCACATACAATACGACTACTAGCAGAGTTGTTTCTTCGTTTAGTTTTGCACGACAGAACGGTTAAAGTCGTAGATCCCGAGGTCATTGTTAAATGATCTCCAGGATAGCGTTTCATGGTTTCGTGAAACAATCAATGTTCACAGGGAGCTTACCCGCCCACATAGCCCATTGACCCACCGCACGAAGGATTGGATCCAGGCCGTAACGGTCATGTTAGGAGTAAAAGGTATAAGATGGAATGGCAATCCGCCCTCAAGCTTTCTCGGCACTCATCCGGTCAACCACATTCCCTCACAGATACACACTCCTTTTGTTTCCACCTCTTTTCGTCTTGTTACTGGAAGCGTGCTTCCTGACATTCTTTTCTTGAATCCTTGACCGATATAGAAGCTTGCTTCTGTCCCTTTTTTTTTTCTCCCTCCACTTTCCGATACCTACGACTGCCTACTGAGCCGGTTCGAATCTGATTGAAAAGTAAACAGCAACCATGCATTTCCGTGGCTCTTCCGTCTACTTGGGCGTCGTCGCCTTGTCCCAGACCTCTGCTGTCCTCGCAGCTGTCCCCGCCTACGGACAATGCGGTGGCCTCACCTACAAGGGCGACACTACCTGCGTTGATGGCTGGACTTGTGTCAAGTCCAACGACTGGTACAGCCAGTGCGTCTCTGGTGGCGCCAACAATGGAGGAAGCGCACCGCCTGCTGATACTGGCAAAGCTCCTGCTCCTGTTCCTACCAGCTTTGTCGTTGTCCCATCTGCTAAGCCTGTCGCTACTCCTTCCAAGCTCTCCACCCCTATCTCCAGTCCTACTGCTGTTGCTGAGCCTGTCGACGATGGCGCTGCTGATGAAGCCGACGACGAAGCCGAAACCGCCGCCCCTGATGTTGCCGGCAGCGGTGCCAACGGTGCCTCGTGCTCTCTCGACGCCGCCTTCAAGGCCGCAGGCAAGAAATACGTCGGTGTAGCCACCGACCGAGGACTCCTCGGCAAGGGCCAGAACAAGCAAATCATCATCGACAACTTCGGCCAAGTCACCCCGGAGAACAGCATGAAGTGGGACGCCACCGAGGGCACCCAGGGCCAATTCACCCTCGAAGGCGCAAACGCCCTCGTCGACTTCGCCACTGAGAACAAGAAGCTCATCCGTGGCCACACCACCGTCTGGCACTCTCAGCTCCCCACTTGGGTCTCGTCCATCACCGACAAGACGAAGCTCGAGGAGGTCATGGTCGCCCACATCAAGAAGCTCATAGGCACCTACGCCGGCAAGGTCTACGCCTGGGATGTCGTCAACGAAATCTTTGCCGAAGATGGAAGCTTCCGCTCCAGCGTCTTTTACAACGTTCTTGGTGAGGTAAGCAAAACTCCACATCCTAAGTTGTCCACTTTACAAAATGAATGATTGTACTAACAAACGGTAAAGGACTTTGTAGCAACCGCCTTTCAAACCGCCCGCGCCGCCGACCCCGACGCGAAACTCTACATCAACGACTACAACCTCGACTCCGCAAGCTACGCAAAGACCAAGGCCATGGCCACTAACGTGGCCAAATGGGTCGCCGCCGGCGTCCCCATCGACGGTATCGGTTCGCAATCCCACTTGTCCGGCTCCTGGCCCATTTCCGACTACCCCGCCGCGCTCAAGTCGGTCTGCGACGTCGTCTCCGAGTGCGCCATCACAGAACTCGATATCAAGGGTGGCGCGGCTGCTGACTACAAGACTGCGGTGAACGCATGCTTGGATGTGGACAACTGTGTTGGTGTTACGGTTTGGGGTGTTTCTGATAACGACTCTTGGATTGGAGCTGCTGCTAAGCCTTTGCTTTTCGATGGTAGCTTCAAGGCCAAGGACGCGTACAACGGGCTTTGCTCTGCTCTTGGCGCTTAAATGGTGAAGACGATCTGAGATGGTGATGGGCTGCGCATGACGCCATGTTTCTTCTGAGGCCTATTTCAGGGGGGCTGGTGTTTGTCAGATGGAGGAACTTTTTATTGTATATATATATATATATTCACATTTTTAATTACAACAACTTTCTAGATTACATGGGCCCACCCTTTTTCAATTTAATCACTCAGATCAATCTTCTTTCTCGCCAAATCTGCCAAGCTATGGCCTCTTTTTTATTCCTCGGTGTGAGATGTCCTAGCTCTGCATTAACTGACAGCCTCTTGATCAATGTTCCATCTCCTCTTGCTTCTTCACCCTTCTTCATCATCCCCCGTCGATACCAAAACACTCCCGAAATCACTCTGTGAGAACACAGTCCCCACTCGCAGCCTGGTGCGCGGGCTGTCGATTCGTGGGTTTGCGTCTCGTGTTGCTTCTCCTACGGACATGCTGTGCAGATACCTCGCAAGGTAGACACGGAGGGATTAGTGCGCGTCGAGTTGAGCGCGGCATTTTCTGAAATCTAGGAGGGCGCCGGGCTGCAGTTTGCGACTAGATAGATTGAGAGGAAGTAGTGAAGGCCGACAATGTGATCTGGGGAAGACACGTCGAGGCTAGCGGTTCGCGCTGCCACGTGCGCCCCACTTCGTGACGTCTATATTCCCCGGGTCTCGCTTTTTGATTTCGCTTACCCCCACAACTCCCCTTTTTTTTGAGCAGAAATGTAGCAGTATCACTTTCGAACAATACGGCACACAACTATTATCATATCATTGCAATGCTTTGAATTGACGATTATGAAACAACGCGCATCCCCTGTGACCCATCATCCTCTACGCCAGAGTCTAGTACACGTAGATGAAGTCTTCGTTCTTCATGTCTGTCAAGTCGGAGAATCCGTTATCCTGCTCGTGAATCTGATCTTGCGCCTCAATCTCCGCGCCCTTTTGCGACATGTCCTTCTTCCTCAGCATACTCTCATCGACTCGCATGGCACTTTTGCCCAACTCCGCTCTCTTCTTCGCATGCTTCTTGTTTAGGATGGCCAGGTACATGGGGATCAGAAGCGCAATTACCGCGACCAAGGCAAACATGATGAGGTTGGAAATGAGACCTGGGCGATAGAGCGGCGCGTCGTCTACAGAGTAAAGAAGAGGTCCAATCACGTTACCAGTACACATGCCGATGAACACCATAGCGGAGGTACATTTCTTCTTGGTATCGCCCGCGGTATTTTGAACGTGCCAGGTGTATATCAAAGGCGTAATTGCCGCGAGGCAAGAAACCAGGTAATAGCCGAAGAGGAGAGCACCTTTGTGCCGACGTGGCACAGTCAACATCATGATTGTTCCGATAATTGGGAGAATGGCGACGAGGGCGATGGCAAGCCCTTTGCGGCTCCAGCGCGCGGCGCCCCAGGAGGAACCAAGGATACAGACAATCTGAATGATGCCAAAGGGGATATTGAAGAGGATCGATTGGAAGCTTGTGTAGCCGAAGTCACGGATAATGAGGTTGCCAAAGGTGGAGATGCCACCGCTTGCAATACTGTGAGGAGGTATCAGTAGCATTTCTGTGTGGGACCACCCCCAAAGGGAAAGACTTACGAGATGGCGATGATTGCAACAAACCAGCACCAGGTCTTCAGATCGATGAAGGTCTCCCAGACCTGATCCCACTTCCACTCTCCGGACTGAATGCCCATCTGATTGGCCCTCAATCGCTGCACGGCAATGAACCGCTCCCGCTCGTTTAGGTATTTGGCTTTCATTGGACTATCCGGCATGAAGATCAGAACTACAAGCGAGTACGTAACTGTCAAGAGGCCGCAGAACATGAAAACGATCTGGTACTTGTACAGGGAATCGCTTTCGATGTGGCCTAGACCATATGTGAACAGCGAGCCGGCGATGAAAGTAAATCCGTTCATGGCATTCCAGTATCCGGTTCGGAGCGTCTGCTCGGACCGCCGCCACCACATGGTTGTTGTAGCTACGCAAGCCGGCGCGATCATGGCTTCAAAGGAGCCGAGAACAAAGCGCATACCAAGGAGGCTAGGGAAGTCTGTGCAGGCTGACATGATAGCTAGACTGCTTCCCCACAGGAAGATGGCTCCAGCGATGACTTTACCAGTTGGTAGCTTTACCAGGAGAAACGCAGCGAGCGGTTGCATGACCAGTTGAGCGAGGTAGAGAATGGATCCGAGCCATGAGTACTGTCGGCCGACGAGGTTGGCGTCTTGCTGGATGCCGAAGATGGAGACGTATGAAAGGGAGGACTTGTCGAGTTGCTGGAAGAAGTAGGCTCCGAGAAGAAGAGGAAGAACACGAAAGTCCACGCGCTTCAGTACTGCACGCTCTTCTTCGTAGGTAAAAGATGTATCTTGTACGTGGGCGCTGGCCAGAAACTTGGCAGCTGCGTCGCCCATCTCGGTGGTAGGCGCCGGTGTTGTATTTTCGACATGGGTGATTGTGTCTTCTTTGGGGCCTTTAGTGTGAGTAGCCATGGCGATCTGCAGACTTTGCAACAAGGATTTTGCGAGTGTCTTTGGAACGGTCCATCGACGACTTCTCTCAACGTTTTATCGCATCATGGCCGTTTTTTCGGAGGACAGGAACCGAGTGGTTGGGTCTCGAAACCTTGTTGAAAGCTTGAAAGGGCGGATACCCTCCCACATGGCAATCCGCCTGCTGACCTTACGATTCGCGTCAATCATTCCTAAAGACACGATAGTCCACGTATAATGTCCGTTGGATAAGCATTCGGGCGTGTAGATGCTTGATCGACGCACGATATTAGGCAAGGCTCGTCTTCCCCGCACTACCATTCCATCGAAATCCTCAATTATACTTTCCCCATGGGGGGCCCATGCTGTGGGGCCCATGCAACAAAGACTGGTTCACTGCCGGCTATACTGGCGGTAAAATACAAGATCGACGACTTGACAGGACGTGGGTGCATGACTCGGAGTATACTGCACCGAAGATCGAGGGGTCAGACCGGGGTAGCACTACACCGAACGCGTCATGATGGGATACTTGCTACAACGTTAAGAAGATGGCTTGCAGACCCAAGATCTTGGGATGCTATATGCTTAATCTGACATCTCATTCACATATTCCCTAGATAGCTAGAGAATCATGGCCGAGGCAGCAAAGAAACAGAAGAAATACGCCATAATCGGCACAGGCGGGCGCTCCTCATTCTTCTACACAGCAATAGCAACAACGTACAAAACAAGCTCCGTCATCGTAGCCCTCTGCGACACCAACCAAACGCGTCTCGACTATGCAAACGCACAGCTGGAATCGCTGGGCCATGCCCGCGTGCCTACGTTCAAAGCCCAAGACTTTGACCGCATGATCCACGACACTGCGCCCGACGAAGTCATTGTCACCACCATTGACCGCACGCACGACAAATACATTGTGCGCGCCCTCGATCTGGGATGCAACGTAGTCACGGAAAAGCCCATGACAATCTCAGCACCGCGGTGCCGCGAGATCTTCGACGCCGTGGAGCGCACCGGCCGAAAAGTCAGAGTAACATTCAACTACCGGTACGCACCGCACAACACACGGGTGTGGGAGCTTCTCCGCAGCGGGGCAATAGGCAAGGTAACCAGCATCCATTTCGAATGGATGCTCAACACGTCGCACGGCGCCGACTACTTCCGGCGCTGGCACCGCGACAAGCGCAACTCGGGGGGCCTCTTGGTGCACAAATCGACGCACCACTTCGACCTGGTCAACTTCTGGCTCGGCTCGCGCCCAGAGACGGTGTATGCACAGGGCGACCTCAAGTTCTACGGGCGAGAAAACGCAGAGGAGCGCGGGGTCCGCCACTTTTACGCGCGCGCCCACGGCAGCGACGTCGCGGCCAACGACCCCTTTGCCCTCCATCTAAAAGACAATGACAAGCTGAAGCACATGTACCTCGCCGCCGAGCACGAAGACGCATACTACCGCGACCAGTCCGTGTTCGGCGATGGCATCAGCATAGAGGATACGCTGTCGCTGCTCGTCCGGTACCGCAACGGCGCCGTGCTGACGTACTCGCTCACCGCGTATGCGCCGTGGGAAGGCTTCCGCGTCTCCTTTAACGGCACGGGTGGCCGCTTGGAGATGGAGGTTGTGGAGAATAGCTACGTGAACAGCGGGGGCGACCAGTCGCTCGAGGGGAGTCTGGAGACGCGCTCGATTACGCTGAGGAAGTTGTTTAAGAAGCCTGTAGAGGTTGAGATTCCAGATTCCGTCGGCGCCCATGGCGGCGGCGATGAAGTGTTGCTGGCGGATCTGTTTGGCGAGCAGGGCGCAGAGATTAATCGCGATATGAGGGCTGCCAGTCATGTTGATGGCGCGCTGAGTATCCTGACGGGCATTTGTGGGAATAGAAGTATGGAGACGGGACAGGTGGTTAGGGTTAGTGATGTCTTCCAGGTGGAGGGGTGAGAGGGTTATTGAGAATAGAAAATAGAAAGAGAGAGAGAGAGAGAGAGAGAGAGAGAGAGAGAGAGAGGGATCAGCAAACATCGAGACTAGGATTCAAAGAGAAGTGATGCACATGTTTCCGTACAACAGAGAAAATCCCCTTTCTTCTTCGTCTTTCATCTATATTACAGGAGAGATATTCCAACACAATCTCTCAACATTCAAAGGTTTTTAGCCGCTAAAAAACACAATCCATTGCTACCCACGCCTTCTTCTCCAAGGATATCACTACACACCCTAGTCAACAAGCAGGCCTACTAGTACTTCTTCTTCCTATGCCTAACATGCGGATCCTGACCCTTTCGATTCCTCTTCTGGCGATCTGTAGGCGGCCGATACGGTTCCTTGCCGAATTCCTCACGGTACAAGGCCAGCATATATTCATCGACATGTCTCCTTTCCTTCTCGTTACCATGCACGTCGAGGTCTTCTTCGTCTTGTTTGGCGGAGGCGGCAGCAGCTTCAGAAGCAGCGCGAGTAGCGTTGACGCTCTCGTTGAAATCGACCTTGTCTTCTTGGATTTCGTCGACGATTTCCTTTTGCGCTATCGATGCTGCAGTCCGGTCCTCTGTGTCTTCGACGTTGCCCATGACGCGCGCGTCGCCGAGGAGCCCGATTTTCTCACCCAGAACGCGCTCCATGGCTGCACCTGCTTCGTCGGTCGTGTCGATGCCCATGTTTTCGTCTAGCGCGTCGCGCCACGTGACCTTGTTAAAGGTATCGGTGGTGAAGTCACCCTTTTGAATGATGACGTCGTCGAGGAGGCGCTTCTGGTTGGACTTGCGGAGAATGTTGGCTTCGATGGTGTACTCGCTGACGAATTTGTAAATGTGAACATCGCGCGTCTGGCCGATTCGATGGGCTCGGTCTTGACATTGCTTGTCCATTGCTGGATTCCAGTCGAGATCGTAGAAGATGACACTGTCCGCGCCCGTGAGATTGATACCTAGACCACCCGATCGCGAGGAAAGGATGAAACACAAGATTCGCGGATCCGTGTTGAAGCGGTCGGTAAGAATCTGACGCTGCTCGATCTTGGTGGATCCATCGAGACGCAGATAGCGATATCCGTGTATGTTGAGGAACTGCTCAAGAATGTCGAGTACCTTTGTCATTTGGGTGAAGATGAGGGCGCGGTGACCGCCGGCCTGCAGATCGCGGAGGAGCGTGGCAAGTCGTTGAAGTTTGCCGCAGTCGTATTGTAAAAGACGCTTGTCTGGGAAGGCAATAGATTGACGGATGCGCGATGAGTGGAAAGGGTCAGGCTTGTGTGATATTTCGGATGAACGTATTAGTTGGACGCCACGCTGTGACAAGGTCAGCGGAGCGAGCTCCTCTGCAGCAACAGCAGGCGTGACACACGTGAAGCGAGAGATGAGAGGCTCGAAATCTTCCGCGCGCTGCTCCAGGGTTGGGATCATGTCCTGGAAGTGTGTAATCTGTTGATCGTGCCATTGTGACAAGACACGTTGAGAGCGTGGGGACCTGAACCCGAGACGACCATGGTGTCGCTGCACGATATCATACTGCGCTACATCCTCCGGCCTCGGCTGCATCTGGGCTTGACCGAAGCCATGGTAGGTCGGATGTGGTGTGTGATGTGGTCGGTATAGAGGCTGCCTAAGTACCTTTTTCCCTTCGGTGATGCCGCCGAAAGTGTAGTCGTGCCAGTCGACCGAGACAGCGTCAATGATGTCCTTTCCGTATATCGGCATGAATTGCGTGCGAGCGCGTGTGAGAGCAAGACAAGTCTGCAAGTGATCTTTAACAGCAACTTGTTCTCGCTTAGCCATGGCGGCCATGGTCGATTGCAGCGGAGATGAGCCCGGCTCGACTGGTTTGTTGATACGTCGGGTTTGGCGTTCAATGAGGTCTTCCAGAGGTCGCGTAGCACGGATTGGGTAAGTGCGTCGAGCATGGCCTAGCTGGGTCTGTTCTCGTCGCGCAAAGACTAGATTCAGAGCGTCGAGGTTGACCTTCTTTTCGTCCATGCCTTGCTGCAGACGCTTTCGAATGAGAAGGTCTTTGATCTCGTATTGAGCGGCGACAGATTTTGGCATGGCCATGGATGTTACAATGGCTCGCGTTTCGAAGAGATCGGGGTGATTGCACACTTTTCGTAATGACATTAAACAGTTAATAATCGACATGTAGTTGCCGGAGGACAGAATCTCCTTTGTCGAGGCGCGACCCATGAAACCATCGTAAAGCTGCCGTTGCCGTTTGGAGAGCTTACAGTACACGACGTGCTCATACTTTCCTGGCATCTGCTTCTCGACCTCAGACTTCAATCGTCTCAAAAGGTATGGCCGTAGGACTTCATGAAGTCGCTTGACGATCTTCTGCGCTTCCGCATCGAGTTGTTGGCGACCTTGGTCTAAGATTTGCGACGTAGGATTCTTCAGTGCTAGTGTGAACTCTTCCAAACCAGCAATGCGACCTTCTCCAGCAAAGCCTGCTGGCATCAAGAAGTAAAGCAACGACCAGAGCTCGTCAATGTTGTTTTGCAGCGGTGTTCCGGTCAACAATAGTCGTCGCTCAGTGCGGAGGTTGAGCATAGTCTGCCAGCGTTGCGACTTGAAGTTCTTGATGTTGTGAGCTTCGTCTAGCACGAGATAACGCCAAGGACGCATCTTGAAAGCTGCCGCGTCTTGGAGGATGAGTTGGTACGAGGTAATGACAACATTGTACATGTCCTTTCCAGTGTTGCGCCAACCTAATCGTTTCCGCTTTCGCTCATTGATGTCACCATAGTAGGTCAAAATCTTGAAGCCCGGCAGAAACTTCTTGAACTCCATTTCCCAGTTGAGCATGACACTAGTGGGCACCACCACCAGATGCGGTCCCCAAATCTCACGACGGACAGCGAGGTAGGCGAGGAGAGAGATGGTTTGTATGGTCTTTCCTAGACCCATCTCGTCTGCCAGGATGCCGTTGGTCTCGGACTCGTACAAGTTCGCAAGCCAGTCTAAACCATCGTGTTGGTACTCTCGAAGGGTACCGCGAAGTAGAGATGGCACCTCGGTTCTCGGTGGCGAGGATGCATGGCGTGATTGGGAAACACTCTTGGAATGTACAACATCCTCCATTGCAACATCCTCGGCAACTTCAGAATGCTCCGGCCCAGCAACTTCGATGGAAGGAGCGGGCTCTAGCGGTTCCTTGTTTCCGTTGACATGCGGCTCATCAACTTGGGCGGGTGAATCGTGTTCATTGATGCTAGGCTTGTCATCACCACCCGCCGGCGTAGAAGCATAGCCATTGACATGCTCAGTGTCTTGCTCTGCACTCTCCGGCTCGTCGTCTTCCATGGCAGTTTTGGCGGCTTCCTTGAGTTTCTTGACGTCTTTGGGAGCTAAGAAGCCCATCAAACCCATGTCCTCGTCCCCACTTTCATCATCGTCTTCTGCCGAGTCGGCTGCCTCATCATTGTCTTCTGTCCCAGAACCTTCGTTGCTTGACCAAGCCTCGCTGCCAGATTCCGAGCCCTTGTCGTCGTCTGAATCTAACAGAGCGTCGTCGACGTGATCAAGCTCGATGGTGGCGGGATCAATGTAGCCCGGCTTTTTCTCGTCCTCTTCTTCTTCTTCTTCTTCTTCTTCTTCGTCGTCGTCGTGTCCATGGAAGCCATTTGTGACAACCTCAGAAGCCTCGTTACAATCTTTAATGTCCAGGTCGGGGTCGGGTGTCGGCGCAGGAGTGCCCTCTTCATGATGATCTGCTTCTTCATCTTCCGTGTCGGCCTCGGACTCGGAGCTGCTCTGGGGGAGGTCCGGGAGTTGTCCGTATTTCTCGCGTAGCTGTTCGGCGGTGAGGTTGACATCGTCGTCTTGCTCATCATCTGATTCGCTGTCCGAGCTCGAAGACATGATGTCGTCGTTGCCTGCATGTGCTGAAGTGTGCGATGCGCCGCTCTCGAAATCTTCCAGTTCGTCGAACTCTCGGTCTTCGCTGACCAGTGAGGACGCGCCATCTCCAGGGTTGCGGGCACCGAGAATTTCTTGCGCCTGATTGAACATGTCGTCCATGGCTTTGTGTCCGAGTTGCAGCTGCTCTTCCTCGTACTTGGCTACACGTTCCTTGTCGATGTCCACCTTGACCAGGCCCCAGGCGTCTTTGACATCTTTTACGAGCTGCTTGTATCTTATCACCTGCCGTTCCCTCTCTTCCTGCTCGATTTCCTCCTCACTCTTCCGCTTGAACTTGTTCTTCCAGAAGTCGTATGCTTCTCTAGCGAGTATCTTGGCAGTCCGGCGGTGGAAGGCCTTTTCCTCCTTGAGCAGCTTGTTGAAGTGAAGGGCATGGGCAACCACGTGGTCCCAATGGCCGTACTGGGGCGGTGGCTCGGGAGCAGCCTCGGGAGCGTAGACACTACATCGCGTCTGGCTTAGCACTCCGTGCTCAGCAGCGTCGACAATCTGCAACCGGCGTTCAGCCTCGTCTTCGGCCTTTTCCTTTGTTATCCGCAGCGCCTCATCCCCGTCCAAGGGATCGTCTTGTCCCAACCATTCTTCAAGCGAGGCGTATTCTGACTTGGGCGGGGCATGGTGGGGATGGCGGTTCGGAGGATCGGGCTTTCGCAGTCGTAGGCGGAGTCGCGGCGCGGGCATGGATGGATTGGAGTCGTCGGGCGATGCGTAGAGAGCAGCATACGGGTCGTGGCCGTTCGTGTCGGGCGTGTCCACGGAGCCACTGCCTAGGTCGTCGTCGGCAAGGGCATGGGCACCCTTTCGCTGGCGGGCGCCTCGCTTGCCTGTGCCGTCGGGCGAGCGATTCTGTAGCATGGACGAGGTGTCTGGTGACGCGTTGGCCAGTGCAGAAGACTTCCTATTCCGCTCCGACTTGCGTGCGGGCGTCGCCAGAGACTGAGCGGCCGCCTTCTTGGTGAGGGTGGATGCCGGCTTCCCTTTCGGGACAGACATGGGCCCTGAGCCATTGCGTGCCTCCCGCTTGACGGAGTTCCTCGGAGTGCCATTCGTCTGCGTCGCCTTGGTCGCCGGTCGCGAATTCCGCTTTACAGGCTCGGGCGTCGGCGGTGCCGTTTCCCTGTTCACACGTGACGATTTCCGGACACCGTTCTCGAAGACGGTCGTCGGCCCATCTGCCACGAACGACTTCCACGGCGGCGATGCAGCGCGTGATGCGGACCGACGCGGTGTCGCCGTGTCTTCAAGTTTCCGCCGCTTAGCGGGCCGCTCAATGACGCCACCCTCATGGCCGTTTAAAGGTGCAAGCTGTTCTTCCTCCTTGATGGCAGGCGCATTGTCGCTTTCGCTCGCATCTCCAGGGTGTGCGATGTCGGATGGGCTGGGTGCGTCGGGCGAGTCGCGTGGTGGGATGGAGTCGAGGTCGCGATCCGCGGCGGTAACTTCTTCCATTCAGGAAGGGCGAGAGAAGCGGCCTGGGAAGCCTGGAGACCACCCGGCGCGCGGCCAAATCGACATATATCGGCTCAAAACTAGGGTCGCAGAGGAGGCGGGTGGCTGCCCAAGACGGTGACGGGGTCAGATTTCAGATTGCGGCTCGCGTTGGGATGATGCAATGTGATGTCGAAGTTGTGGATGGTAAAAACAGAGCCGGCGATAATGTTTGGTAGAGATCACGCTAAATGCCGGCACGGGCGCGCATACCATCGCTTTGACGCGCAGAATGGAAGACGGGTGATGTTTTGGTAGCTACGTCTGCGAGAATAGCGGCTGTGGCTGTCCAAGACGCCCGCAAATTTCTTCAGGCAACCGTTTGGCTGATCCGTCGCGTAGACGCCTCCATGTCACATCGAATGGTGGTGTGTCTGCGCAGAACGGTCGGACCCACTTGTACTGCCAAGCATGACTGGGGGTGCCGCAACTGAGCTCATCGCGAACGACACACCAATACTGCAAACCATCGACCCCCGCATTTGCGCCGCAACGTACGAGACGACCCCGATAGCTCCTTGGAAATACACTCACCGTCCTTTAGCATGTTCTCCAGGCGCATTGTAGCGGCCCGCCCGCTGGCTCGAGCCGCCGTCCCCGCCGTAGCACGCCCACGACCGCAATTCACCCAGGTCCGAACAGCCCTTACCGATGCCGAAAAGGCCGCGCTCGAGCTGTCCGACCCCAACCAAGTACGCCGTGCATTCTGGAAGGGCGGGGTGGCCCAATGCTGACAGCGACAGAATGGCGGCTACATCAACCCACCCGCCGAGAAGCGAGGAAACCGCGACCCGTACAACGACTACTGGGACAAGCAGGAGCGCCGCAACTACGGGGAGCCCTGCCACGAGGACAACGACATTCTCGGCGTCCTATCGCTGCACGACTACAACCACTTCACTCCTCAATGGGGGTTTGTCTTGATGGGCACCTTCATCGCCTCCGTCTTCGGACTCTGCGCGGCTGTCAAGTCTGTCTACCCCGACAAGCTGAGTGCTCCCAAGACCTACCCAGATGGCCTGGAGGCTGAGTTGGGAGGCAAGGGTGCCATGCTGGTAAGTTGTATATCGACACATGGTGAGAAGTTGCTAATCCCGTCACAGGCGCGGAAGCCCGGTGAGGGTTGGTAGATTATCACTTGCAGAATAAAGTCATGTGTGCATACCACTCCAATGGAATTTTCTTTGTCAATTCAACTGCACATACATTGCCATCTGACCGTTTCCTGTCACCCCCCTGATCAATTCGTGTGCGTAGATATGTTTGTTCCTACATCAGCTGCGCGGTCATCTACCTGCGTCACATGGTGGTATATTTCCAATATCCAAATTCCAATTTACATACAAGGCCGCTATTCGACTTCATTCCAGTGCCTCCTTACCCCTTCTAGTCAGGCTGCGTTTGCACCTGCTTATATAAGAAATATGCCTTCACCTTCACTTCACCGTTTGCGCACTTTCAGCGACCCCGCCTCACAAATCTCGACCCTATAAATACCACCTACCTTTGTCTTCTTCTCGCAACCTCAATACCCATATATCATTCTCCTTTAACAACACTTGTATACGCCATATCGCAATGTTTGACTTCCGCACTCTCTGCGCCGCGCCCGAGGTAGACGCCTGGCCTCACCCTCAGGACGACACAGTGACACTGAGAGTGGGCAGTGGTAACGACTATACCGAGCTCAAAGTAGAAGAGAAGCTGTTGCGCAAGCACTCTGGCTTCTTCAGGGACAAGTACGACTCCCTTGTCAACAATCACACACTGTAGCTCGGAGATATTCAGTGCACCAAAACCATACTATTAACCCCTCCCTCAGACTTCGTTCGAAGAGCGACCGCAAAGACCGCATCTTCGATATCCCTTCCGCTCCACCCCGCCTATTCAGGATCTTCGTTGCCTTCCTCCAAACACAAACCCTTTACCGCCCCGGATCTAACGCAGATTCAAAGCCAGATTTCTCTTTCCGCACGCTAATCACCCTCTTCGCTTTCGCAAACGACTTCGACACGCCATTGCTACGAATCGTAGCTCTAGACGCGTTTTTCTTCCGTTGCTGCATAAAAAGCGATATTAGAGCTTTGTTTGTTCCCGAGGCGGGTACTGTACGTCTCCCCGCTGCACTATACCTGGAAGAAAAGCATCTAGATTTTTTTGTGTATGCTTCAACGCCCCTTGACACGTTGTTCCTGTTCCCTTGAACGTGCTTGGTATACCTTCAGCCCTATCTCCCTCTCTCTTTCTCTTTCAAAACTTCAAACATTCATATGCGCAGTTGCTCGAAATGTGACTGTTTTTGAGCCTTTGCGAAGTTAGATTATTGATCGTTTCAGCAATTTTCCCATTGACGCAACATTTGCTAAATGAAAGCTGCTCCTCACGGCTTTCTAAAACTCTAACATCGTCCAGGTTGAGATGCGAATCCTGATGTTGCGACCCGTTCGTGGGGACCCACCACCCCGGATTACCCCAACGCACGTGGCGCATTCACATGCCTCGGCTCAAGCGCAGCACCATCATCGCACTCACATGCAAGCCTCACCACCTTCCACCTTCGCAGCGCCATCTTCGCACTCCGCGACATGACAGAGTCCCTGGAAAGGATGTCCACGGTCCAACATGGCCGCTCAATCAACCTTACGAAAGCCTCATGACCCGCTACTAGCCCTCTACGACCGCTATGCCACGCTGCTCAAGTCTCGCGTCCGGGGCGCATCCAAGCTCACAAAGCTACTCTCGACCATCACCTTGCTCTTCACCATCATAGGCGCCGGTTATGGGAGCAGAAAGTTGTACAAGAGCCGGCGCGCAGAAAGGGAGACGGGCCGGCGCCTACTGAGGAGGAACTCTGGGCTTAGGAACAAAGATGGGTCCAGGACCATCTACGTGCCCTATCGCGACTCCACCTCCAAAGTAGTCATTTACCCCACCAAACAAACGACCTTTGATGCACATCGCAGACTCTTCCTTCAGCCTCCGCGGGCAGCCCGCATGGCCGATAAGCCATCGAGCGACCCGCAAGCGCCGCCGCCTCAGACCAAGCCGGGCCTGAACCTTGCGTTTCTGCACCAGTTCCTCAGCTTGCTGAATATCATGATACCGAGATGGAACAGCAAGGAGACAGGACTGCTGGTCAGCCACAGTGTCTTTTTGATGTTGAGGACATATCTCTCCCTAGTCGTCGCCCGGCTCGATGGAGAGATTGTGCGGGATCTCGTCGCGGGCAACGGCAAGGCGTTTCTCTGGGGCATCGTCAAGTGGCTCGGTGTTGGCACCTTTTCATCCTACACCAACGCCATGATCAAGTTCTTGCAAAGCAAGGTTTCCATTGCCTTTCGCACACGCCTCACGCGGTACATTCACGACCTTTATCTAAACGACCACCTCAACTACTACAAGCTGCAGAACCTAGATGGCGGCGTGGGACTTGCAGACCAGTACATCACACAGGATTTGACACTGTTTTGTGCAAGTGCTGCATCGCTATACTCTAGTCTGGGCAAGCCGTTTGTGGATCTTTGCGTCTTCAACTACCAACTCTACAAATCTCTAGGACCACTGGCGCTGACAGGGTTGCTCAGCAACTATTTTCTGACAGCGACGGTATTGAGAAAGCTCTCACCACCTTTTGGGAAACTAAAAGCTGTAGAGGGGCGACGAGAAGGCGAGTTCCGCGCTCTCCACTCAAGGCTCATCGCAAACGCCGAAGAAGTCGCGTTCTACGGCGGCGACGAGATGGAAAAGCATTTCCTCGAGCGCGGCTTCAAAGACCTCAAACACTGGATGGAAGGCATCTACAGTCTCAAGATACGATACAACATGCTCGAAGACTTTGTTCTAAAGTACTCCTGGTCCGCCTTTGGCTATCTCGTCACTTCTCTCCCCGTCTTCCTCCCAGCCTGGGGCGGCATGGGCGGCACCCCCGAAGTTCCCGGCAGCGAGCGTACCCACCGTGAGCGAAGCCGCATGAAGGACTTCATCACAAACAAGCGTCTCATGCTCTCTCTCGCCGATGCTGGTGGCCGTATGATGTACAGCATCAAAGACCTATCTGAACTGGCTGGCTACACATCACGTGTCTACACACTCATCAGCACACTGCACCGCGTCCACGCAGACGCATACTACCCGCTTCCTGGCACACGTCCAGAACTCTACTCCATCTCCGATATCCAAGGCACAGTGCACAAAGGCTTTGACGGCATCCGTCTCGAACACGTGCCCGTCGTCGCACCAGCACTGCACCCCATGGGCGGCGAAGAACTCCTCGAATCCCTCTCCTTCATCGTGCATTCAGGCGAACACCTGCTCATCACGGGCCCCAACGGCTGCGGCAAAAGCGCCGTATCGCGCATCGTCGCCGGTCTCTGGCCCGCGTACCGCGGCCTCGTCAGCCGGCCCCGCAGCATAGGCGTAGACGGTATCATGTTCCTGCCCCAACGGCCCTACCTCTCCACCGGTACCCTGCGCGACCAGGTCATCTACCCGCATACCGACGCTGACATGAAGGACGCCGGCCGCCGCGACTTTGAACTCTCCCAGGTGCTCGAGGAAGCCAAACTGGGCTACCTGCCCGACCGCGAGGGCGGCTGGGATACCAAGAAAGTGTGGAAAGACGTTTTCAGCGGCGGCGAGAAGCAGCGGATGGGGATTGCGAGGTTGTTGTATCATGAACCGCGATACGCATTTATCGATGAGGGGACCAGTGCGGTTAGCAGTGATGTTGAGGGCTTGCTTTATGAGAGGTGTAAAGCCAAGGGGATCAGTATGTTCCTCCTTTTTTTTTCTCTCCTTTCCTTCCCCTTTATCTCCATCATATATCCCCCCCCCCCCCCTCTTTGCCCTTGAAATCCTCTCTCTCCCCACCCACCCACCCTCCCATATTTCACTAACCATGGCCGTGTTATAGCACTAATAACAATATCCACCCGCGCCTCCCTAAAACGCTACCACACCTATACACTCACCCTCGGCATGGGCGACCACGCCGACGAATGGGATCTCCAGCGCATCGGCACGCAATCGGAGAAGTCGAGCGTCGAGAAGGAATTGGCGGAGCTGAGGGAGAGGCTGGCGAAAGTCGAGGGCTGGAAGCAGAGGAGAGAGGAGATTGAAAGCGAGTTGAATCGTGTTTGGGTTGACGAGGATGGCGAGGAGTTGGCGCCGCCCCCGTATTTGGAGAGTGAGGATGCTGCGGTTGGACAGGGTGAGGGGGAGGGTGGGCAGAGTATGGGTGGGAGTGGGGAGGATGTTTCTGCGAGCTTTTAAAGCGCCGGTCTAGGTATGGCGTACTGCGGTTTTCTGGAAGCGAAAGGGGAAATGAAGAAATAGACATTTATGGGAGACAAATACTGCCTTTGTTTTTTTTTCTTCTCTTGACACCCTTATTAGCTGCCGTGACGTCTATTGCGACTCCCAGTCTCAGGGTGTGGCTAGTGCCGTGCTACGTGTGCAGTTTGTCACTTTAAAGCGCAATCTTCAAGTGTTGCGTCAGCTATTGCAACTCGTAGCTGGTAGTATGTACAAGGGCGGGTGTGGTAGTGACGACTCGCCTATCAGAAACTTTGGGCTGCTTAAAAAAAAACTGAGAGAGATAAGGAGAGACTTGGTATCGGTCTTTGGTGAGGACTCTGCACCATTCTTCTCTTCACCGTCGGATGTTCGCGTCTGCCTGGACATCGAACTGAGTAGGGACCACGCGATCAATATACAGGTGGCTGGTCCCAAACAGGCTTTTGGGCAACCAACAACTGGAGATATTGTAGGAATAGCTGTTTTCTCGTGTGCATGCTGATCGTGCCTGGGGTAACGCTTCATCATCATCCAAGTGCTGTTATCGCGCACGTTTTATCCACTCCCCCAATATTCGGCAGTGAATACTGGGTGGGTAGTTACGTTGAATGGTAACAGCGACATTGATGGATCCGGCGATGTAGCTCACTAACATGACTTGTTGTGCTATCTCGTCGGGCCTCAAGTTTCACAATCTCCAAGGGCCCTGAAACGCTGAACTCGCCTCCCCTGATCGTAATGTGTATCCCCCCAGCCATACTCCGTCGAGAGGAGTTCTACCAACCAATGATACCGCGACAACGGTACGGCTACTGACTGGCATGGCGGAGATTAGCGAAGCTCTTCGTTCCGGCAGAGTTTGATAGCGATCCCCTCCATGGGATTGCGACCCACAATGATGAGCCCTGGCTGTCACGTCAGACGCCTGACATTGCTGTGAACATGGGGAAACGAGTACCACCTGCGAGGGTCACCGATCGGAGCCGAGGGTGTAGAGCTCGCCTTTTCTTTTCCGTCAAGGTGGTACGGCGGACAAATGTACCGGCTCACTCATATCCAGCCGGGAGATGAGACGACTCCTCAGAGACGGAAGCATGACGCCGACTCAGTAAAAACGCCTAGCAACGCCACCTATGGCGGTGAAAGCTGTATCCGTCCTGACAAGAAGGCTTGAATTTGCAAAGCAGACTTTGCAAGTACATGTAAGTATACCCAAAGGCGATCGGAAATCCGGGCGGTGTAGGTCTAATTGTATTCAGGCGTCCCACACCGACGGTGTTTGCCTGGCCCATTTATGATCTGTGATTCGGTTCGCGGCAACGGTTCCGTCTGAGGCTGAGGATGCAATGGTACCCGAACCTCGTGTAAGGTGGGTTTTGCTTTGACGCAGGAGGGTTCAGCGGCGATTTCGACAATCTATCCTGACCTTGTCAGGTCGATCCAAGGATGTGGAGGTAGGAACCGTACTCCTGCTGTTCAGTGCTCTTCACCGTGTGTTCCGGTTCCCTTGCTCTTCCCAGCTGAAACCATGACAACGAGTGACTACCCACATTTATCCGTCGTCTTCAACAGTATCTATCGTCTAGGGCGCCCTGACGTCTCCACCCACCTCGGACCCTGCGTAGGCTTTGCATACGATGGCTATTCTTAGTGGCCAGACCTAAATGAAACCTCGGTCAAGTTTTTCGCAATGATGAGCAGACATGACTTGTCGACCACAATTCCAGCCCAAGACGAAGATGATAACCACCGGTTTAGAAAGTGCTTGGTTTGAATGCCCGGGGATTTGCCTGTCGGAGAAGATGGCGACGCGGGTCTAGTGCACGTTATCACCCTTGGCACTTGCGCAATGCGACTCTCTTCACCACACGCAGGACGAAGAGGCAAACAAGAACTTAGGGGAATACTTGGGTTGCAAGGTTGGGCGCGCGATCGGCGCTGGTAGCCGACGACGCGAAAGAGATCGGCGTAAAGGGTTGCAGAAGCGAAAGTTCTCCCCGAGAGCCGCTAGCGGAGCTCGAAACTGTGATTGGTCCGATATGCGGGACAGCGCGTGGCTGCGAATGGTCGCGACGTTTGGAACGGTCCGACTTTGACATGTTCGATACTCGAGCAGCCCCGCAAAAGGCCCGTTGTATCAGAGGGTTTGCGGCATGAACAGTACGGCGGCACAGTTTTCCTTGAAAAATTGAAACCGAGCGACGACTCGCGGGTTCAGCAGATGGAGTCAGCACTACACCGAACCATAATATGACGTCACGATTTTGGGGAAAGGGCTGGGGATCACGCGAAATAAGGTTCGTTGGTGCTTACATAGTCTAGAAGTTTACTCGAATGACGGAACAAGTACAATGAGGATTCACATCAGTTGTAGATGTGTGTGGAGAGGGGATTGTACTCAGGTACCAGAGTCTGAGACTCCAGTCATGTAGGCCTAGTCCAATGGGAATCAGTGCGTCGCCGAGTTGTCAAGCACCAACCATCGACGCCCGAACTAAGAGAGGAGCCCAGGTAGCCATGCCCAAGGTTTGGGTGATCATCCCCTGATTTGCGCAACCCTGCACAAATCCATATCAAGGACAGAGATGGCTGACCCCAAAACTGCTGGGACAAGGCTAACACTGTCATACAACCACAACAAAAACATACACAACAACCAAATCCGCCCTCGAGGAGGGCATTCGCGGTAACAATGGCATGCTCAAACGGTTCCGTACCGTTGCTCCTGCCTTGGACCAACAATTCCGTCTCCGCCGCCGGCACCATCCTCTCTAGGGGCATTTCCTTCGCCATCGGCACGCCTCCGCAGCCGTTCTCTTTGACGCCATCCACTCTTTCAGACAACGTTTTCATCAACAATGCAGCGGAATGTACGGCAGCCACCAACAGTAGCTGCATTGGCCAGCTCGGTGGCATCTACGACAGCGCGACTTCCACTACCTTTGCCGAAGTGGATTACGCGACATGGACCGGTAGCAGAGAATCCATCGACCTAGCTTCAGCGAGCTCCTACATCTTTTTCAACGATGCCACGGGGTTTGGTCTCAAGCCTGCTACCAACAAATTCGCCGCTTTTCCTATGCTAACTAATGGATCCACCGACAGTGAGTTCGCATTGGAGAAGTATAGAATGTACACACTACTAACGCGTCATAGCGAGCGCGGACGCTCTTATGAGCAATGAGCCAGACTATCGAGCGACCCTGCCGTTAGGAATGGACTCTAGCTTTCTGAACTACCTTGCTGACTCAGGTCAGGCGTCCTCGCGGACGTACGGATTATGGGCTGGATCTGTATCCGAAGAGACCCCGCAAGACGGCTTGCTCGTGGTAGGTGGCTGGGACGAAAGTCGCCTCAAGAGCCCCTCAACCACCTTTCCTATGTTCTCAGACTGTCCTACATGCGCCATTCTCACTGCCATCACATACGATGTCGGTGGCAAGAGCACCACACTGTTTGCAGACGCCACCGACACGCTTGTTGTGCGACTGGACCCGTTTTCCTCGGACATTCGACTTCCAGCTGCAATGTTAGACAACCTTGCGGCAGCTGAAAAGACGGCCGTCTGGAACGAAACGTCGCGTCATTTCGAGCTTCCCACCACACCAGCTCCTGCAGGCACCATCACCGTTACTTTGTCAGACCTAGGCGCTCCAGGCGGTGACGCATCAAAGCCTTCAGTCGCTTCGTATAAATCTGTCATCCCGGCAACTGAGCTCTATAACCGACCCCGCGCATACAACGCTGCAGGAGTACTTGAAGTCGACAATGCTACTGTGTTCAACATGGCTGTAACAAACCAAACAAGCCTGACAGAACCCATAACCATCGGCACGCTCGGCCTCCCCTTCTTCACCCAAAACTACCTTATTGTCGACCCCGACGCGCAGAACTTCCAGCTCGCGCCCGCCGTCCTGACAGCCGCCGATCCCAAGGGCGCAGACGCCAAGGTGAAGAAAGTATGCCGTGTGCTCCCGGGCGCGAAGAAAAAGTCCCAAGTCGCCGCCCTGGCCGGTGCAGTCGCAGGGTCAATCATCGGCACACTCCTCATTGTTGCATTGGTCTTGTACCTGCGTAAGCGAAAACAGAACGCAGGAGGAGTGAACAACACACGACATTCGCACAATGGAAGCGACGCGCCTATCACCACATCCCAGAACCCCATCGTCAACCGCATGCCCACGCATGAATCAGAAGAGAGTAAGTCTCTCGATCTACCGCGTCAGGTGCCTCCTCCTTCCGCTATGGTACTCAGCGACGGCACTACGTTCCCGACACCGGTGTCGGGTCGTTCGAAGAGTACCAAGGGCAAAAAGCACGAAGACCCTCGGCGGGGCCTCGTTCACGACAACTTTAAGAGTGTTGACGAGGAAAATGATGGAAGGTTGCTGGATGAAAGACCCATGGGGTTGAGCGAGACGATTCATTCTCGTGGGACCTTGCCTAGATTGGCTGCGGAACATACCGTACAATAACGATGTTGACTTTTTTGCGTACAAGCGAGTTGGAAATTTTAGCCTTTTTCCTTTTTCTCTTCTGGTTCTGTCCTTACGATCTTATAATACCCTTGGTGCGGGCGAGCGAGATTGGCTTTTTAGGGGGGGGGGGTGCGTGCTACGTTGGCTTGGACTGAGCAGCACTGGGTTTCTTCGATGAAAAGCTGGCCTCCCCTGTGTAATATTACTCACTGTGTTGTGCTACCATGGCAGTTTGGTATCTTTAGTAAGCTGAAGGTGTCGGATTTTGGACATTTGAGCGCGCATTTATTGGACATAAAAAAATTCAAAAAAATCCTTGCATTTTGTGCAAGCAACACCTCGCACCGTCATGTTCTTCTCGCGTGCGCCTCGTCGACTGCTACTCCTCGGTGTATCTACGGCTCCTTCTTCCGCTATATTGCCAGTGCAGAAAGGCGAGATTCAACCGGACAGCATGTTGGGTACATGTAGCAAGAGTGAGGCGTAACCGAGATAGTGAGGAGAGGGATGTGATGGCTTGGCGGCGCGGCCAGGAGTGAAGCGACCTTGCGGAACTGGAGATTCCGGACGTGGGGCCATGCGCACGTGACGGGATGGATACGTGAATGTGGGGCACGAGCAACTTCTGACCATGCTGCTTGCACCCACATGAGCGTTCGGTGGCGAGCTGCACGACAATACGACCGCTGATTGTCAGCGTCTTGGACCAAAGCCTGCCCAAATCCCCTTCTTTGCGCTCATCCTTAATGGTTGTATTGAGGACTGAGATGAATGCGATTGCATTGGGATAGGTGGCAAGCTGCATCGACATGAAACCGGCACCTCGTCCATTATGACAACTATGTAGGCAGCCTGGCTCTGTAATGTCGGCGATCGAGCGCATTAAATCGCCATGGTACAACTTCAAATTGGCAACCGAGTCACCTGTACTAATACCCCTCTGCATCACAATTGGATCCTGGATAGCCTACACCACATACGTACTCATGGATCACGGATTCCACCGCATCGCCGCAATAAACGCAAACTACGTCGAGAACCATGCCCTACGCGCGTTCAAGTCTTCAACGTTCCTAGAAAGACGCGCAAGATTTGGTCTCCGCGCATATTTTTACGAGTTTGCGTTACACAGCCTCTTTCAAGGCGTCCCAGATACTCGTGGGGCAGTATATGTGGGACAGGATCGTCCGCATGCAAGTGCTTGCGTTCATTCTAGGTATAGCTAAAGACTTCCAAGTGGTCGGTATTACCACCAGAGGAAGCCACTTCCAATGACAAGGGCGTTTCCAGCTCAGCATACGCTACCTTGAATATGGCGAAGGTATCTCCTGTTCGAGGTTCATCCAATATAAAAAGCTCCCAGGGTACGCCCATTCAAGCACGTGACTAAGCCAGCAATCAGATTCCTCTTGGAGCCCGAAACATGAGTTGCGATATGAAAGACAGCAATGTATGGGACCATACACTGGGCAATGCTGTGCTGGATAAAGTTTCGGCTCAAGATGACGAGCAGGCAAATAATATGACTGACAGCAAAGAGGAGAAGTTTGGTATCGGCGATTTCGATCATCAGAATAGAACAGCAAAGACAGAGAACCATCTAATGGATATTGCGACATCTACAAGATAACATTTCGTCTGGCCAACCCGGTACTTGATCGTCCAGAGTGGCTTAATGCGGAGAACATCGACAAAAACAATACATACGCACAAGATGTGACAGTGCCGTACTGCTGGCCTCCTCGCGGAGAAAACCTGACCCCAAGAACATACAAGGCTCATGACCTCGACGGGCGTGTCTGCGTCAGTCGTGCTCTTGACGACGTTCTGGATTGTGCTGTAGATCTTGCCAAGGTTCCCAATTCTGAGGTTCCGTTCTTCACTCCAAAATGTCCATCCCTCGATATCATTTCCAGGCGCTTGCTACAAATACCACAAAGCTCATGCTCACTATGAACAGCCGACTCGCCCCTAGCGGTATCCTGTCTCTTCGATTTGAGGCAGGAGAACCGGAGAACAACAAAAGGTTTCAGCGGAACCGCCAAAGACATAATGACGTTAGCCGCATTCTAATCACAACCTTTGAAGCAGAGCGCTCGATGACTCTCTTTTGTAACGGCCTCACTGGGAGAAAGCTCGATCTACTAGAGGCACTGAGATCCGAACTGCTCGAACTAATGGAATCTGGCAAGGACAATGCGATTATGGTACCTCATACCGCATCACCTCAGATGAGCTGGCTCAAAATGCCCCCCAAGCCATGGTCAGCGCATGTCCAGAAATTAACTGGTATCTATACCAATACGACACATACTGCGTGGAAGGTCTTACAGGCTGTGTGAGGGGCAGCTATAGGCAATAGTGTATGCTTCACACTGCAAGAGATGGTGGAGGATGGCCCAGAGGTCCCGTATGCAAATTCTGGGGAAAAAAGGTAATAATTCTTATCTAATTAGCTGCGACGCGTAGCTTAAAAGCAGCTGCAGCAGCCAAGACGCGAGTGGGAGAAGCAACATATCGGGGCGGCAATACGTCTTCCCATAACCCAGTATGGCGTGTCGTTACAGGCTGGCCATACCTACGATTTACAATTCTCCAAGAACAGCGGCGGAGTCTTCGCATGTTGCACTGATGAGCTCGATGAACGGCTCAAGAAACTTCCACTCGCTCAAAAGTCTCCCGTTGGGCGTGAGGGAGGCAAATGTTCTTTCATCGTTTACGACAATCCAGCGCCCCCAAGAATCTTCGCTAGATTGGAGATACCCGCCCAAGTACATCTAACTAATCCCATTCCCTTCACACTCGTCATAAAGTACACAACAGACAGTCTCAACCCCATCGTAGTCGACAAACCACGTTCCTCCCTTTCGATTCTCAGTAATGAGCTGACGTCTCTTGACTCCTTGATCGACTTTCGAGACAGCAAGACTGGAGAGAAAGTACCTTGGTGTGCCGTTTCCTTCTACTAGGAATCTAATCATGATTTAAAGTTTCTGCACGATGATTATTCCATAGAGCTTTCGACAGACAAGCCGTGGCGATTCGAATATGCACTGGAGAACTTAGAGATCCAGGACGAGCACGTTGGCAGCACGGAAGGTCTGGAAGCTCATTAGAAATACGAGGCTCAGGTTCACGGGTATGCTTTTGGTGGGCTTTTGTTCAAGCGGTAGCAGTAGGGAAAGATGGAGGAGTTGTTGCATGGATCGTAGGAGAAGATGAAGAGGTGGGATGTCGATGTGAATAAGTTGGGGCGTTTGAATATCGATAGGAGTGGGGAGGACATTGGTTTTGAGGTAATTGCGTGAGTGAACGATAGGAAGAATCTTTTCGGGATCGTGGTTCTCATTCATTGTTTCATACGTTCCAGAGATAGTGTCAGGACGCAGCCCTGCACCACTACGCCATGCAGCCAAAAAGTTACGTGTGATCAGTGAACTACTGATCATGGTGCAGGATAGTATGTATCGTTAGCCAGGCCTGACAGATAGATTGTGAACCAGGCTATCATTGAGTCTAGCCGGGAAATGTGGCTTTCAACTTGGTATTCCACGACACTATCTAGTTACTTTGAATTTAATGGATTGACTTTATTTCAGACTGTGTTCTGCGATGTGAACTGTGCCATCGTCTACCGAAAGGTGAGGCGAGCTGCTGTTTGGAACACACACACACAATTCACTCTGGTTCGCGCCCAAAAATGTAACAGCATGGTACACTCCAATGATAGCATGTCTAAATCGGCACAATATGCTCTGCGCAAATTATTTCGGCCGCCTTCTCGGCGAAAGCGTAGACGGCACTCAAAATGTTCCCCCGCGGTATGAGTGGTAAAACACTAGCATCGCAGACCCTCACATTCTTTGTTCCGTAAACGACCAGCCGTTCGTCAACTACACCCCCTAGATCCTCCCTCATCATCGAACAAGTGCCGCATGGATGGTAGTTTGTTGCTGAATTGATTGGAAGTATTTTCTTCGCGTCTTCGAGCGATTCTACCGGGTGAGGGAAGCTTCGAGGGAATCGTCTTCCGTTCGGCTTTGCCATAGCAGCACAGGTAGGCTGCTGGAACAGTCTTTCGATCAGACGCAAGTGGCGAGCCAGTATCTCCGTATCGAGGGGATGAGAAAGATAGTTGAACTTGATATCAGGCTGATGTGAAGGATCGGTGGAGATGTGACAGCTTCCACGCGAAAAAGGATGAGCCAGCATTGCAACAACAGTCATATAATTGCCATCAACAACAGACGGCATATCTTTGGGAAGCGATTCTGCATCTCTATGACGTTGTAGGCGCAGCATGAATGTGGTGGCTGTTGCTTCGCTGGGGCTTTCGACCGCCTTTTGGATGACGGAGTACTGGGTTTTCAGGCTGACGTTGCTCTCTTTTCCCACCCAATGCTCAACTGTTTGTATGAGCTCCTGTGTTTCCGACGGAGTTTCCAGCATCTGCAGTGGGGTAAAGTTAAAGCTATACGCTGCTCCTTCCGATAATCGACCGGTGTGGCTTCGTTCGTACTCGAGTAATGCAGCCTTCTGCACCTCGGGGTTGCGTAACACATCGTCACGGGTAGGAATGCCGTCTTTAGTTTCGAATGATAAGCTGCAATTCAGATGATCCTGTAAGTTCTCACCGACTCCTGGAAGCTCGTACAGAATTGGGATATTCACGGTCGCGAGGACCTTTTTGGATCCAACACCTGATCGTTCCAGAATCGTGGGGGATTCGAATACGCCAGCGCAGAGAACAACTTGTCGTCCACTAATCAGTTGTTCTTGCTCATTCTGTGTGTAGTAAACACCTTTAGCATTGAGGTTTCCATCAGCGGTCAGCGCTTCGTCAAACGCAACCCTGTCGACCTTGACGCCGGTCCTTAACGTCACATTGCCACGTTTCAATGCGGGTTCCAGGAATGCTGTACCAGCATGACTTCGCTCTCCTTTCAGAGGATCGATTGCGTTGGTGACAGTGACTGCTCCAGCAGAGCTCTCGACAAATCCTGTTATACTCGGCGAATAACCAAGTTCCTCGAAAACTTCGATCCATCGGTTTTGGAGAAGGTCCATAGTACGTGGGTATGAAGTCTGTACACGATCCGGAGATCCCACGTCGCCCTCCAATCTGCTTCCGGTGTGTTCTGACTGCCATCGCCTGTAGCAATCTTTCATGCCTTGTGAGCTCCACTCTTCTCTTCCTGAATCTGATAGAAGCTCCTCCGCAAGCCTATCATGCCACTCATGATTAGGAAAGACGACACTGTGACTATTGATCGCACTACTACCACCCACCAACTTCCCTCTCGGATGCTTCACTCTCCTGTCGTTCAAGCGCGGCTCCGGCTCGGAAGAATATTGCCAATCATAAGCAGGATCCGACATCAACTTTGTTGACAAACCGGGCGTTTGGACTTTGGGATCATCGCGAACATGCTCTCCAGCTTCTAGGACAAGGATCCGATGGTCAGGCAGCTGCTGCGAGAGACGCGATGCGACCAAGCACGAGGCTGATCCTGCTCCAACCAGTATGAAGTCGTAGACGTCGTCGTTGGTACAAAGGTTTTTGCTTGGCATCGTGAGAGTAGTGGTCGTGAATGTTGCGGGTCGATGAGCTTGAGGGTGCGCAGCCATTTAAGGCCACCTGCTAAGCAATACGCTACCGCGCTAGCGATAGATAAGCATTACCCGGAGGCAGCGCACTAGCGCGTTTAGGTAGGTGAAGGCAACCATGAGGAAGTTCTGGGTGCCTTACAATTGTAGCATCGATTCGAGAAGAAGTTGAGCACTAGTGTCGCTGCTTCGGCAGTAGCGCTTACGCAATTCTCGTCAAGGTAGGAAGAACCCTCTAATTAGTGTTGATTCCACTGCCGGAGCAAGTCTTAGGTGCTAGTCTGGCAGAGTTGTGCTACCGATAGTTGGCATCTAGACATTGTGCTAGGCATTTAAAACTAAATTCAGGGCACGGAAACATTGGAGTAGACGCGTCGGTGGAAGCATAGCTCACTATACGATTAGCCTTATTTGACTTAGGGAATTGATTCGGTAAATTGCTATGCAGGTCGTTCGCTTTTCGATCTTGGTAATGGATGCGACGGCCAGCTGCCGGCGACCAAATAAGACTCATCAAATTAGCCTAATGTCCCTCTAAGCCGCAGGTGACCGAAATCTAACAATAGATAATCTAAAGTATCACTGTTCTCACTGGAAATCAAATTGACTATCTTCAAGCTCCTTGCTATCTGTATCTTCCGCCCAAGGGATTGTGCGACAGCCGGAAAAAATAGTGTCATCCTTTAAGATCGTGTCACATTCCACCCACATGTATGCGAGGCTTTTGTACGCAGCGAGACCGTTGAAATGTGCCTCTTGACTTACTTGCCATAATACTACAGGAACTGCCTGCGATGAGCTATCACGTAAAAGAACGGGATAGATACTCCACATCTTCGTCTGGAAGCCGGTAACGGTAGCAGATTTCGTTGTTGGAGGTTTTGGCAGAGTCAAAACTGAGTGCACGACATTGGGCTTCCTCAATGAGCCAAAAATGAACATGAGGCAGGGCTGGAATAGTTCATCTATTACCGTTACCTCCTCGCTCGAAGATTGCGTCTCGAACTCTGTGCTGATAGGTGGCATTTTGAAAGCCCCAAGAGGCATACGAGGGGATTTAGACGCTAGAGCTGACAGCTGCCTATCTAGATATGCTTTCCAAACTTGAGATCAGGCAGAAGTGGAGGCGGCGGTGGTGCGTTTCTGCGTTCTATCGAGCCAAACAGCGGTTAGTGGGGGCTGGCACTGGAGGATCAAGCGTCAACCTCGGCTGAGCCCACTTCGCGCAGCCGCACCTGGGAATTCCTCCACGCTAACATTACCTTGTTCATCGTCCACAACCTCATCGCATGTTCGTTGAAATTTTCTTTCGTGAACCTATTCGCCCTTGAGCCTGGTAATCGTCGACAAGTGATGCCGTGTAAACAGGCCGCACTTCTTACGGAGTCGACTCCAGCAGCCACCACCCTGCAGTCATACTACACCCTATGTTGTGCAGCAATGCCAACTCCAATAGTGTCACAAGCGGCATAGCTCTTTCCAAACCGGTCAAGATGACCCTCATCGGATTGAGAAGACGGCGCTCAGCCGCCAATAAGGATGGAAGACGTAACGACGCACGGCTGAGATTTGGGGGCCGAAATCGAAGTTCCTCGGTGCTGACAGCTTTGGGAACGCCTTTGCAATGATAAAAGAAGCGCATGTCCTGCCTATCCTTCATGATATACCTACGTGGGCTCACCCTCAGTTCAGTGCAATAAACTGTAAGCTCTCCAATAAAAAGCTACTGGCTTCCCAGAAGCTACCAAGGCGTAGCTTCGCTGCCCTCGATATCCTCGAAACGCCGGGGTACATAGTGCAATATGAGGTTTGGGCGCGGGCATGACCAACCGGAACTCCCAGAACCGATTTTTGATGAAGACAAAGACCTTAGCGAAGTCTGGCCAGAAGTTGTGCGCCAGTATGAGAAGACCACTAAAAGGAAATTGGATACGACCACGACCTTCAAGAGCTTCCAGCTACAGATCGACACAGACATCAAAGAGTCAAAAGCCAAAAGTCATCAACATGCTCGAACCGTACTTAACAACGTTGGGGACTGTATCGAGAAGTTTGGGTGCATCGTTGCGCAAGGAGCAAGTGTAGTATTCGGGCCAAGTGCTCAATGCTGGAACGCGATAAGCCTCGTCATTCAAGCTGTACGAGGCTTCAGCGACATGATGGATGGATTTGTCACTCTGATGGAGCGCGCATCAGCTTTCATGCGACGCCTGGTCCACTTCATGGAAAAGAAAATCGGCAAAGGCGAGATTCATCTGCCGCATCTTCTTCGTAAGCCGGCCTACGAGATCCTTGCTCAGTTCTTGGGTGTGCTTCGGTCGTCATACAAGCTGGCCACTAGCACAAGAGAACGGGTGAAGCGTATGGCAGGAATTGTTCTCTTCAATTCGGATAACGAAGTCGCAGAGTCACTCGAGCTTATGGAAGGTCATATCAAGGACTTCACCCGAGCCGAGATTGATGAGATACTACTGGGCGTGGGAGGGCTTGCAAAGCATCTTGACAGGTCTGACGAAGAAAGAGCACGGTACCAATCCGAGATTCTGGAATATGTTCAGACCACATGCAAAGTCGGCGATCAGGTTTTGAGCGTCACTCAGCAGATCAAGGCCACCTTAGACGGCAGAGCGAGCAAGGAGCAGCATGAAAAAAATCTCGAAAAATTAGCAACCCATCTGGGGCCGAAAAAGACTGGAGATTGGGAGAACTGGAGTAAGCGACACAGCGAGCTATGCAAAGTTCATGTAGAGGGGACGGGAGAATGGCTCAGTGGAGAAGAGACTGAATACATCAAATGGTCCAATCTTGACCAGCATGACAGACAGATTCTCTTCTTGCTGGCCGACTCTGGTTTCGGTAAAACGCATCTCTTCAGCCACGTCGTTTCTCATCTCGAGAAGAAATGTCGGGCTGCACGTGGACCGAACAGGGCTTACCTGGCGTACTACTATTATGGAGATGATAAGGACGATTCCCTCGAACGCTGCATTGGATCCATCATCTATCAATTCGCAGCTGCCGACACTGGGTACGCTAAGGCCGTAGTCGACGAATGCGGGCGGCTCACAAGTATCACACGAGCTGAAGACCGGTGGAACAACCTCGTATCAGGGTTGCAGCATGCTATGAAAGGGACCTACTTCATATGTATGGATGGATTCGATGGCCGTGGCCAGCTGGACACGGTAGAAGCAATGATATCAGCTATTGCATGTCAAGCTGCGTCTTCAGCCAAATCCAACGGGATCTCTTTACGCCTCTTTGTATCTGGGAATGAAGATGCACTTTTCGATATCTCAAAAAGGATCGGTGGCATTCATACTATCGTCCTGGGACAACATGGAAGCCCTGCTCGATCCACAGAAGGTGCTGGCGATGATCCAGAGATCACTTTACCATCGGAAACACTACCAAACGCAAGTGACTTGAAAGCCGTCACAAGGGCGCGAATCAAGGATGTATGTAGGACCAAACCTGGCCTGAAAGCTATTCTCAGCGAAGAGAACATCGAACTCCTATTAGAGGGCATCCGTGGAAATTACAAGAATCTCGAGGCGAAGATAACGGAAATTAACGCCTGCGACACCAAGGGAAAGGTTCAAAACGTCATCAACAACACAAGCGCCGACATGAATCTCGTTCAAAGAAACCGAGTCAAGACTCTCGATGCCCTTCTAAGCTCCGGTCAGGCTCAGGTGCTCAATGAACTTCTTGTATGGGTTGCCGGCTTGAGCTATCAACCATCCACCAAGTTGCTCGAAAGCGTTCTTTTCCTCACTTCTGGCGAGGAGTTTCTGCTTGCAGATCAGATTACTACTACCTACTCCCCTGTGCTCTCGATTAGCAAGGAGGGTCGTGTAGGATTCAAAGATGGCCTTCGAGACATCCTATCCGCAAGCGGTACCTCAGATTCTGAATCCGCACTCACCCAGTTGCATCACGAAGCGATCAGTGCGGCCGAAGTCAACCTATGCCGCCGGTTCATAAAAAATGCTTGTGATCCGACGGATTATGCCAGATTTCGGTTTGCGGATTTTTTCGATGCAATGGAGCAAAAGGTCCACATCCATCTTGACGACGACAACTCTGTGAATGTTACGATCATCGATCTGTGCGTCCGTTCTCTTTTCGACAGCCGCAAGGATGAGAATCTTGACGAACTGCGTGACTACGCTGCGACGTGGTTCTACTGGCATCTCAAATCTCTGGTAGAGGCGCTTGACAACTATGAGCCGAGCAGGAAATTCATGAATGATACAGGAGCCCAGCTGGTCGACTTGTTCTACGATTCATGCATGATCGATTCATGGTTTGTTCAAAAGCATTTGTGGTGGTTGAAAAGCGACTTTTTGAATCAAGACTTCTTCATCGATCCGTTACTGAAGTTCCTGAAAAATCCTCAAGTAGCCAAAGGTTGTGCCAGAGATGCGAAGAAGAGTTCATGGGTCAAGTCCGTGGTTTCCAACACTGCAAACAAATACTCGGTTCTTGAACGCATCGCAGCACGGTTGGCCAGCCATTGGTTTAGCTGCTCGAATGGAACAATGGACACAGACTTTCTCTGGATACCGTACGGTGTTTTTGTAAAGGTAAGTAGGGCCGGATTGTCAGAAGGCGTTGACTGACAGCGCCTGACAGTTGTCCAAACCTGAAGAACCTTTCAATGAAATAAATCCGACTCTTGTAGAGCTTGACAAGTTCATCTGTTGGGCAAAGGAGCACATAGATATCGACCCCGATAGCTTCACCTGGGATCTTCGTGTAGGAGCCACACACATCGTCTTTCAGCATTACAAGGAAGCCATTGTAAGGTTAAACAAGGTTGAGAAACATTTCCAAAACAACTGGGGACTCTTTTACAACCTCGCAAGTGCTCACGCCAGCGACAAGAACCATTGCTCCGCACTCAAATACATACAAGACTTCAAGTCGCTCAGCGACCGATTTTTTGGGACGGACAAAACGTACGAGTTCGTCTACTATGAGTTGCTTCTATTGGAAGGTAACTGTCATCGGCAGCGCCATGACTATGACCTGGCCGTTAAATCCTTCCAGGATCTTTTGGGCCGAGATATCGATGAAGACTCCGGTATGACGTGGCTCTACCTTGATGCTCTGTCGGGTCTTTTCACAATCTGGTCTGAAACGAAGAGCTATGAATCTATCATGGACTTTGTCCGCAGCTGGAAGGACGCGACAGTCAGAAATCGAGGCCCCACTCACTGGTTACGAAGAGCCGCATACAATGATGTTTCACACATGAGCATAATTGTAGCTGCGAAGAATACTGGAGCTGTGGAAGAAGTCCTTTCTCTATACCAAGAGGCTATCGATCACAAACCCTTGGATTCTTCTACGATGGACCAGCAAGAAATAAACGTTTCTGCAGAAGCTACAGAACAACTGCAATACTTTCAAGCTGTTCTCCGATTCCATGGAAGCAACTCTTCACACGATCAGCATCGGAGTATACAATACTGGGAAGAGATGATCCAGCGATCCGATGCCAACCCAGCATTGTATTCCACAGCACATACCGCTAGTCGCAAACTGGCTCCGACTCTTCTTGACATGGCAGTTGCTGAAATTTCAACAACCCCATCGAGTTCTTCCGAAAGCTATGTCAGCAGATTGGAGAAATTCGCCAACCTGAACACCAGATTAGTCTGCAACCTTCATCAAGGCTACCTCGACCCTCGTCTCTGCTTGGCAAGGCTGTACTTTCTGATGAATGACCATACATCAGCCTTCAAGCAGGCGCAGGCTCGACTTCGCAGTGTTTTCGACAAGTGGCCTGAAGCCACAGATGACAATTCGCTTTCGCTTCGTTTCTCGAACCTCGCCCAGACGTTGACTGTTCTCGACGCGGAAACTGATGCTGTTGCAGCCTGGCAGGCGATTGAGCCGTATCAACCATCACAGGTCTCAGTAGCTGACGCGGATACTTCCAGTGCTGGGAATGCAAGCGCTGAAGCATCTCACACGAATATCATACCAGCGTCCCAAGCCAAGGAGTCTGAAGACGGCCCAGACACTTCTTCGTCAACTAAGCCTAAGGCCAAGGGGTACATATCAGGATACATCTGCGACGGAGGCTGCAGGACAAGATGGAAGAACGTACTAGCCGACTGTTACGTGTGCAAGCACTGTCTCTGCGTACAATTCTGCTCAGCGTGTTACAAGAAGCTTCTAGCTGGCGAGCTGCATCCTCTCATCTGCAACAAAGACCACAAGATGCTTTTTTTGCCGTGGTTTGACTGGGATGCATGGCATGCTATGCCGGTAGATATGATGACCGTTAACAAGCAGTCAGTTCCTCGCCGGGAATGGATCGATAGGATTCGCAAAGAATATGATGTGCAACAGGAACAGATTGACATGACAAAGCTGGAGAAGGCGAGAGAATTGAAAGCTGCTAGTGTCATTGCAGTGCGGTGGCGCAGTAGATTGAAGAGGATTAGGGACAAGAATCCGTCGACAGCGCCTACACTTCGACGGGTGAAGACAGTTGGATAGGTGTTCTGCGGGATGAACGCTTAAGATTGTGGTCTCATATTTATTGTGCATTCTGCTACGATCCAGTCTCCTACATCTGCTATTGTCTTACTAAAGCACCTCATATCGAGGATCGTTTGCACCCCATTCACTCGCCCGCATGATCTTTTCTGATGATCTGAATGTAGATCTAACCAAGCCTCTCTGTCCAAGGTGGTTTATACGTCCTTTGGGGATCGTAACTAAAACCATAATACAGGGCGGCCGCCGTAACATTGATGAAAAGGAAGTACTTCGATAAAGCAAGATCCAAGTCTTTGAACAATCCGCCTGCTTTAGAGTCGGCTTTCTTGAATATAATCGAAGCCAATACTAGACAGATGGCGGCCCAGACTGCAATCATGACTGGTACAAGACTCTTCATCGTTTTGGTGGCCAGGGGGCTATTATCATGCTCCAGAGATGCGAGGAGATAAACAGAAGGGACGGCTAATATGGCGAACAGCAGTAGACGAGCGTAATTATTGTCGTTGGAAATACGGGAAGTTTCGTTTTTGGTAAGAGTGTCGGCCATGTAGAAGTACGAAGGAATGAAAGCTCCGCCACCCCCAACAAGAAGAACTATCCCCGTACAGCCGAGTTTGTTGAACGGTCGACCGTACTGCTCGAGAGCAGATGCGACGGCCTGTATGATAAAGTACGAGGCAAATATGGTGCTTGCGGCCACTGAGATGTATGGTAGACTTTTGGGCCCACTTCGGCGAGGTTGATGTTCCGACTCAAGTTTTTGTGTCAAGGGCTTCGATAGCGCTTTTCTCGAGATAAGTACAAACATCTCTACTGTCAAGAAAGATGCCAGATACATCGATGCCCATAGCTTAGACCATACCAGGCCTTGTGCAGCGTAAAGCTTGACAATTTGTGATATGGATAAGAGGAAGCTGACCCAGCGCAAAGACGCATTTTTTCGGAAGTCTCCTAGGTTATCGTTTATGGAATTCTGTGCTTCCTGTGCTTCATGATTTTGATGGGCTTCTTGGAATTCATGGTCTTCTTGGACTTGTTGAGCTTCTCGAGCTTTGTGGCATGTGTGACATTCGTAGTCGTATGTATATCGCTGGGTCAAGATGATTTTGCTGGCTTTTGAGACGGAACCTTGGCTGATTGTGTAAGAGACTAAGCGATATAGGATGCTCAACATGTCCAGGAAGCAGATGATGGGAGAGACGCGCAACCAGAAACCAATGGCACTTGGCGCATCGCAGACCTTACCTGCGGGCTGGCCCATGGAGTTAACAGCGATAGGGGCGAGGCCCCAAAAGACAGTTTGCCAAGATACAAGATTGGAGTTTTCCATTGCTGGGTGCCTATGGTACTGGATTAGTCGATTGAACCGCGATCAAAGGAAGATATCGTACGGATGTCAGCTTAGCAGACTAATCAGAGGTTGTAGAGTTGATGGCAAGTTTGGTGCTGATATTTGGATATGATCGACGGTTATATACATAGATTCCTAGACAAATGCCGTCGTTCTGTCCTGCTTCAGCACAACATCGCATATGCACCCAGGAAGTTCCACGAGACGCAGCCACACAGACATGGCGTTCGCCTCACAGCTGAGAGATTTCATTAATAGAACCCCACCTAACATAAATGCGCACTTGTGGAGAGCATATCTACGTATGTGCATCTACGAATGACCCGTTGACGACACAGCTACGTAGGAGAACCCTAATCCGTTGAAGAAAAAGAAACTGCCTACACACTATCACGGACCGTACCGCCTAAATTCTTCGTGCCGAGAGGTTGGCGTAGTCAGCTGCTGAGGAGGTGGCGCGTTCAGCCGTTCAGCTGTTGAGGTGGCGCATTTAGCTAGCCTTCCATTGGTCGGCGAGTAAACCCTTAACTAACACCACAATAACAATATTACTACACCACCAACATGCGCAGTGAGTAGTGTAGTTTTGGAGCATGGGGGCTCACTGTATGCGTGCAAACTTGGTGTTGTGGGGGACAGAGGTGAGTTGATGAATTCTCAGCCCCTTCGCGTAAATGATGGGTTCGTCAATCTGTTGCTGAAATATCTCAAAATCACAGCAAGCCCGCTAGGAGGGCTAGTTGTCGTCGTCCACAATATGCGAGGAAGTTCTCGCAAGTATGCTACCGACGCAGCCAAGGTAGTGGGGTGGTCACGATGCTAAGTACCTAATAAGTGTACCAGTGAAGAACATGCCCAGCCATACATATAGGATAGGGCTGTAACATGAAGCATTGTATGTATAGAGTGCCTGTGATAGTTTATGAGTTAGTGAAGACCGCTTAATTAAGCCCTTTACTTGAGCTTCACAGCTATGATAAGGCGTTTTTCACACCTTTATGTTAGCTGTACATGAGTCCAGAGCTTCCCATGCTGTAATTTAGCCTGACATTCTTCCGATACAAAGGCTTTACATCGAATCGTTTTCGTAGACTCTAAGCTCCACGGAGCCTGTATGTTCTTTTTGAGATCAGTTCTGGCTGGAACAGACGCAGTAGTAGTAGTAGTAGTAGTAGTAGTAATGGTGGTAGTGATATCTCGATGCAGTGAAAGACGTGCGTCTAGTCATATATTTCGCTCTTTCCCCCCCCCCCCCCCCCCCCCCCCAACCCAAGCCAAGCCAAGCCACGCGTATCCAAGCAGGTAGTGTAGGCCGAAGATGCGATACCGGGGCAAGTAGTGGAGACAAGCGGGGAAAGCCATCTCCAACAATCTCACTGCTGTTATCTTGGTAGTAAGCGTAAATGTACCGAGATACGACCGAAATTCCACGCGACTAGTTTCCGCAATCGGCAATCCGCCTTGCATTACCCAACTCAATAAGATTAATCTACACGTGAACCACAACGTCATCTCGATACCTAGAGTGTAAGATTAATTCGCAGCGCCGTAACGAACCCGGAAATAAAGCCCTAGTCGTCATCACAGCCAACTACTCCTACGCCGATTAAAAGCTTAGGAGAAAAAACCAAAAGCCCTAACACGGGCTAGAATCGGGGCGATTATCTCGGAGGCTGGTCACAAACACGGCCGCCCATCGTTATCCGAGCTTTTTAACCCAAGGAAGCGCGGTTCGAGTCTTGTATAATTAAGTGGGAGATACCCTTGAGTTTCCCGTTGTCAATATCCATTCGGTGGCAAAAGAGAAGGAAGAAACGATTGTCGACAATGCTGAAACCAACACCCGCTCTCATAGCAGCATGCCTGCTCGTCACCAGCGCCCAAAGCCAACAACACTTCAACAATGACCAGACCATCACCACCAACACAACATCCCTCCTCGACACAATCCTCGCCCGCGGCTACCTAAAAGTCGGCACAACAGGCGACTACAAGCCCTTTACCTACCTAGTCGGCAACAAATCCAGCACCCTACCCCCCATCCCCTCCCTCTCCAACACAAACAGCACAAACAGCACAATCTCCACCCCTTACATCGGCGCCGACATCACGACGGCACACTCGCTGTCAGCCTCGCTGTCGCTGCCGCACCCCATACAATTCATCCCAACCACCTGGTCCACGCTAGCGGCCGACCTAGCGGCCGAGAAGTTCGACGTGGGCATGAGCGGAATCAGCATAACGCTACCGCGTGCATCGCGCTTCTTCTTCTCGTCCGCGATCCAGCGCGTGGGGAAAGCTGCGTGCATACGCTGTTCCGACCGCGCTAGATTCACCTCCCTCGCCGATATTGATACCGCGGGTGTCACCGTCGTCGTGAACCCCGGCGGCACAAATGAAGCTTTTGATCGCGCTAATCTTCGCTCTGCTACCATCATGTTGGTCGAGGATAACAACGCCGTGTATGCGGCTGTTATGGCGGGTGCCGCTGATGTCATGATTAGCGATGTTGTCGAAGTCGAATTGCAGGTTCGATTGCATCCCGGTGTGCTTTGTATGGTTAATCAAGGCGTGGAGGATACGTTTACGTTTGAGGAGCTTGGGTATATGGTACGCAGAGATGTGGTGTGGAAGGAGTATTTGGATTGGTGGGTTAGGGGGCTGGTGGGGAGTGGGGAGTGGGAGAGGACATTGGAGATGTGGATGGGGTATCAGTGGCCGTCGGTGTAGGTGGGTTTGGTGGTACAAGGAAAGGGATGTGCAGTTGGTCGGAGGGGGATGTGAGATTTCTTTTTTCCCTATCGATGAACAACAACACCAGCACCCTCACCCATACCCCTAATCTTCCCTTCAACAACCCGCTCCGCCAACCCCAAATCCGTACAAATCTCATCGAAACAATGCATGCCATCCAGGAATCTTAGCATGGGTAGCCCACTCTTATCCCTCTCCTCCATCAAGCCGTTCAGAACTTGATGAGGCTCCTCTACAGCCTTTGGAGCGCTGAGATGTTGAGGATTCGGTTGTTGTTGTTGCTGTTGCTGTTGCTGGAGGTGATGCGGGTTGAGTGACGTAGTAGACGCAACGCTTGGTCTGTGGATGGAGAAGGAAGGGTGGTGGGTGTGGATGCTGGGTTGAGATGTATGATGGGTGTGCGTGAGATTTGGTTGGGAAGAGTGATGATGGACG
This sequence comes from Stemphylium lycopersici, assembly GCA_003268315.1. NCBI lineage: Eukaryota > Fungi > Ascomycota > Dothideomycetes > Pleosporales > Pleosporaceae > Stemphylium > Stemphylium lycopersici. Next base: position 124,583 of record QGDG01000072.1, read on the forward strand.
CGTTCGTTGCCGCGGATGGTGGTGTCGGAGGAATCACGGAGGTTGGCGAGAGAAGTGGCGGCGCTCGTTTGTAGGCTGGTTGGTGGCGCAGGGGGTGGGGGTGGAGGTAGAGAGTTCGTAGAGGTTGCGATTGCGTATTTGTGCACTCGGTAGAGGAAGCCTTTTATGATGCCGAAAGTTATGAAGCGGCGGACGTCGATACCAGAGAGTAAGTCTAGGTTCTCCAGCACCCAGTTCTTTAATGTTAGGCCCTGACGTAGCGAAGTGTAGAGCGTTATCAAGGTCTCGTGATTCGTCTGAATTGCCCTTTCCTCTTCCTCTTCCTCCTTTTTCTGCGCTGCGATGTGACTGTCGAATTCAGAGACTTTGAGTGTGGCATCTACCGTATCGCTGAGCTGTGAAGCCGAGGAAGAGATCGAGCCGCGATCATCCCGACTCCTATCTGTAGACTCGCTGTCCAGGCGGGCTACCTTCGCATTGGGACCTAACCTCATTCTTGGAACACTGACGTATCGCATGCACTCATCTTTCACCTCGGAGTCGACGATGAAACCACCAATTTCTGCTGTCGGTGCGTAGATGGCCCCAAAGCTAAAGATATCTAGGAGTACTAGACATCCATAGTATACCAGATGTTGGATGGCTCTTCGTGTTAACGAAAGATCGGTATCGGCTAATTGCGCAATGTGGGCTATCGAGTTGACGCCATTGATATATGGGAGGATGCGATTTAGCGTGAGATCAGAAGATACGGGCTGCTGGAGACTTGATAGGGAGATTGTGAACAACGGTACTTGATGGGCGAGGATTGGTGGGGGAGGGGGCCGTGTGGGGAATAGCTTTAGGTTGATCGTGTTGGAGTCATCTATTGGGTCAGCATACCTTGCAGTCAGATATGGAAACGATTCCACCTACCGATAGGTATCATGCACTCAGCGTAGTTGTTCAGATCCTCCAACACCATCTCGCATAGCGCATACACTTTGCTTCCGCCTCCTATTCCAAATCCACCAACTCCTTCATCCGCACCAGTCTCTGTAGTACCTCCATCGTCTTCCCAAACGCCAATCTCCTCTTTACTCAGAAACCCACCCTGTTCTTCCAACCCGCGCAGCAGCCGCCCTAGTTTTCGTACCACTTCGCCATAGCATGCCCAGTCGCGCTCGTTCTCGCCAATCACAATGGCGAAATTGAAGATGAACTCATTTCTACTGTATTTCCCTTCTCGTATACAGACTGGGTAGCCGATGACGCGATGGTGGTTGACGCAGAAGGTGAGCAAACGATCGCAGAACTGCTGTGTGGGTATGAGGAATTGCGTGACTGAAGAGAAGGTGAATAGCGGCGTAGTCAGGGCGGACGGAAGCTTGGATGGTATTATGGCGCCTGAAGGGACTTGGTGGAGTACGCGGTTCCCTGCGAGCGAAGTTAGCGGAGGTCTCAGATGGAGCTTCACAGAGGCGGTACCCTTTTCATGGTGAAAGCGGGTATAGAAAATGGCCTTGATTGCGCGTGTCGGCATTACAGGCTTTAGCTGCGCTACCGTAGTTTAGAGCGACTACATGCTGAATGTGAGGCTGGAGAGTCGCGATGTGGGGAGTTCGCGATGAGCCCCCGGATGTTTGATGGTCTGTGCTTCGAGTAGGGGGCTCACCAGAAACATCATTCTCACAAGCCGTCTCAAAATTAAGAATCACACATAGGCTTTGGGCTGAGATTATGGCAACGATACAAGTTTTGCATTGATTATATAGTATAAACGTCGTAAACCCGTCAAAAAGCTTCATGAACGTGATAAAGATAGCTGCTCATCAACGTGTACATGGAAGTGAAGAATACAAATCCGTAATCTACAACATGAAGACGGCAACATGCTGGGACCAATAGATGCGCGCACGAGAGAGAGAGCGTTGAGGGTATATGGCGAAAAATCGAATAAGATGACCCATCCAAATAACACGCGTTGTTGAAGAAGATCCGAAATGATGATGGCCATGTGCGAAGCAAAGAGGTCGTGCGTTAGGCATTGATGATGAGATTACGTTGGCTGGTGTCTTCGGGATAGGCTCCAAAGACGAATCGGTATAGCTCGCTCAGCCATTTGAACGACTCGCTGCGGCCTAGCCATTGCACAGATCGCCCAATCTCAAGTGCCGTCAGCCTGCGAAGTGGCTGTGTGTGAATGCTCCGTAGCGTCGGGTCTGCGAGAACAAGCTTCCGGTAGCTTTCGAACAGCTGGCTTTGCCAAGTTTCAGTCCCAAAGCTATTGGAGGGTAATGAACGAATAAAGTCGGGAAGTGGTATCTGACGATTGTAGCCTGTGTTGATGGCTGCCTTGATGATGAGCCCTTTCAGGCGTACTAGATTAGGGTCCTCCCGACCAGCAGTGGCAGTAGAGGAGGTGTGGGCTGAAGCATCCGAGTAGGTAGAGAGGTTGGAAGAAGCAGATGACCAGCGGTCGTGGGTTCGCGTCATACCCGCCTCGGGGCCAAGAACAAGAATGTTTGGGACATTGGGCTCGTCGGCCGGTGAGAATTCCTCGCGGTCATCAAAGATGGTGGTAGGGGTTTCTGGTTGCATTGGTGTCGCTCTTCTCGAAGAAATGGCCGAGTGATATGACTCATTCACGCTTGAGGATCGGCCAGAGCGCTCCGAGTATGCAGGTTGCGATCGATGTGTCACAGAACTGCGACCTACGGAAAAGGCGTACTCGGTCGGTCGCGGAGTGCCGCGGTCGGGTCGCACCTGCGTCCAGCCCTCACGGAACAAATCGCACAGTTCCCAGCAAGCTTGGATGGCCGATCCAAGCAGCTCTTCGTCCGCGGGCTTGCCGTCACGGCTGTTCTGGCGGAGGCTGAAGAGCATCTCTGCCAGCGACCAGCAAGCGTGCAACAAGGCATCGGTCTCTTCCGGAAGCGAAGTTCGCTGCTTCATCAGGCGATGGCACAGCGTCAGGTAAAAGTCCAGTGTCCGTTCACGGAAAGTCTCGGGGAGTGTGCGGTCATGGGCATTATAGAGATGGTTGTTCAGCTCGAAGCTGACTCGGAGCACCGAATCCGACGCCTCATCGCCACGCTGCCGTACATCGAACAAGGCCTGGCAAAAGTCACGGCAAAGCTCCAGTGTGGGTCGAACCTGGGCCGTGGGGTTCTCCTCGCGGCTTTCGTAGAGTTTCTGGCACAGGCGCCAACATGTCCTCCATGCGTGTTCTTGCATGTCGGCGCTCCCGCCCGAGAAGTGAAACATGCGCGTCCTGTGGTGTTGACTCAATTTGGCCAAGGAGTTGCATAGCGTCCAGCACTCGTCCAGCGCACTTCGGAGGGCAGCTACTTCCTTCTCCGTCTCGTGGATTCCGATGATTGCTTGTCCCATGGTCTGGGTGCCGATCGAGGCCGATTCGCCGTCCTGCGACTGTGACGACTGACTGTCATCCTGGTCGATGACGGAACTGGCAGATGAATCAGCAGTGGTATGGTCCTCGTATTCTGCAATGTCGGCGAGGTTCACACTCTTGCGGGCACTGCGCCGTCTGAGGTCCTCTTCGAAATCTTGCCGTGTTTGGGCACGTGGCGTACTGCGATCGGGAGCAGCGGAGTTGGGGACTGCCGTGTCAATTGGAGCCGTGTATGCAGACGACGAAGACGACTGTTTTTCTTCGACGTCAGGCAGCATGTTGGCCTCTGGTGTCGAGGGCGATACCACGGCGGTGTCATCCGACGTGTTCGCACTGGACGACGGGCCCGAGGTGCTTACGCGACTGAATTGCTTGAAGCTGTCGGGGGCATGGATGACAGATGGCGGTGCATCGTCCGAGTCTGCCCTGCGCACGGTAGTGTTGAGTCTGTGAGTATGGGGCTGTCGCACACGTTAGGATGCGGGGTGCAGGCTCGTGGAGCGGGTGGCGGCCTACCTTTGCTGGACTCTCCTGGCTCGCCGGGCTCACGATGTCGTCAGTGCCCGGCGATCTTATCTCGCTCATGCCATCCTCGCTAGGCTGGTCCTCTTGCGCATCGTCCTCAATCTGTGGTGGGGTCAGCCCCGCGTCTTGTCATGTCGGTCGACGACGACGCCGCCTACCTCGGTGTGGTCGGTGTGGCTTGTGCCATTGCTGTCGACGGGCGACGGGTCCACGGTGGCCGGATATGGGCTCGGTGGGGGTTGCAGGTGGTCGGACGGGTGTCCTGAGGATCTTGGGGCGTCCATGTTAGCCGGCACTTCGCATTGGGCTCGGGGCGAGGGGGGCATCGCACCTATTTGAAAAGACGTGGGCAAAGGTGCCAGGCGAACTGGGCGAGTCCGTGTAGGGGCTGAATGCCGACATGGACTTGAGGCCACTTGGTGACGGCATAAGCTGCGTCGCGGTTGCCATGCCTCACGTTGCTCTTGGAGAAGGGCACAACAGAGAAAGCGCGCCAGAGCTGCGCCGGATCTGCGCCGCGGTTAGAGGTGCTGAGTGTCGCGGTCGACAAGTCGGCTGCCTATCACTGGCCGGGTTGGTGACGGCAAGGCTGAAGCGGCGAGTCACGAATCAAGAGGGAATGCGCGGCGCGGAGACGTTGGGCGAGCGGCGAGAGCGCTTGCGTCTAGGTGAAAGAAAGACGGGACGGGGCTTATCAGAGCAGGCCAGCTGCCGGGAGAGGCTCAATGGGATGGGCAGCTCGGGGGTGGTGGGAGTGGTGGGAGTGGTTTGTTTCAATACGGCGACTCTGCCTCGGTGGAGACTCCTCAGCGCAGCTCGCAGGCGTCAAGCTGAGTGTATAACTAGCAGCGAACACTGTCCGTTCACCTGAACTTGGCGTATCAGACGAATGGCAACCCTCAGCGGGGCCAGGCGCCAGGGATGAACTGCAGCCTAAGCGCCCGGGGGCCACGCTAGACTGCGGGCATGCTGAGCGATCCCGCGCCGTGCGTGCCAGAGACACGACACTGGATCCTCTAGAACAGCCATGGTCGGGGCTCTACCACAGTAGTTGCTCCATCCGCTCCCGAGCTGATGGGGAACACCTGATTCCTGACATGCTCACAGAGGCCGCCGTGGAAATGGCCTGCTTCTCGTCTACTCCACCCACTTCTGCTCACCAACGTTGCTGCAGAAGCCTAGGGCTGGCCCTCGGTCAGACGCTAATGCGCCCTCCCTCAAAACGGCTCCATCATGTGCAGGGCGACAGCAGTGGGCGTGCGGCACAGCAGCGACTCCCCGTGCGCCCGTTTGCGACGTCCCCAGCTCTGGACCCATCGACATCGACGTGGCCGCCTTGCAGCAAATGGTTCTCTCCAAATCGTCACAGCCTTCCTTACTCGCAAACCCTTCCGTCGACACATGGCATCGTTAGAGCCTCTTCTTGCTGCTATATCGATATCTGCAGGATCGCCATCCGTCACACACTTCGCCTAGCTCATCTCCAGATTCTACAAGCGTGTCGGCCGTCTCCCGATGCCATGTGCCCGGATGCTCGAATTGGCCAATCACTCGACCAAGTCGCCGTCTTGGAAGCAAAAGTCCAAATGTTTTTTCCTTTGTCCAACCTACCCCGAGCAACGCCGCGCGTTTGTCCAATATTTCCTCGCTTTGGCACCCAGCTCGCTTGTTGCTTTTTTTTTCACTCACACATACACGACCCCAGCTGCCCGCCGTGGTGCGACCTGCGCCCCTCCCGCGTTTGACATTAGCCGCGCCCAGAGCTTGCCATAAGCGCCGTAGAGCACAGAGCTTTCGGCCTCTGTTGGACCGCCAGGAACAATCTCCCAGATGACTGACAGGAGGCTGCAGCTATGGCCTGCATAATCTCTAAGCAAGCCCAAATACGCCTGGTCGTAAAAATGCCAGCCAAGTTGAAGCCAGCAGCCATGCACGCCCACGGCACGCGAGAAACCTCTATGCGTAGTGGCCGTGCTGAAGAGGGGCGTCGATTTAGCGGAGGCCCCACTTCTTGGTCATGACTTTGTGTAGACCCAACCCCGCTCTCACCTTATCGGCGCTTACGCCCATTGTCTCTTTGGCACCCACCGACACCACCAACGGCACCTATACTCTTCGGCTATCGACACACAGACGGCTTGATGTGTCAAAAGACGCGACAGACAATGGTCTGAAAGCTATCCCTGCTAGCCACTGCCACCAACAACCAACAGTCACCACTCTTCAACCTCAAGAGACACCACGACTAACTCCAAACACCATCACCGATTTCGCAGCAACTCGGGGCACTAGATCTACACTTCAAGCCACCCAAAGCCACCGATCCAAGCACAACGCTACCCGTGGCGCGAATTCTCCGAGGGGCTCAGCTCTTGGAAACACTCCCTTCCATGCCAGGCGCCTCTGCGACCACTACCCACCAAATGTTGTGTTTGTCAGCCCTACATGAACACACCATGCCTCGCAATCCAGCAATGCCTTTGTCAGAGTCTGCCTTGCGTAAACAAAGTTTGTTTATAGCTTCGCGCGACTGATGCTGTGCAGCACGGAGGCTGATGTTACGCCACGTCCTTGAAGACGAGCCTACACGCCTCCACAAGGGTGACCTCGGCCATTCATCATGATATGTGAGTTCTAACCGCGGCTCGAGATAACCTATCTTCTTCTTCCACTGATGCACCATGCTGGAAGAGTGGGCTTGCTTCATGATTTTGGTCACCACCCATAGATCAACGCCTTCGTCTAACACTATGCAAAGGTAGTCTAGTCACTGAGCTGCACGCTTTCTGCAATAGTCAAAAGTAAAATGAAACGTAAAATCTCAGTTACTTGTATGGATCAGGCCATATGGCCGGTATTCCCCGTTGAAACGTTCATGATGAGTTCTACCACCATTAGCACAGCATGAGAATGACACTGCAGTGGGGCCAATACTTTCAAAGGTCAAGATATCCAACTCTTTACAGCCATTGCACATTTACATGACCAGTCTAATCATCCGATGATCGTTCGCACGCCATGAGATTAAGGCAGTTGCTAAAGTAGAAGCGAGACATCTAGCCAATGGCGCAATCTCACCAGCCGCCGGGCTGAAGCTCCCGTGGTCAAGCAGGTTGTGCCTCTACCTCCATTTCCGCTAGCCATTGTTCGGAATTCTATTCCCATCCAACTCCAAACCCTCTTCTCCAGTCCTCTTTTTGCGTCTTTCGACGGACACAGTAGCACCCTGCCCGCAACTAATCACCAGGCTTAAATCGGCAGTTGGATTGACATCTGCGCAGATCTTTGCACCTTAGCTCTGCACGGCATATTTTCCGGCGCAACACATGAGGAGAGAAATACATGCGTGGCGTCTTGATGACCTTTCCTTTGACGCCCAATACAGGGCTGCCCTTCACCGGTGCCGTATTCGGACGATACTTTTCAGCCTCTTCGGCTGAGAGCCTCGGCAAGCCACCAGCATGTAGCCCAAGGGAAATTCTCAGAGCTTGATGGGCACACATCTTGCTTGTGCAACTACCTACACTACTAACAAATTTACTCTTCAGCATACGTAAAAAATTTAACATTGCTTTTGTTGGTCTATTCCAACGACTCACCATGCCTCTCGTCCGGTCCTCAAACCACCAAACCCCCACCACCTCAGCTTCACAGCCCGACCTCAAACCATGCCCACGATCAAACTTCACCCAAGGACATAACGACTGGTTTCAAGTCACCTCTCCAACGCGTATCGAGAATTTTGACATTTGTCCAGACTGCTACAACAACTCCTTCCGCAACACACGCTATGCATCGTGCATCTCGCGGGGCCCAGCAAAACCCGCAAACATTGCCTGTGCATGTGATTTTTCCATGTCATGGACCCGGATAGCCTACACATGGCTGTTCGCGCAAAACCAGCCTGATCTACGCCTGTTGGGCGAGCTCTCGCGTCTGCAACCCGACTCAGACGGCGCATGCCCAAACGCCAACATCGACGACCCCGAGGTAGCAAAAGGAGGCAAACCCTCCGTGGCACGAACATGGTACAGTCTGCAGGACCCGAGTACCGGCACGTTGCTCGACGAATTAACAGCGTGCTCGCACTGCGTCGCGCACATCAACACCATCTTCCCCATTCTACGCCACATCTTCAAGCCCGTCGCAAACGGGCGCCGGGTCGATGCTACATGCGATTTGATGACAGGCGGAGTAGGCCAGCAGCGATTTCTCGAGTACATTGACCAGATGGCGCAAGCGGCCCACAGCGCCACGGAAACCGGAGCCCTCAACCTCTCACGGCTGATCAGCTACGTGAAGAAATGGGCGCCCGTCCCAATCTGCACAGGCGCCAACCTCGTCACATCCGGCCAAAAGCAATTCTGCCTCCCCTCCACAGTCCCCGAATTCACAGCCTGCGAGGAATGCACCGTGAAACACATCCTGCCCTTGCTCTCCCCCGCCAACACTGCTCCCGCCCTCCTCGCCGGTTTCTCCGCAAGAGATTCTCACCCCAATGGCTTCTTCTGCGACTTGTTTTCCCCCCGCCTCCAGGCTTACTTTGCCGATGCGTGTCGCACCGGTGATGCGGATAAGTATCGACGCCAGCTTACCGATAGGTTCAACAAGGCGCAGGAGATTGATGCGAGGATTACTCGCATGCGAACAGAGTGTGCGCAGCTTAAGAGGCAGAGCCAGATGCATATGAATCAGATGGCCGTCGCGAAGAGTGCGGCTACGATGGCGAACCGGAGTTGGAGTGTTGGGGTGTGGACAGGTGTGCCTGTGAGTTCTTCTTTTCGTTTGTTTCTTCCCTCTCCGCTTTCTGTTTTTTTTTTTGAGAGAGAGAGAGAGAGACGTACCTGATTTCAAACGTGTGTGTGCGTGTAGTTTGATTGGAGTGCAACAAATGCGGAAATGGCAAAGGCGAACGAAAAGGCTATGCAGGCTGCTATCCTGGAAGATGGTATTACGGATTTGCAACAGGAGTGGATTCAGAATTGGAAGTGAGAGAGAGAAGGTGGCCAATTCAACACAAACACCGTGTATTACAAGGCAGAATATCGACTCTCATTCCAAACAAAAATTCATTTGATCGTAAACTCATTCATCATTCATGCTACTTCATCTTCGACATACCCACAACATTCCTCAGCGTTCCAAAAGGCAACACATCAGCAATCCGCTTCTTACTCGCAAAAAGCATTACCAAGCGATCCAGCCCACAGCCCCAGCCGCCCGTGGGCGGCATCCCCCACTCGAGCGCCTCGAGATAACTCTCGTCAATCGCACCCTGGCCCTCGGGGTGGAAATCGCGCTGTTGGACGAACTTTCTCCGCTGCTCAAACGGCGAGTTCTCTTCCTCGTACGCATTAACGTATTCGCGGCCGTGGATGAAGAGCTCTACACGCGAGGCCACACGCTGTCCCGTCGCATCGTCGACGTAGGACTTTGAGAGCGGGGAAAGCGCCTCGGGATGCTGCGTGATGAAAGTCGGGTTTATGCATAGCGGCTCAATGTATGTCTCTGCGAGGGTGTCGAGAAGGCGAGGAAGAGTTGGGTTGGGGGGTATTTCCAAGCTGAGCTCTTTGAACAGCTGTAAGATGGCCTTGGTTGCGTCTGGAGCACTGAGATCAGGTAGCTTGTGACCGCTGGCTTGCTCAATGGTGGGGATGAAGGGCAGTTGCGCAAACGGGTGCGAGAAATCTATGTTCTCTGGTGGTGCCAGGGTGGGGAAGTAGGTTGAGCGCAACGACTCGATTGCTGTGTGTAGACCGTGGACCAACTGTTCCGTCCGCGCAATCACTACAGGGAGTGTGGCGCCGACTTCATAGAACTCGCACGTGGAGAATTCGGGGTTGTGCGTGTTGTCTACGCCTTCGTTTCGGAAGACGCGCCCAATCTCAAAGATTTTGTCTTGGCCGCCGATGATTAGGCGCTTGAGGTTCAGCTCCGGGGCTATACGCAGTCGCACAGGTGTGTTGGAGAGTTCGTTGGCAACGGTCTCAAAGGGACGGGCGATGGCGCCGCCGGCGTTGACATCGAATATTGGGGTCTCTACTTCTAGGAACCCACTTTGGATGAAGTAGGTACGCACGTAGTCGTATATGAGAGCGCGCAGACGAAGCACGTCACCCGGCTCGTCGCTCGTGAGAGCATGGATATGAGGTCGGCGAGCGAGTGTCTCGGCGTCTTCGATCTTCTCTGGCAGGTGGTGGAGGCATGGAGCGAGGATCTGTGGTACGTCGAGGGCGAGAATGGAGAGTTGTCCCGTCGACGTCTTGGTTGGGTTACCTTTGATGGCTACAACAGGGCATGAGCACGTAAACATCACAACACATATGGTGGCTACATACAAACCCAATCACCAATCCTGGCAACTTTCTTAAAGCTCTTGAAGTTTTCATCCAAGTAATCTTGGGGATTAAGCTTCTTCAGCTCCACCATGACTTGGAGTCGCTGTGTATCGCGTTCAATATCCAGAAACATCAATTTGGAGCCAAGTAGCCGCACTGAGCGCACCCTTCCTGACATCCACTGTCAGAACCGGAACGTATCATGTTCACGGGTGGTGATGTATCCTACCAAACACAGACACGACATCCGTCCCCGTTTCTGAAATGCCTTCATACTTGGCGTTGAAGTCGTGCACCGACAGGTTCTGCGTGTTGGGAGAGCGCACCAGTCTCGGATGGTAGTCACCCAATGGCTTCACCTTGGCCAAGTGCTCGATTCGCTTCTGCTTCTCGACATCGTGCGGGCCCGTGTATGCGTCGGCAGCTATACTCTGCGCAAAGCGTCTCTGGACAGCGAGGTATGCGCGCGCATGATCTAGCCTGATAGACCGGCTAGCACCGTAGAGATACGGACGAAGGAAGCTGAAACCTGGTTTGCTCATGGTTCCTTGAGTTCCTGTTAGCTACTGGTCGCATCAAAAAGCAGTGACAGGTTGATTGAAGAAGGTAGAGTTCAGTAAAGGGTATGGTGAAGTCAACCGCCCCGAAAGGCGTCATTCGCAACGGTTCTAAGGTTGTTTTGGATCATCATGTAAAGGGAGGATTGTGCTTGCCAGACTTTGCGGAAATTTGTAGAGCTCACTGACTGCGACATCAAAGTCGGCCATTGAGACTTGCAAAGAACGCAAAGAACGTGGCATACGGGAATTGGATGTTGTACTAACCTTTTTTACAAGCACGCCCATCTCTACGGAGACGACCGGCGGCATGTAGAGAATTTGCGTGGGTGAGAAACTGGCGAAGCTTTGGCTGGTGAAGTTCGCGCTCGGACGAATGCACGGCCTAGCTCTTCACGTGATGACACTAGCGCCAGCTCCCGGGTATATAAACCGCTCGACCTCCGTCCGTCTCTCTCCTTCTTCATACTTACCTTCTTGCGACTCACTGAGCTCAAGCATTCAGTGGTCTGACAACGTCGCCTCCATTGCACAGCGGGGTGTGGTGTTGTCATGAATCTCCTTCGGGGGCTTCAGCGGGGCAATTTTTGCTGGTCTGCCACTGCGGCACTCTCTTTCATTGATTCCATTGCCTTGAGCAGTGGGTTGAGGAAGGAGTCTCGAGTTGACACGCTTCCACTCGAAGCTCAACTCCCCTGTACGTCGATTGCAGCTTGAGTATCGTGGTAGGAATTGAAGTCCGTGGATCTTTGTTCTTTTGCTACGTATGACCAAGCGTAATGTCTGTGCGACGTGAACCTGGCGCCTTCATCAACGCACGTCTCGCTTTGCGTGTCGCATGGTCAATGGCCGCCTGTCGCTTCGTTGCCGCAAGGCAATTCGCTGCTGCCTTGCGTATAGCTGGCTCTACCACATTCTACTTAGCCTCCCTTCGCATGCACTCACTTCTTCCAGAACACCTTAGCCAACTAGGCGTAAAGCTATGTTAACAACAGTATCCAGATACAACGCCCTTTGAGATGCAAATTCAAGGTCCAGCCGCCGTCCACAACTGCGCCGAAGATAGGCCTTTGTACCTGCATTAGATATCGATCTATCCCCCTGCCTCATGTCCGTTTCCACATCGCATGCATGTTAACTCAAGTCCCCAGCGTATGCCAGCTTTCCCATGCGCGATTCACCATCATGGTCCTCAGTCGCAAGCATATAAATCCATGTGGTGCCGTTAGCTTTCAGTCATAATTTCGTGTCAGGCTAAACGCCTCCACAGCATCGCCTTTGCTCTCGACCCGCTGGCACGCCCCATGACTCCAACCAAATCCACGCCTACCAATTACATCAGGACTTGGAGCTTAACAGACACAGAAACCTATATGCCGAAGACGCCGTGCCGACAAAACGCGGTGTTCTGGCCATAGCTTCCCCATGCTTAGCTCCAACGGCGAACGCGAAACGCGAAATGCCCCGCCATGACATCGCCATGACGCTCATCGCAAACGCCTTTTGCCAACATTGATAACCGCCAGCACATGACATTTCCATCTTTCAGCTCGCGTAGCGGATTCGTGCCCCTCCTAAGCAGGTCATGACGTTAGTCTAGCCCCTCCAGGCCCATGTACAAGGGGGCGGAAAATCCGCTGGTTCGCGGTAGTTGTAAGAGTGCTGCAGATTCAATGTCACAGATTGGGCAACATGTCATAGATCTGTTTTCGATAGTAGTTGAAAAGGTAGGAGTGCTGCGCCGTTTGCACTTGCTTTTCTTCATTCCTATTCCTTACCAACCTCCCCAACAACCTTTCCGCAACTCTGTACCCCATACATATACAGCCATCCAGTCCAACATCCGCCCAAGATGATGTCCCAAGCAGCACTTCAGGCGGAGAAGGTCATAGGTCACGATGACAACGCCACCACCGCGCAAAATGTTACCAACCCCGGCAACGACGAGAGCACCGCAGACAAGTCAGAGACTATGAAGGCTCTGGCTTGGTACGGCAAGAACGATGTTCGAATAGTAGACACCCCCAAGCCGAAGATCCTAGAGCCTCGCGATGTCATCGTCAAGGTCACCGGATCTACTGTTTGCGGTTCCGATCTTCACTTGCTCCACGGCGCTGTTGTAGAGATGCAGAAGGGTGACATCCTTGGCCACGAGTTCTGTGGTGTTGTAGATGAATGCGGCTCCGAGGTCACAAAGTTCCAAAAAGGGTATGTTTGATCTGCCTTGGGCCCTAAATAGGGATATTGCTAACACATTATAGTCAACGAGTTGTTGCCTCCTTCCAGATCGCCTGCGGTGACTGCTACTACTGCAAGCAGAAGCTCTCGTCTCAATGCGAAAAGACAAACTCCAACACAATCGAGAACGCAATGTACGGCGGCCGGACCGCGGGCATGTTCGGATACTCCCACTTCACAGGTGGCTACGCTGGTGGACAGGCAGAGTACACTCGCGTTGCCTTTGGCGACGTCAACCTGCTGCCGCTTCCCGATGATGTTCCAGATGAGCAGGGTCTTTTCCTCTCTGACGTACTCTGCACCTCGTGGCACGCTGTCGTCGACACTGGCGTAAAGCAGGGAGACGTTGTAGCCATCTGGGGAGCAGGCCCAATCGGACAAATGGCCGCAGAATTTTCTTTGATGAACGGCGCCTCAAGAGTCATTATGATTGACCAAAATTGGCGTCTTGACTTTGTCAAGAGCAAATACCCCAACGTTGATACCCTGGACTTCTCTGCGCTGGCCAAGGGCGAGTCTGTAACAAGCAAGCTCAAGGAGATGTGCAACAACCGCGGCCCTGACGTCAGCATCGAGTGCGCTGCTGGTGAATACGCAAAGGGCTGGGCACACTACTTCGAGATGATGCTCGGTCTCGAGACCGACACTAGCGAGCTTATTAACGAGATGATCACCAGCACGCGCAACATGGGCCGCTGCGGTATCACTGGTGTATACGTTGGCTTCACCAACCACTTCAACATTGGCTCTCTCATGGAGCGTGGAATCCGTCTCATTGGCAACGGTCAAGCGCCAGTACACATGTACTGGGAATCACTCCTCCAGATGATCCAGGAGAAGCGCATCGACGCATCCAAGATGATCACTCACCGTGTCCGTCTTGAAGACTTGGACAAGGTCTACTATAAGTTTGAGAAGAAGGAAGATGGCATGCAGAAGGTGTTTGTTGAGACCAAGTGGAGTTTTCCGCCTTCCAAGGACAGTCCTACCTTGACCAAGTACTAAATTGTGCTGTTGGGAAGGAGTAAATGGCATGTAGCCTAATAATACCAATACGAACATAATACGAGTGAAAGTTGAAGCATAATGCAAATAAAATCACTGTGGCGAAAGCATTGTACAGTAATATAAATGTGATTTAGTTTTTGTATTTTTAATCATCGCTGTTACTAACGCATCTGTCCAACCACGGTTTGCATGTATCATCGCCTTACCAATCCCATAAGCGACTCCAAAACAAGAGATACTTCCGATCACTCTGAGTCCGTCTCGTTGAGACCATGATCTTCGAACATGTCCTCATACCTCTTCAGAATCTTCGTGTCCGTCCACACCCTCCTCGTAATATAATACTTGGACACGCTGTACACCTGCCAGCCAATAGACCACGAGTATCCAACTGCATACTCTGCAACATTCAACCATTTCGCCTCATCCCTGAAACCGCAGCTCTTCCTGACCCTCCTCCAATAATGCACAACCACGCCCTCAATAACAATCGGAATCATCTGCCCCGCATACAAAAACGTAATAGCCCAAACATCGCTCGTGGGCGAATGCTGCCACCTAACCAATGAATGCATCAAGCCCGACGCAACAAACACGAGGCTATTCTCAAGCAACCTCGTAGCCACCGCTCCACGCCTCATACCCAACCAGCCCCTCGTAACGCACTTGAAGTGGCCGGAGAAAGAGTGATAAACAAAGTTATGCCAGTACTTATTCCAGTACCTGCGCACACTCCACGCCTCAGCCAGCGGCCCAAACAAATTCAGCGACCACTCCTCCGGCCCGTCGAGCCCAATGCCAACCCACAGCACAGCGCAGATACTGTGGTACCCCTCGTACAGCCACATGGACCCAATGTTCCACTCAAAGGCCTCCTCGGTGCGGTAGTACAGCTCCTTGTAGTGCAGCGAGGCGGGCATGCGCCGGAAGAAGCGGATGTTTTCGTCCCGCACAAAGGCGCGCGGGTTGAGGCGGAGCGGCGAGTAGTAGTCTTCGTAGATGGCGTAGGCGGTTTGGAAGGAGTACATTAGGAGGGCTTTGAGCAGGTGGTGCCGCACTAATTGCCAGCGCGTGTAGCTGTGTTGGTGGCGGCCGAGGGGCAGGGCGACGCCGCGGTGGATATGGGTGGCGTGGACCATGGGCTCGTCGGTTTTCTTGTCAGTTGTTGTGCAAGGTTCCTGCGGTGTGGGGTATCCGTTTGTCGTCTTCGAGGTCGAGGTCGAGGTCGTGGGCAGATTGTACCCCTGCTGATGCAGCACTTGAGTGTGGTTCCGGTCCCAGAGTACCTTGTACGCCTGCATAAACCTATCTTTTATCTCGCCCTTTCCGCACCGGCGTACAACAGGAGTGAACTCCAAAACACACACTTCGTAGCTCATGTGCACGAACCAGATGAGGCAGAATCGCATAAATGTGTCCATGAGCTCGTAGCTTGGGACAATGTCGTTGGCGTTCCGGAATGCAAACCATGTTGGTACGCTGAGTATGAGTATGGAGAGCTTGCGCGTGAGGGGACGAGAGGGTGGGTACGCGAGGATGAAGAGCGCATAGATGACGGCAGAGAGGAAGAGGGTGGCGGGGTAGAGACCGATGGACAAGGTCCATTCTGGATGCATGTAATGGCCGATCATCAGGGAATCCTGGGTGTGTTGTGGTTGTTGATTCATGGGTGAGTTTGCCAAAGTGTTGAGTTGCAGAGTGAATGCGTGAGAAGTTAGAAGAGTTGGACGAACGTTTGAGAAAGGCGTGTTTGGGAAGTCGCCTTCTAAATAGAGTGTCGAACATATTGAAGTGCGGTTCCTGAGTTGCAGAGACCGTGGTTCAGCGCTGCGTGTGAACAATTGAAGTGAAGGTGAAAGGCTGGTTCGGCCAATGCCCTTGGTTGGAAACCAAATTACCTCCACACGTCGCCCAAATGTATTACAAGGAGTTAGCACCAATAGCGAAAAGGGAATTCTTGTCCCCGCTCATCCAAATATACGCTGCCTGCGAACTCTACCTCTGGGTCACCGCATGGGGCGCTCTTCTCGGAGCATGTCACCGGCTTGCACTGACGAACCATTGCAACTCCACAAGAACGATTGCAATCGTTCTAAAATCTTAGAGTTGCATTAAATTACTTCAAGCTCACATTACAAGTCGAATGGCCCGGGTAAGTAAGAGGACTCGTCTTCTGGTCCCTCAAACCGTGCAATGCGGGAAATGCAATACCCAATCTAGTGGAAAGTGACATCAGCATCAGATCCCTGAACCACAACTCCGTTTTCCGTGGCCGTCGAGGTCTCGATTACGAGAGATACAAAGACAACGTTCTGTCGCTCATCCAGGGCCAATGTAGTGCATGCAATGCTGACGGCTTGGAGACCGAAAAGTCGTAGCTTTCACTTTCGCTCGACGGCGCTCATACTTTTGGAGAGCTCCCCACCAACTGCTTGTGGTTTGACTAAGCATAGCTGTTCATTCCACGACTTCTCCGTCATTCATCGCATAAATCTCCGCAAGAGGGATAGAACGCAAGGTGCTCAAGTTAGTCATGCATTCAAAGGGAAAACCCCCACTTTTGTCAGCCTTGTAAGGGAAACCGCGAGCGTTATGAGAGTACAGCTTAATGTTCTAATTCATGCTCACAACTTGACTAATGTGTCTTTGATTTACATCTTCTGTAAGCCTACTAGGAAGCCCCTTGTTACCTATCGAGTCTGCATCGTGCTTAATTCTGAGTAATCACCGGATACTATTCCGTACCCTAAAACCACTGCTCCTTCTTCTACGTCTACTGTGCATTACATCGTCTCCATATGGCCCCCACACTCTCAATTAGCCATACAGTTTTCACGTACGCATTTCTCTACACCCGCTTGTCTCACCCGCATGTACCCTTGTTCGACCATATTTTCGTTCCAGCAGCCTTCACTACCCTTTCACCGTTGCTCCACTCCTTCCAAGCTCGCCTTCATCTTCTACCGTTCACTCTCAGCAATCACCCACTTCTTTTCTTCTCGCATCGCTGCTTGGGCAGGCCGAAGCCGCTGCAAAACTCCTCTCATGCCGCTCACGCGCAAGAGTTCATTCTCTAGGACGTCCAGTCGAGCGTACCGAAATTCCTCGTCGTCATCGCCATCTGATTGGACTCTGAGAAATTCTGATACAATTTTCGTTTCGGACCTCTTTTTGCGGAAAGGGTGGGGCTGCCTCTTTGTTTCTTCCCTCTTGTTTCGTTCTGCCGTTCTCATCTCCTTCTTCACCACTGCTTCCAACTGTTCATCGGATATCCGCTCTGATGTTATTTTTCCCTCCTGTAAGCGCTGCATACGTTCCCTCACAGTCCAGTCCATTTTGAAATGACTTGTGTTGATTTTCTCGTAGCCGTCTGGACTGGCCCACGTGGATGCCTTGTATAGGCCTGAGCTTCGGTGGTACGTAGGTCGCGCATGTCTTTTCTCGGCGATTGTGTGCTCGTTGTGGGGACTTGTTGTAAGCGGGGTGTCTTCTGTCGGCAGAATGGTGGCTTCAGGTTCGATTGAGACAGATTTTCGAGGCGTCGGCGAGGCGGACGTGCGGCGCTTGAGTGCTGAGCGAGGTGTATCAGGAGAGGCTCCTTGAGTGGATTCCGCGACTGCGGGCGACGCTGCTAACTTTGGGGACTCTTTCGAGTTGGGAGAGTAACAATGCGGTGTCGTTTTCGCATCTTCCACTGCATCAGTAGCGACACTCGCAGAATCTTTGCTATGCTTGGCAAGCGCCTTGGATTGATCCTCAGTGGAGATGTCGAGATTTTTGATCCCATTCATTGCTGCAGTTGTGTCGATTTCTGCGATCTCTTTTGCGTTCAATGTCTTGGGCTCGCGTTGTAGTTGCGGGTCGGATAGACTGGACCTTCTCTGCCAGTTTTGCTTGACGGTTGCCAAGTCTTCTTCTGATGGTTCTTCTCCTGGCGTGTGTTTCGATACAGGCGCCTCTACTTGCGGCAAGTCCTTTGCTTCCGTCTTTTTCTCAATCTCCTTCTTCGCAGAGCTTTCCTCGAGATATTTGTATCCAGGTACCCTACAGCACTCGTCTTTTGCCAGCTCCCAGAGATACAAGGCTTCGTCAATGCCCCACTCGTCTACCATCTCAGGCTTTTTGTCGCGCATCTTTTCCAAAGCTTCAACAAGCTTGCAGCAATTGATCTTGGCAGCCCTCCATTTGTTGAGCAAATCCTTGTGCGACACTTGCTTTCTTGTCGGCCCGTCGATGGTGGACCACTGGGGTCCCTTGGTACTGGACTCAAATACACCTCCACGTTGGGCGAGCGCGATTTGTGTGGCTTTGACTCTGTCTATTCTGGTTTGGACTATGCATACTGCGCAGTACTGTAGCGATAGACTGGGCAAGATGTTGGGTACAGGCGTGTAGTTGTGACATGGTGCTTTGATGACTGGTGGCATGCTTGAAGCTGAACTCCAGAAGAGTTTTCGTTTCGCAAACTCTATCGGCAGCCGTGGACGGTTCTCTGGCTATGTCTAGTCCGATGGCGGAGGTTGAAGGTTGGTAGAGTGCTGCGCTTTTGTTTCCGTGAAGAGACGATCGTTTGGAGCGGGCTGGTAGATGTCAATCGCGCATTGTAGGAAAGGCTAGCGAAACGTAGGAATGCTGACAGAAAGTCGTCGGTGAGGTTGGGAGTAATGAGCGGAATGAGTGAGTGAATCTGACAGGGTTCCGCCCTTCACCACGGTTCTCTCCACCGCTCAACCGTAGAGTACCTATCAAGCACGCCGCGATATACTAGATTTACAGCAGGTCCTCCCATGTCGCAAAATCAAGGTCCTAGCGTTCAGAGCAACGACTGACCTCTTTGGTTCAGCAACGTTGTCATTGGAGAGCAGGAAACGTCTCAGATCAGCTGTCGACAAGTGAGGCGTGAAACGATGAAAACAGATATAGGAAGGTTGTGACAAGTCTTGGTGTGCTCAATTCGACGAGCACTACTCGAGAAATAACATCATTCTTGAAAGCGGAAGCCAAGACTGGAGATGCACAGAGGAAAGAGGTGAAAGTAATAGCGTCCGAGTGGACGGCGCAGTTAATGCTGTAGATCCGATCATTGCGGATCCGGCCTTCCGCCTGTGCGAACGAGCTGCAACCGGGTTCGGCTTGGCGAAGATCAGTACAGAGATGCTTGCGCACATTTTGTAAGCACAGTTCGAGCATTTGTTGCATTAAAGCGCATGCTGGTACAAATGTCTATCCCCGCAACAGTCAGGGACGGCGAGGATGCAGCCATAGTGTGAATCGTCGAGACAACATCTCGGTACCGTGTTGTCAAGGAAGACGACTGACTATCGCTGTCGCTGTCGGAGATGATCGGCAACTGTGTGAGAACTACTAAGGAGGCTGTCTAATGGCTGGGGGTGGAGATGCCGGGGTTGGTGTTGAGTTCGGACTTTTCGGCAGGTTAGAACAGCGATGACGTTTCCTGCTTGGCGCTAGCCTACAATTGAGCGCAAGCTTAGTACCTCGATAACGTCTCGCAGCGTTCTTCCTTTGCTCACGCACTTCAATTCCACTTCAATCCTCCTTCTGTCATACCAATTCGTCTCGCCATGTTCGCCAGACAGGTATTCCGCCCGGCCAGGACGCTGCACCAGGTATGCGCGCTGTTTGTCGCTGATTTGCGATCTTAGAAATCTTCCCAGTCGCGGGCCAAACACTAACAAACAAGATAGCAAGTCCGCCGGTATGCATCTGAGGCGCCCAAGAGCGGTGGTAGCAACGGTGTTCTCTACACAGGAATTGGCGCTGCTGGTCTCGCCGGTGCGTACCTGTTCATGAGGGGTGGTGATGCGCCATCAGGGCAGAAGGGCAGCGCACCACCATCAGAGGAGGCCAAGAAGATGCTGTCTTCTGGCGATGGCTCCGTTAAGAAGGCCTTCACTGGAGGCGACCAAGGCTTCGTGTCGCTCATGCTCGAAAAGTCCGAGGTCGTCAACCACAACACCAAGAAGCTTAGCTTCAAGCTGCCCGAGGACGACATGGAGAGCGGTCTTCCTGTAGCATGTATGTTCGATTAGACCAGACATGGGATAGATACTGACTATGGCAGCTGCCGTCATCACCAAGTACAAGGGCCCCGAGATGCAGAAGCCCGTCATCCGACCCTACACTCCCATCAGCGACGTCGACCAGAAGGGCAGCGTCGACTTCATCATCAAGGCATACAAGGGCGGCCCCATGTCCGAGCACATGCACAGCATGGAGCCAGGCCAGCGGTTAGACATCAAGGGCCCTATTCCCAAGTTCCAGTGGAAGCCAAACATGCAGTGAGTATGCCTGGATGAACTGCGAGCTGGAAATACTGACACGTACAGTGAGCACATTGCCCTGATCGCCGGTGGCACTGGTATCACGCCCATGTGGCAAACCGCACGACACATCTTCCGCAACCCCGAGGACAAGACCAAGGTCACGCTCATCTACGGCAACGTTACCGAAGACGACATCCTGCTGAAGCGCGAGTGGGAGGAGCTAGAAAACACCTACCCTCAGCGATTCCGCGCCTTCTACGTCCTTGACAACCCACCACAGTCATGGCAAGGCGGCAAGGGACACGTCACCAAGGAGCTCCTGAAGACTGTCCTCCCTGAGCCAAAGGAGGGTGAGAAGATCAAGCTCTTTGTCTGCGGACCTCCAGGCATGTACAAGGCCATCAGCGGTGGCAAGAAGAGCCCCTCAGACCAGGGTGAGCTTGATGGCTACCTGAAGGAGCTCGGTTACAGCAAGGACCAGGTCTACAAGTTCTAGATGTGTATAAGTATATGTACGATACCTACTTGATTGTAGACTCATCAATGCAAAGATCAAGCAATTCAATACCGTGTGAATTACATTTGTGCAGTGACAGCATGTGTTGCACTAGTATCTATCACGCTTGGTACACGATTATCAATGGCTATCGCTACAGTCTCCTGGTTCGCATCACTTGGCCGATCTCCATGATAGTTGAATGCACGCATCAAAACGGGGGGAACATACGGCACCGCACCCTACGCGGCTTCGGCTAGAGGCCACAAAGAGACGGCGACGCTGCTGCTCGACAAGGGCGCCGACGTTAACGCACAGTGAGTGTTTGATCGAGGATTGGTGAAACAGTGTTTACACTGTATAGTCACGTCGACCAAGTACACATATTCACAAGCATTTCTTTACCTCCCCACCTTCCATGAAGCAAAAGCATATGACTAGACCCTGAGTGCACACTCTACTTAGCCAAAGTATCACTACACAAAGGCAATAACTACAAGCTCTACCCGTCAGTCAGTCAGTCAATCAGCCAAGAAACAAACTACCTACCACTTCCCTTGCAAGACAAGTAGCAGCATCCCACATAAGACCATGCCGTCGTCCACACAAAACGACATGTCGTCTCGCCCCCAGTACAAAAAGGGCGATACGGAGCATTTCCCGCAGCAGGGAGGCCATCTTGCACCCATGTCGATGCCGGATAAAGGGCAGTATGCGCGGTGGCCGCAGACGAGGCAGTTGGCCGGTGTGAACATGCACGGGCTGCAGTGGGGTGGGAAGGCGAAGGTGCAAGAAAGAAAGTGAGGGCGTGGTAGTTGGATTGTAGGAGATGGTGTCTAGAGAGGAAGGGCTTAGTAAGGGTGAATGTGGGGGAGGAACAGGAACGGCGACATCACACGTGGTGCCGATGAGCTAGAGGTATGATGATCAACGTGGTAATACTAGCCGTAGAAGCAGCAGCAGCAGCAGCAGCCAAGGCTCGACAATGTCAGTGGTTCCAAGAAAACAAACAGGTGCCCGACGTGAAATTAGTGAATTGATAGACATGTAGATTATAATCTCAATTCCCAGATACTGCTCAATCTAGGTAAAACAGTATAATACAACCGACAGGACAAGATCGGCCTTCGGCATAGCTGCCCTGCTCTTCCCCGGTGGCCGGAAAATGACGCAGGCAGCAGGGTGAGCCAGTGTCCCACCCGATCGACCCCCGGGTCTTGTACGCCGAATGCACAGACGGAATGCCCAGGAGACAGGCCTAGTGTGCCCAGCCACATCAAAGGCGTGGCGCGTGATTTGTTTCGAAACTCACCCGTTTCCAAGCCGTGGCGCATGAGCGATAACGGGGCCTTGCATGTTGTTTGCGGCGTGAGACGGGTGAGGTGTAGATTGTTGTACGAAAGGGAGGGTGTGTGTGTGTGTGTGTGTGTGTGTATGTAGAGGCTTGGAATCTCACCGGAAGGTATGCTTCCGTATGTTTATCCTACACCCTCATGGTACGCACGGCACTTACGGCCCAGGCATACTAATCCGCAGACGCAATGTGATAGGATACAGCAACCGCTTCACATACTGGCGTACTTGTCGTGACTAGATTTGACCTTCATGTCCAACGCCGTCTCATGGAAGTTTCCTTCTACCCTTGATTTCCGCAGCTTCTTGACTTCGGCATCGTTGAGGCGGCGGCCGATCTGGTCTTCTAGCTCCTTGCGGCTAATCTTGACGTTTGCCTTTTCTTCCTTGTTCGCCTTGAGGCGCGGCTTGAAGCGGGCTTGCATGCGTATGCGGAACGTGGTGTTGAACTCGATGTGTTCGGTGTCGCCGCGCAGCTCAGTGCCTGCCTTTGTCTCTTGGATGCTGAAGAAGTTGTCGCGCGCCGTCTGGAGGGAGAAGGCGGACGGGTTGTCGGGCACGGGTATGGCGAGGAAGGTTTCTTCGGGCGAGATGGCGGTTGCGGTTGCGCTGAGGGCGCCGAACTTGTCGCAGCTGAGATATCTACATGTTGTTAGTAATGGGAGAGTTGGTTTGGGAGGAGGATACACGCTACCGTCCGTGATGGCCCTTCAAACTGAGCTGTTCGGTGCCGGCGACGCGGTTGGCGACAAAGACCTGGCGCACATCATGCGGTTCGGCTGTCGCAACGTCGGCCTCGACGATGTTCTCCAGTTCGCTGGCAAAGACCTTGCCATTCGCGTCGCATGCTATGCAGCTGGGCTTGTCCGTAGGCAGGACTACCACAATAGGCCCAGAGATGTCGCTGGGCACGTCGGCGCTCACCCAAGAATCGTCATTCTCGCCTTCTTCAGGCGCGCTGGCTGCGACGTGCTTGGACTGCGCGTCGTCGGCGTCGTACGGCTCCGCCACCTTTCTGCGCTTCTTTACTTTCTTGTCGCCTTTGAAATGCAGCGCCTTTGGCATGGTGGGAGATTGGGTCGTGGGTTGGTTTGGCGTCGGAGGTGAGAGTTCGGAGTTGGCCGAGGCTGGAGCGGATCAGGCAGGTGCAGTCGAATTGCAGGTCAGGCCCGCACCACCTTTGCGCTACGAGACGACGATAAAGTAGCAGAATTGACAACGTGGTCGATCAGCATTGTCGAATACCTGACTCTCGTTGATACACAAACATGGCTAACGCTAATGCTGCAGTGAGCCAGAGCGCCGTCGCCGTCGCCGTCGGGCTGGAGGCTCTCAAAAACAGTGAGTGGCGGCAGGATGGGTGAGATTGGACAGTGACTGATCTTGCCGGTACAGATGATGTTGACTTTTCCCTGCTTGAAGATGCTTTTGGCCCTTCTAGTCTGGGTATCATTGTTGTAAAGGATCTTCCTTCCAAGTTCCACACCCTGCGCCATCGACTACTATCTTATGCATCTGCACTTGGAAACCTGCCCCAGGACGAGTTGGGTAAGCTTGAGAACTACATGCTTCAAAGCACATCTGCTCATTAACCCTTCTTAGCCAAACTGGAATCACCTGCATCCAAGTGGCTGGTCGGCTGGTCGTGTGGAAAGGAGACGCTCAAAGATGGCAAATACGATACTCTGAAGGGCTCGTACTACGTCAACTGCGCCGCTGCGTTTGAAGAACAACAGAAGACGGTGGCTGAAAAGTACCCGTCGTTCCCAGAGTACACAGCACCCAACGTCTGGCCATCTCAACAACTCCTGCCAGGCTTTGAAGAGACATTCCGCGAACTATGTACCCTCATCATCGACATAGCCGCACTGGTAGCCAGAGCATGTGACAAGTACGCCGAAGCCAACATCGAGGGCTACCAAAAGGGCTACCTGGAGCATGTAGTCAAGACGAGCATCTCCACCAAAGCCAGGCTCTTGCACTATTTTCCCAGTCCCGCATCTACCCCGCAGTCCTCGAATGGAGACGAGGACGACTGGTGTGCTACGCATCTTGACCATGGCTGTCTGACAGGTCTGACGTCGGCCATGTTTGTTGATGAAGCGGCCAACCCGCCACAAACAGGTGCTGCCTTCACCCCACTCCACGAACTCGATCGTTCTCCCGACCCCAAAGCCGGGCTTTACATCCACTCCCGAACGGGTGCCGTTACCAAAGTTAGCATACCCCGAGACTGCCTCGCCTTCCAAACCGGTGAGGCGCTCGAGATCATCACACAAGGCAAGTTCAAGGCTGTACCACACTTTGTCAGGGGCGCTGCTGCCGGCGCCGGCGGAGGCAAAATAGCGAGAAACACACTGGCCGTCTTCACGCAGCCCAACCTGTGGGAAAAAGTCGACGACAAGAGAGACTTTGCGGCTTTTGCCAAGGAGATTGTTGAGAAGAATCACTAGAGCGAGAGAACCGCCACAAAAGCTCGAGCCTCGGACGTCGCGAGAAATCTAGAATCGGTAACTAGACGAAATGTACAATGACATCACGCTTCCTTTTTCATCGCGCAAATGCCCCCAACATGTCGCCAAGCAAGCGAGCGTTCCTGTATGAGGTCGAACCCCGAGTGCGGGCGGCCAATGTACAGGCGGCTACCTGCCGTCTTAGGCTGAGTGATGGCATTGTTGCTTGGCCAGATTACCATGGCGGGTGGCATTGCAGTGGCTCACCACACCAGCGCTAGTAACGTTGGTCGACGGGCGCAGATAAGGTGGGAAAGCTTGGTGCGTGGGAAGATGCGACGGACGAAGATTGGCGTGCTTGTCCTCTGCAGTTTGAAGAGCTTCATTTCGCTCGCCTCCTAATCAGCCCATGATAGATGGCAACGCGTCGACAGGTTACGCAGTCCAGTATCGTCGGAACGGCGCTAGCAGATCTCACGGCCTGCCCTCATACGCACTATGTACGTATATTGCGCGGCCTCGAAACACACAAAACTGCAACAGGCGTCTAATCTACGACGGCGATCCCATGCCCTCTTCAGCCGCTTGTGTGGCTCAACACTCCCCCCCGGCCCGGAACGATTTGCGCCATGCGTACGCCAGCCGCGCATGGGGTTGGAAGTTGGGGGCTGGGTAGGTGCTGCGATCGGTGGACATGCTGTCTTTGCGCCACATATTGGACTGAACAAGGCGGGAAAGCTTGGTGTTTGCTGAGACGGCCCGCAACCCTCTTCGCCACAACAGAAACCACGACCACGACCACCACGACCACCACCATCTTCTCGCTCTCTGCTTCATGTGCCACCCTCTCGTGCATTGGTGCCGACACCCGCTAGGCTGAAGGCGTTCCGCCACACCCAATTCATCCGTGAGGCCGCCGACTGCCAAGAGATGGTAGTCCTGAAACCAGTGGGGACGTCTTCACCATCCGCCGATAATTATGACGCGGCCACCCATGCATTCTCGGCGCTTGTTCCCCCTTTCAGCCCCAGAGCCAATTACACGCCCACAATCCATGCGATTCCTTGACGGATCTCTCTCGTGCCAAGATGGCCCATCCGAGATGCCGTCTTTGCATGGGGGAACTTGCTTGCACCCTTGTGATGCACTTAACTTCCTTCTTGGTCGGGTCTATTCCACACCAATGCAGCTGCTATAGCTGATCCAAGTCGCTCTTTTTTCCCTTCCCTTGCTCTCTTGTTTCCCTTACCATCGCTGAGCGTTTATCCACATTGTTATACTCTTGGGCTCTGTTTCCCATTCATCAGTCGTTCGGTCGTCTGCATGCACATGTCTTTCCTCGCAAAGGCCCCGTTGTCGCTGGCCCGCGCCACCATCTCGAGCCTCGCGACTCCTCTGGAACCCGCCGCTGGTCCAGGCAGGAGCCCATCTAGCAACCGCCAGAATGTTACCTGGGTCGAGGTATGTCGTTGAACTGTCAACCCTCCATGTGTGTCGTCTGACGTATGCAGGGTGTTCGTGGAGTAGCCTCGTTTTGGGTCGTCGTAACACACTTATGCCGCGCCTGGGACTACAGCCTTTGGTCGCCGCGCGATAACGAAAATGCTGCTCCTCAGCTGCTGCAACTACCTTTTCTCCGATTACCCTTCCAAGGTCGTATTGGCGTCACCATGTTTGCCTTCCTCACCGGATACGTTTGCGCCATCAAGCCTCTCCGACAGGCCAAGTCCGGAAACGTACCGGCTGCGCTGGAGACGCTGGGCAAGTCTGCCTTCCGTCGCCCGCCGCGACTTATAATGCCCGCCACCATTGCCTTGGTTATTGCCTGGTTCTTCGCCCAGCTCGGTGCTTTCGAGGTTGCGCACCGCAGCGACTCCCACTGGTTCCGACGTTCCGTCCCAACCAACATCGGCGGTCTCGACACGGAGATCCCACGATTGATCAAGAACTTCCAGACTTCCTGGTCGGGCGCAAACAACGAGTACGACGACCACCAGTGGGCTCTTCTGCCGCTTCTGCAGGGTGCCTTCCTCATCTACGTTTTGTTGTTTGCCACTGTTTTCATGAAGTTCCGCATGCGTCTGTTCACCTGCATTGTGTTGTTCTTCTGGTACTGGATGCGTACTAGCCCAGAGAAGGGTGCGTTACATTCTTGCTACAAACAAATTCACGACTAACGTTTTCTAGAAACCTTCGAATGCCAGTTCCTCTACGGCGTCATCCTCTGCGACCTCGGCTCCGAGAAGGGCTTCCGCGACTTCATCAACAACCGTGTCAAGGCCCGACGATTTGCCACCGCTTTCCTCATCATCCTCGGCTGGTATGTAGCGTGCTATCCCGGAGAGCACTGGGAGTGGTCGGCCTGGTCCGTCCAGCTCAAGAACATTGGTGACTGGATTATTCCCAACGGCGCCGCAAGCTACCCTAAGCGCTGGACCGCCATCGGATGGGATCTCATGGTTACTGGAATCTGGCTATCTCCATCTCTCCAGGGCATCTTCTCCAACAAGCTGTTCATGTGGGTCGGCCGCAACAGTTTTGCCGTCTACCTGACACACGGAACCGTCATGAAAGTCGGTCTCGCACGATTGATCTACGGATTCAGCACCGCACCCTACTACGTCGAGGAGCCAAAGGATGGCCAGGGCGAGGGTGTCCCCCACTACATTCCCCGTTCCACCAACTGGCTCGTCTGGGCCCTCGCCATCCCCATCTTCTTCGTCGTCGAATACACCCTCGCACATCTCTGGACTACCTACGTCGATGCCCAGTGCGCAAAGGCTACTAAGTGGCTCGAGGACATGATGTTTGAGAAGAACGAGGATGAGAAGCATGGCGCCGCAAACATGGCTTAGAAAGCTGCGGTCAATTCAACAATTCGCAAAGAAAGAAAAATACGACGGAAATGCTACAATTCTCTGGAGCCACAAACGAGAACCTCCGGTCTGATTTTGTTTTTGTTTTTTTTGCAACATCTCTCTCAATATGTAATCTTTTTTCTCGCAAGGGTCACGATTTCTTTTGTCTGGGGTGTTTCTTTCAAGCTATCTGCGGATACCAATCTTATCGCATCATCCTGGAGTTTTTTTTTTTCACTTTTCTGCTGCTGATCAAGGCAATTTTTGCGTAGAGCTTTTAGATGAGCCCGAGAAGGAGACGGCTGAAGCAACAGAAAGCCATGAATCTAATTCAAATAAATAAACAAAAAAAACTTTAACTTTTAAATATCTTTGCTCCCTATTCTTACTTGGTGTCTGTCACCCACAAGAAAGCAGACGTACACAAAGCCCCAAGGCACCATGTTCCGCCGAATACCCCATCCATCAAAGCGTTGTCCCATGTCCAAACGCCTCACTCCCGCCCGCATGCAAGAAAAAAAAGGGATTCCCCAATCTTTTTCATAAAAATGCCCACTTTGTTTCCAATGACGTAGGATCTTATCATCCATCCCCACAAGACAGGCCTAGTCCAGGCCTAACTTATCTCGTTCGCCGAACAGATAACAAAGAACACAGAATGGAGGAAATCTGCTGCCCTACTAATTAGCATAGATACACATGGTTTGATTCCACTGCCACTGCCAAGCCTTTCATCCTCCACAGGTTATGATTTGGGAAGCGTGCGCTTCTGCCCCTGCTCAAGCTCATGATGCGCCTTGCACGCGAGACTGTCGTGTCGGCATGGGAATGGGAATGGGAATATGCATCTTGCGGTACTGCAGCCACTTTGTTCGGTTGCATGCATGCGGTGATGCCACCGGATACCGGATGCCTTGCTACTATGCTTGCAGCTGCGCTGCCGTTGCTACTAGTAATCTGTCACGCGAGTGCTGGGGCAGTTGGAGCGTGTCACATGGAACAGAGACGTATTCGCGCATGGAAAACGCACACTCACTACTAGTAGTACTAGTAGTAGTAGTAGTAGTAGTAGTAGTAGTAGTAGTAGTAGTAGTAGTGTGCCGGCGAGCGTTGGTACGGCATCGCAGAATAGCGGGACTACCAGGGCTATGATCGTAGCCGGGGTCGCTGGCTCCGTCATTAGTACCACAGCGCTTAAATAAAGCCAAAAGCGTACATACAGCGTCATCATCATGATCATTACGCCTTGGATACCCTCCCTTCCCCCCTCCCCCCCCCCCTTCTTCTTTATCCCGAATCTCTACTTCCGCACACTCTCAAGTCCACGGGCAGAATTAGCTAGCTACTGCTTTCCCAAACACTAACGCAGGTCTTCCTACATGGCTTCGTTCGAGACGCTGCCTCTGTCTATCGTCCTCATGCCTGACGTCCTTCGCTGACGTTGTGACAACGGGAGCACTATTGCTTCTTCGGCTCCGCAGCTGCTGGTCTGGTCCAGTCCGGTCCGGGTCTGGGTCTGCCCGGAGAGAAGGGAGGACGCGTCGACAACGTCGCGCTTATGCATACTATCTGTTTACTTTTGTGTTCTGGTCTAAACCTTCTTTTTGGGGGGGGGTTGTTCGTTTTTCCGCTGTGGAGGGACGCGTGGCTGTTGAGCATGTGGCGCAGAGGGTGTTTTCTTGGCTCTGGCTTTTTATACCTTGGGTGTGTATGGCTGCAGGTGGTGATTCTTGTTGTTGTTGTTTTTTTCCTTGTCAGAGTATGTGCGGTGGAATGGGGTTGTTGGCCGGAGAGCTGGGGCGAGGATGTCTTAGGGTGTCGCACGTTTCAACGGGGAACTTGAGCAGAGTAATTACAAGGACGTACCTGGGGTGCGCTGAGTTTGTTGACCTTTTTGAGTTCGCGTGTTTTTTTATAGTAGCATGTTGGTGAGTTGCGTGCGTGCTTCTGGATAAGGGGCTACAGGTGCGCCTTCTCGACGAGTGAGACGGACGATGTTTTCCTACAGAGACAACACTAAGAGTAGGTGAGCGGACTGGTCCAGTTCTGCAGCTATTATAAGCTGAGCTCTATTGATTATATTTCTCTTCGTATTGTCTTCAGGGTGTCTTCGTACATCGGAGTTGACCTAGTCATAGGCTGCATGCTCTGCTCGTGTGCTAATAGGACTTATTCCCTTGGTGCTAAATACGCAGCATAAGATGAGTGGTACCAAGGAAGATGTCTCTTCCGTTTTTGACACGAAGGAGTTTGCATCGATATTG
The DNA here is from genome assembly GCA_003268315.1 of Stemphylium lycopersici. Lineage (NCBI taxonomy): Eukaryota > Fungi > Ascomycota > Dothideomycetes > Pleosporales > Pleosporaceae > Stemphylium > Stemphylium lycopersici. Next base: position 154,351 of record QGDG01000072.1, read on the forward strand.
ATACGAAGATCACCTACCAAACTACCGGATGAAATGTTGGATCGAAAGTTGCACAAAAGTATCCATCACAAATTACGTTCATGGAAGATTCCCTGTGCCACGTCCACTGTGCAGAGTACCAAGCCCCGACGAACAGCAATTGTTGATACGCCTCGTTTGCTATTCTTGCTAAGATCATGGTTGTCGTGGCAAACGTGCAAAGCGCGAGTGAGTACCGTGTCAGCTTTCTCATAGTTTGGTAGTCGGAGTCGTGATTGACGCTGGGGGTTGGATGCGCTAATCCCGTATATGCCGCATTTGATGAGTAGGCCTGATGCTCAGCCGAGACATCAGAACCTTGATCTTGGGGAAGAACGAGCAGGCCTATCGCAACGACTTGACCAAACCCCATCTCGTTGAGCTCGTGCGATGGCTGACCTGCAACAGGAAGGTACCAAACAGCTCTTGTTGTTTTACTAGTATCATAGACGATTTGAAATGCCCAAATTGGTACTTCGGAAAGACAGGCCCCATGATACTGCTCTAAGAAGTAGCCAGAAAGCAAGCCAGCGATGTGACGGTATGCGTCTCGTAGTGGGTCGTTTTAGACTGATTAGGTAGAAGAGCAATTAATATGGGAAGCCCAGTAATAGGCTGCTGATCCTTCAATATCTTGACGAAGGCCATGAGAACTCGGGCGCGCCTCTGCTGTGGTATCGGTTCTTCGGAAGGCAAATGTGGTCCCCGGTGTCGGCTAGCGCGACGAAAAGGCCTCTTGATCAAGCTTGTTGCATTGCAATCAATTAGACGCAGTAGATTTGATAGAAGGCACCCGTCCACATAGCCCGCGATGGCTACTATGAAAATGGTAAACGCGTCGAGGTAGAACGAGACTAGAATCTATGTTTGCGTTAGCCCAGTTACCAATGAAGAAAGTGGGACCAAGACCAATTCCCGCGTTATCTGGATTTACTGCCAAGGTGGCCTCAGAATACTTGTAATGGTTAGCCCCATAAAGACTTGATAAGCTCGGATAATCGTCTATAGTGTGGCGGCGCCCGCAAGCTACCTAGGCCAATTTCAAGACAAGAAAGATATTCTGAGCGATGGATTGAGAAACCCAGTTCCTCGGTGAGATCCTGGGTTCTTGCACTGGGCAGGGCTGACTGCGGCGGTAACAACCAGTCAGCCTTCCCGCACCCTGTGCACGCGTAATATAGGTTGTCTGAGTACAACAAGAGCTTTTGACTGGTCAGGCTGACTTATGCAACAGGTCCCGCATTCGATTTGCTCATACGCCGTTTCAAAGCGCACGCACAGTTGCCTTCTCACGCATGACCTGTTGCTGCTGCTGTTGTCATTGGTAGAATTTCCCAACTATAATTAAAGGTATTAGATACGCTTAGGCTGTGCCCATAATTGCCAAGCAACGCGGATCTTACTACAATACATTCATTGCCTTGCTACAAAGCAGCATGGAGGAGCGAGCGGAACAACTAGGATTATAAGAATCAGGAAAGGCGAGGGAAGTACCGGTACGCTAAAGAAGACGAGGTTGACTGACGCGCCTACCTAGGTACGTACCGTCATGAGTACCAGCAGTGGCACTTGTCACGTGCAATACCGAAGCGGCAATGATGTTTCCGCAACATGTCACTTTAGTACAGATGATTCGGTAGAAAAACAAACCCTACCGGGTAGGGTCATGCTGTTCGATACATGGTCAAGGTGGCAAAAGTTGGAGAATGATCAGAAGTAAAGTATCATTATTTCATTGAATGCAGCATATTATAGCTGTTGGTATCGCTCAAAAGACATATTTTTCCTTAACCTTTCAATCCAGCCGCTTTACTCCTTGGAGATGTCCGCAATCTGGAGGACAGCCTTTCCAAAGTTCCTGCCCTCGAGCATGCCAAGGAAGCCGTCGACAGCATTGTCAATGCCCTCAGTGACACTGATCTTGGCCTTGAAGGTGCCGTCAGCCAACCACTTCTGGAGCTTCTCCTGGTGCTCTTTGTGGTGCTTGGGGCCCATGTTCTCGTCGCTGACGATGAAACCGCGCATGGTGAGGCGCTTGGCAACGACGTTCATGAGGTTGCGGATGGGGTATTGCTCGCCGGGCTTGCTGTTGTACTGCGAGATCATACCGCAGGCGACGATGCGACCAAAGTTGTTCATGGCGTTGATGGCGGCCTCGAGCTGCTCACCACCGACGTTCTCGTAGTAGATGTCGATGCCGTTGGGGGCGAGGCGGGCAAGGGCGTCGGCAGCCTTCTCCTTCTTGTAGTTGAAGCCAGCGTCGAACTTGAGCTCGTCCTTGATGAAGTCGAGCTTCTTGTCATCACCAACGCTGCCGATGACGGTAAGACCCTCGTGCTTGGCGAGCTGACCAACGAGTTGACCGACGGCTCCCGATGCGGCGGAGATGAAGATGGTCTCGCCCTTCTTGGGCTGGCCGATCTCGTAAAAAGATGACCATGCGGTCAGACCGGGCATACCAAGAGGTCCAAGGAAGTACTTGGGGTCCAGGTTGTAGGGGTTCTCGAGCTTTATGCATAGGTCTGCGGAGCTCTTCTCCAGGATGGAGTACTCCTCGATTGGGCTGAGACCCATTGTGATGAGCGTCTCACCCTCCTTGAACTTCTGGTGGTTGGACTTGACAACCTTGAAGATGGAGCGGTTGGTGATGGGCTTGTTCAACTCAAAGGGAGGAGAGTAGGACTTTGCCTCAGGGGCACGCATGCGTCCACGCTGGTAGGGGTCGAAAGAGGCGTAAAAGTTCTTAACGAGGAGAGCGCCCTCTGGCAGGTCTTGGTTGAGGTCGATGGGACGGTCCTCAACAGCGAGGTCATGGCCCGGCTTTGGCCATCCCTCTGGGACGTTTTTGAAGATGAGACCCTTGTTCTGAACCATGGTGATGTACTTGTGTGTTGTGGTGTGTTTGGGTATCAAGGAGTAATGAAATGGGTATCTCAATAGGTTGTTGTAGGAAGGTCGGAATTGGGTTGATGAGAGGTAAAGATGTGCGGCAATGAGGACTACATATACTCACGGTAGCATCTAGCTTAGAAATGTGATTTCACCGAGAGAAGACCCTTATTGCATCATTAGAGAGGGTCCGGAGGCGTCAGGGAAGGCCTTGTCGAAGCGTTGCATATCGGGCAGGAACCGGCCAAAGGCACATCGATTCGCCCGATGTTGGAAGTATGCGGCCGTGTGTCTCGACGCGGAACCACAAACTTTCCGTTCTTGCAGAATCTTCGAGACAATGTTGAACGACACGAAGCCATGACGAGCCTCGCGCCGGGAGTGATCCGACTTGGGAAAGGCGGCCGTAGCGAGGGTAAGGCTGAGCCGAGGCAAGTGGGGCATGATTGGTAATGGAGGGGTTGAAGGGGACGAGCTCACAGTAAACACGACTCGGCCGTAAACTGCCACGATAGGCTCTTGACACGCAAGACTTGAAATGGACCCGACAGCGTTTGTCGCTTGGTTTGCTTGGGTCCCAACAACTAATCATAATCTCCGACACTCCGCATACACGATTCCATCAGCTTCGAGACGCAGCAGGTTAATTGCCGGCACCATGGTCAGTGATGCATGCGCTGTATTCGGTCTTTTGTATATGGATGCACAATATGCATGCCAGCCTGGTTGCAGCATTTACCCTGGCCAGCCAAAGCTAACTGGCAGCCCCTCCTACACCTGCCACTGCGGTCGTAACGCCTTGGTACGCTCCTGGCCAAGACTGGTGCAAGGCATTGTCATCATCATTCATCTTCCTCCTCCTTGCTGTCGACGAAGAAGTCGTCGCCTTCCTCCTCCTCGGGTTCCATGACCTTCTCGATAAGCTTCAGGGTTGCTCGTAGCGGCAATCCGACCACGTTGTCGTATGAGCCTTCTATGCGCTCGATGAGCACAGCGCCAGCTGTTTGGATGCCGTATCCGCCCGCTTTATCGTTGCCGTCGCGCGTTCTCACGTATGCGAGGATGAGTTCATCCGTCACTGCGAGCTGTCAGTACAACGTGGCATGCATCCAGAAGAGAGCGACTCACCAGTAGGGTCAAACTTGACTGTCGTCTCCTCCACGTGCGTCTCCATAGCATATCCTGGATCTACGGCTGACTCCAATGGCTTCATCACTGCCACAGCCGTCATGACCTTGTGCTCCCCCTGATCTCTCAACATTTTCAGCATTCCCAGATGATGCGCCTCGCTCCGTGGCTTCTCCAATATCCGTCCGTCATGTGAAACTATTATGGTGTCGGCAGCGATGACGATGGCCGGTTCTCCGCGCTCTGCGTTGTTGAGCTCGGCACGGTACACATCCAGCGCTTTGGCTGACGCGGTCTCGAGGACGTAGTTGAGTGCACCCAGGTCATGGTCTAGGTTTTCGGGGAACGTCGAGGGACAAACGTCGATCTTGGTCAAGCCAAGCTACATATATTAGCACCTGATGGCATGTGATCCAACCGTTGTATTCATACCTGCGCAAGGAGCTGTCTTCTTCGCGGTGATTTACTGGCGAGCACGACTCTAGACCCTCTCAGCTCGTTCAATGCAGGCAAGTTCAGTGGTGGCGGTGGGCCTGGCGGAGGTCTCTTTGCTGGCGCTGAGCCTGAGGCCGACCTGTTGTGTGCAAGGGGTGACTTTCGTGCATCTTCATAAGAGGGTGGAGGTTCCGACGGCAGTAGTGGCTCCTTGACGTCCATTGCGGCGATACGAGGACTAAGAGCGACTGCGACTGCGACTGCGGTGCGACACGTCTGGAAACCCAAGAACCAACAGACGATTCAACTGGTGGGTGGATGGGAACTACGGTGCGTTGTCGGGCGATTAGCAGTGTTTACGTAGCTTGTGCTATCATTGCCTTGGGAAAGTTGACACGCCCCGGCCCAAGCTCCTTGCGTCATCCACCAGCGGTAGGTGCAGCGCACATCCGCCTACCACTGCTGTTCCTGGGACAACACTGCACATTGACATTGCGCGCCTACGAAGATGCATTAGCTGCAGCGACCTATTATTTCCATGTTCAAAAAATCCTCTCAGCAATTCCCGCTACAGACTCTGACTCCCAATACCGTCGAGAAACCCGAAAAAAAAGAAAGAAAGAAAGAAAGAAAAGAAAAAGTGACTCTGCCAGGTATCCGGGCCAAAAATGCGTGCCTCGACATGAAAGCCAATATAATCTCCCCCATAAAAGACGCAGTAGATATGGCCAGCCGCGACACCATTGATGTAACCGTCCATTTCATCCGCGAACCGAGACGCACATTTTGGTAGGACATGATCGAACGCTGTGAGTCTACGGAGCCCAGTGATGACACCTTGAGCGAAATTCCCCCCCCCCCCCCCCCTCCGGACGGGCCTTTGTCATGTGTTAGAGGCAAGGTACCTGTGGCCCATTTGCCCGGGATTGATCTGTCTTGAGGGAACGCATTCTCTGCGTAGACTCTCAAATAATCGGTTGAGACGAGAGTCCATCCACCATGTCCCAGGCCTGGCGTAAAGAACTCGCGTTTTTGTACCCTTTCCCCTACCTCGATCGCCACTTGTTTGACTGCTTACTCATGCTCTGCTTTGAGTATGGCAAAATCTTGCTGCAAGAGCTGTGCCATCTTTTTTTCTAAGGCGGGCCCGTTATCAAAGAGAGCAATTTGGGCTCCAATATGTCAAGTCAGCGCTTCTTGGTACTCTTCGTAATCTTCATCCCATTTATCAGATTCTTCCCAAACTTTGATTTTCTGAAATATTGGTGTATCTTCGTCTGACTAATCCTCATTCACAGGACTTTTCTCGTCGTTGATAACGTCTGCCGTGGACTTTAATGAGAATCAATTTTTCAACAGCCAGATTAAAAGTCTGCTTGCGTTTGGCGACTGCCTTGCTCTTTTTCCTTATGGGGGCTATTGCAGTCTGATCCAGACAGTCCGCTCAACCTCAACCGTGGAATGCCGCACGCGCAGAATAATGGTTCGTCGTATCGGTGCAGAGTGTTGGGTCCAGACGTGGTGCGTTCATTGTCGACATGTGTTTCAAAAAAAATGGTATCGCTGGCTGCAGATTGCTAGTTTGACGGCTGGTGGCAGAGCTCGAGGGTATCGTGAGGAATCCTCGCCTTTTCATGGGCTTCAACAGACTTTACCTGCCGCGTTGAGTGCTCGTGAGCGCGTTTACGAGGGCCAGCTCATTCTACAGAAAGCACGTTAGGGTGCTAAGGATTTAAAATCGCTTGATGGCCTTCCGTCTGGTATGAGTTCGCGCTGAAGTTGCCAGCAGCTCGTCGCTGCATAATGGCAATCAATTATCGCCGTCCAAACCACAAGAAAACGTCACATCAGAGCGCTTTCGCAAGGCCAGTCTGCGTGTGCGCGCACTCGCGATGCGTTCCAACAACCTATCCCAAATTCAATGTTCTTCCTAGCCCCCCACCTACCCAGCCCCTTTGATACCCGAAACAGCCCGCCACAAACGCTAGGGCCCGTTTCGACAAGCGCATTTCCGGGATTCGCGTCGTCTCAATCTTACCTAGCATACCCCTAGGAAGGCCACCCTGCCGTTGTAATCCACGCAAACAACGGCGTTTCTCATTCCAGTATCTCCAACACAGGTATTCCGCGAGAAGCCGATCAATTAATTCCATTCGTTTGAAAGTTTCCAATCATCCGACGCGGGGGTATCTACCATGTCGAACAAACGGAATGAAGACCTAGAAATGGACAGCATGGACAAAGAGGGCTTCAGCGAGCGAGAAAGCTTCTTACCGAAATCCGGATCGCAACGCCAGGATTCCTTTGATGCCAGCAACGGCGGTGTTCTTGCGCAGCTCGAGAACAACCCTGGAGCTGCTGTTCTGGCCTATTGTTTTTCCTCGATTAGCATGACGGTTGTGAACAAGTATGTGGTTTCGGGCTCGTCTTGGAACTTGAACTTTCTTTACTTGGCTATTCAGGTGCGTGGCGCAATTTCTTTTGTGCGTATATACTGTTGGATGAGCAGCTGACATGGATGGCATAGGCTGTTATTTGCACGGCTGCGATTTTGGTGCTGAGACGCGTGGGTACGATATCTAACCTCGCTGCTTTGGAAAGCGCGAAAGCCAAGAAATGTACGCCTACAACATACTATTGCTAATCACAGCGTTTAGCTTGCTAACATTGTGCCAGGGCTCCCAGTGTCGGTGTTCTTCGTTGGTATGATCTATACCAGCACCAAGGCTCTTCAGTTTCTTTCTGTTCCGGTGTACACCATCTTCAAGAACCTGACCATCGTCGTCATTGCATATGGCGAAGTTCTCTGGTTCGGCGGCAAAGTCACTCCATTGCTTCTGTTGTCGTTCGGCATCATGGTGCTCAGCTCAATTGTTGCTGCATGGGCTGATATCCAGGCTGCTCTCAATGGCGTTGGGCATACATCAGAAACAGCGGAAGCAATCTCGACTTTGAATGCTGGGTATGCGTGGATGGGTCTGAACATAGTTTGCACTGCATCCTACGTTTTGGGCACGCGCAAGTTCATTACTTCCTTGAAGTTCAAGGACTGGGACAGTAAGTTCATGAATCATATTGCAGACTGTATACCAGAGCTAACAGGAGACTTTCAGCCATGTACTACAACAACTTGATCTCTCTCCCCATCATGATTATATGCTCCCTAATCACCGAGGACTGGTCGTCAGAGAACTTGGCTAAGAACTTTCCCGTCGAGACCCGTAACAACCTCATGATCGGCATGCTGTACTCCGGGCTCGGAGCGATCTTCATCTCCTACTCGTCTGCTTGGTGCATTCGCAAGACGTCCTCGACCACTTACTCCTTTGTTGGCTACCTAAACAAGCTTCCGCTCGCCATTAGCGGTATCGTGTTTTTCGGGGCGCCTGTCACGTTTGGCAGCGTTACGGCTATTCTTCTGGGTTTCTTCAGCGGTCTGATCTATGGGTATGGAAAGATGAAGCAGAAGGAGCGATCGAAGGAGGTTCTTCCTACCTCTCAACCGGTCATGAGCGCTAGTTCTCAAGCCCAGAAAGATGCATCCAACGCATAAGACAAAGAAAATAACAAGTTGATTTGAGCAAGAATAGTCTGTGGGACTGCCAATAGATTAGACTTGATATATGCAAGCAAACACTTGCTTGGCTTCAATAGAGGGACACAGGAAAAGTGGGATTATCCTAGATACCATGGAAACGGCCAATAGACGTACGATACAAAGGAAACGAACTTTGTCGCATGTAGTAAATGATACAGGTTAACGAAATCGACTTTGGTGGAATCGCGGACAGAATCTCGGGCGTGGGGAAAGGCTTGGGTGAAACCTCCACCGAACACCTTTTACAAGATTCCAGTCGATGTTCCTCCATGTCCTCTTCACTCCGGCTCAGAATGCCATAAATGATAATATAGCCTTCGTCTTGTGCATCCCCCACCTCGCCAAATACCTGCGCAGGTATCCCCAGCCTTAGGTACGCGCCACCCCGGAAGCTCAGTCTCATGCTCATTCACCCCGCGTCCTTGCTAAAAACCCATAAATCCTGTAGCTACGAGAGCTTACTTTTGCTCTTCTGGGAAGACTGGCGGCGGCGGCGGCGGCGGCACAACACTCACTTCCTCATCTGCGGCCATGTCGGCATCCATGTCCGTGTGATCTGAACCCTCACCACCTAGGCCCAGATACACAAAGTCAATTTCATTGACCCCGAACTCCCTTTCCATCTCTTCCTCATTCTCGCCCTTTTCAGTCGCAGTAGTGTAGAAGGGAATATTGACGTCTGCGTCTCTCCACCCAGGCCACGGACAGGAAAGGTAATCTTCAAGCACTTGGTTCCGAGTCACCATATCTTTACGTCGACCAACCTGCCTGTAAACGAGCCGATGTAAATTACCTTCTGCGGACATTCTTTCGTCTGAACATGGGCAGAATTTGCGCAAAGGAGCTTCCATGTGCGGTCTTTGCCCCTGGAGATCGAACCCGTTAACTAGACGCTGGCCACTGACCAGGTCTACTCTTCCGATGCCATAGTCCTGAAGTACAGTACCGTGAAAGTTGTATTGTTGGAAACGAATCTAGCCCTGGGAGTAGACGTTGATAAACCACATACTTTTGCTCATGTCAACAGGTACCTGTACGCCTTCTGCGTGCTTCTGCGAGAGCCTAGCGCTCGACTGCTGCCCCTCTTCCGGCGCCTATGCAGTGTTACATTGAAGTTTCGATGTTGTAACTCTGCTCTAGTTCTTCTGCGGGCACGACGCCACGTTTTTCATGAGTTTTTGGTAGCCGCGCACCAACTCCGCAATGCGTTCCATCTTTTCCTCATCTTTGCCTTTTGGTAGATCCTCAAACAGAGCTTTGAGAAATCTTTCGCTGTATTCTGCCATGTTTGACTCGCAGCCACGGTCCGCTTGGCCTTCGTCTTCGCGATCATCATCGGCGTCGCGTCCGGGTGTAATGGAACGCGTACTCAGTCATTGAGAGGTAGTAGACTTCTGTGGTGGAGGTGTGTTTTCGATACAAAACAAAACGGCAACCCGGCGGTTCCCCAGTCGTGAGTTTAGTTCTTCATCGGTCTCCGAGTCGTCTTCCTGATTCATATGCGCCGTCTTTTCGTTCGAGAGACATGGGGTCTGGCTGGTACCCCTCTATTGACTTGACGATGTCGTAATGATCGTGAAGCTCTTGCTGCGTCCAGACAATTCCAAAATCGTTTTCGTCGTAGCCTGACTCTCGTAGAAGGCTACTGATACCTATAACCTTTCTTTCGAGTAACAAGTCCTTTTGGATCGTGGCTGCAAAAGTCACGCCCCGGAATTATTACGCTGTGGCGTGCTTGTACCACTGATATCATTCTGGTGTATCATCTACCTGGGCAGTCAGCTCCACAAGATCTACGACTGGTGACTGCATGAATGCATAAGCGCTTGTTAATCTCAACGTACCATCAACACTGGTAGCCTGGAAAGGTGCAGGCTCAGCTTATTCTACACATAGATCGCTGCTGTCATCTTCGGAAACAAGTTCCGAGCATTCGGCAGCCCATATCTGCTTTAGGTCCAATTTGAACAGTCGTAACAGTCCGTGGGTCTTCTTGATCTCCGTAATGTACGAATGAATCAAGTCGCTCAGCGGCAGACTTTCGGCAAAATCCGATAGCTCTTCACCCTAGTAATCTGGATCTCGTGGAAGTAGAACGGTTTCACTTGCATGGCACATTCTTGATAGCGCCTGCCGCCCTAGTGGGTCGCAAACGAATCGCCTGCATGCGCCATGATGATTTTTCGATCTATGCGTTTCGATATTGAGTTCTAGGGCAAGTAGTATCAAATTATGAGATGCTTCAGTGTGACAGCTAAGCAAAAAGTTCAATGGTAAACATGGTTGTCCCGGATAATGTTGGCGGTCGATCAGCCGGACAGATCAACGCTCGTTTCGCGACATCGCGGTGACCCAGACTTTCTTCTTTCCACATGAGGAAAACAACGAATGTTTCAATTCGCGCTCACTCGATACAAAGCTCATCGTGAAGGTAAGGCTGAAGTACTTGCGGGGGGTTGGAGAATGTGATAGGTAGCTTGCACACAGACACTATCGAAAAACGCCACAACTACTATGAGCTTCGTTCAGCGAGACGACTGGAAAAAGAAAAAGACAGGGAAAAGAAGAAAAGGATGCATCGATTTCTTGAATGAAAACCGACGTTTGAAACATATTTCCAATCTTGGCAAGGCCTTGCCTACATGTTCACCAGCACGTCCTTACACAAATTTGGTAGTGTCCACATGCCATGTCTGGACGAGCGTGTTGAACGCCTCGTCATAGTCAATCTTGGCCATATCTTTCTGCATCTTCTCCCTGCTTGAGACAATCTCTCGGGCAATGTCTGCCCACTCCAGTTTCTCCGTATTGATGACCGGTCGCGCGCTTTCATCCACCTGCACCGAAAGCAACTTTCCATCCTTCTTTCTCGGGATGCCATCAATGATGACGGTATCGATATCTGCTGGACTCGAGTGCAGGATGATTGCTGCAACCGGGTCGTGTTGCGACGCGGCGACCATGCTGGGGCTCAGCGCATCGAAGATGACTAGGTCAGCGTTGTAGCCTGCCGCGATTCGGCCAATTTCGTTGCTCATGTTGACAGCCTCTGCGCCTTTGATAGTAACGAGGTTGAATGCCGCCTCGACACTGAGGCTCTCGGGAAGGGAGCGTGGGATCTTGTCTCGCTTCATGTGGTATTCGTTGAAATGGTTTCGTGCGTCTTGCAATCCGAGCTTGGCCTCGGAGATGATTGAGCCAGCGGTGGAAGAATGACAGTCGACGCCAAGTGCAGCGTTACTCTGTAGTCCGATGGAATCGCCACTCACGCCTCCATCTTGGAAAGATGCATCGAAGCAGTAAGGCCTCCCCATTGCCATTTGGAGCTCCGAGCTGGGTGTCGAGCTGACGAATCCACCGGCTTTCTTCAACAGCTCTGCATCCCCTTTCAAGATTGTACCGCCATGTGACACAATGATGCTTTCATCTAGCAGACCCAGGTCTGATGCCTGGCGTATCACAGTGAGTTTTAAAGAGACAGATCCATGGCAAGTGATCGTCTTGATACCCTTATCTTTGACTCGAGCGAATATGTCTTTGATGAGATCGCTGGGTAAGAACCATAGATCCCATGCAAATCCCAGTGTCACTCTTCCGTCACCGAAAGCACCGTTGCTAGCGAGCTCATCAAAAGTCTGCATGACCCAATCTTCGAGCGGGTTTGAATGGAAGGAGAGGGGGTTGAACTGCTTGACAAGCATCATGGGAGTATAGCAGAATATCGATCGCATCCCAGATGAGGCTGTGGCGGCTATAGCGAGCTTTACATGCTCTGGTGAGCGGGTGATGTGAGCGTGGTCAACTACCGTGGTTGTACCAGCTGCGATACTTTCTAGCATGCCTGCCAACTGGCCGTAGAAAACATCCTCGGGGGAGTATTGGAAGGACTGTGAATTGCCTGAGATGTTTGAGTTGATGTTGGCAGCTTCTTTTGTGAGGCCTACCTGTGACCATGTACTGGATCAGTTGTTCGTTGGCGTGTCGACCCTTCAGCTGCGTCTGCCATCCATGTCGGTGTGTGTCGATGAAGCCAGGACTGATGACCTTGTTAGTGCAGTCTATAACTTCGACGCCATCATGTATGGGGATGTCTGCTGCAATCTCTACTATCTTGCCATGCTCGATCAGGATGCTCGTCTTTGTTGGAACGACGTGATTGCTCTTGTCATGTATGAGAGCAACGCCGTTCTTTAGAATGATGCTCTTAGAAGACATCAGGCTTGGTGAATGATATCTTGCTGTTGGTGATGCGTGTGACTGCCAAAGTGGAGTATGAAAGACTGACGGGTTCTGGCGCTGGCAGCTGCTTCGCGATTTAATCAATTTCAATTCTAGGTAATCGGTGAGATGTCCACGTCACGTCCATTAGCAGATGCAGAATTCTGAGTCTGGCAGAGGTCATCTTTGGCTTTCTGCCCTTCGACCCCTCATCTTGCCATTGTTATGACGCAATGAGCGAGCGAGGGAACGAGGGAACGAGGGAGCGAGGGAGCGAAGATGACTAGGGCGGGGTTCTTGGTCATGTTGTGCGACTGAAAATTGCGAGTCGCATCGGGCGTATGCTTATGGCTGACGTTTATCAATCAGCCCTAACGTGTTCCACCGGTCATCCGGCCACACCAGTCATCCGGCCACCCCACCAAA